>CM023457.1:13058259-13166973 GCA_013339765.2 Haemaphysalis longicornis
ATTTCCTAAGCTACTGGACCTATTAGAGTCAACCTTTCCTACACTCCTTCTGAAAGGAGGCTGTAGTCTATACTGGACTGCTTTTCCCCTCGTTCCCAAGTAATTTGTCCCTCACATTTTTCTCTCTGTTTACAACAATAATATTATGTTCTTCACACATATCTAGTACGATTTGCCGTTGCGGTCTGTGTATCCGTCCAGGTCCTCAATGTGGGCATTCATGTCTCCCACTAGAATCACTTCTCCCGATTGTCTTAACTGATCGAGGTCCCGCTTAATGCATCCTACCAGTTTTTCTTTCTTTTCTCTAACCTCCCTGTCATCACCTGACCACAGATAGGCGACTCCCAACAGCGTTTCTCTTCCCGCTATCGTGCCCTTAACCCACATGTGTTCTTCGCAGTTTTCGTTTACTCTGTGCCAATTGGCTCCCTGTTGAATAAGCATGCCGACCCCTCCCCCCCTTCTAGTACCTACCGTTCTGTTACAGCCTTGCCATATATATTCATGCATTGCTGGGGGCTCTTCTAAATCTCGAAGAAAAGTTTCTGTAAGGCATATACTTCAGTTTTTTTTCCTTTTTCTAGTTGACCGCGAACCTCTAACCATTTTTCCCGTGATCTGCCACCGTGCATGTTTATGTAGTTAATCTTAGTCACCCCACGCTTTTTCTTTCGGTTAATTCTTTTCCGATGTTTGGGATAAGAGTCGGTCACCGGGGGGACGTCGCTTGCCTCCTCGCTCGCCTGCATTGCTACCTCATGCCCCTTTCTAAGCTTTTGTGCGCCCTGTGTGCTAACTTTGGTACTTTCCTTTGCGCTGTACATTCGACTTCGATCGCAATCGCTTGTCCCTGCCGCATTTTCACTGTGCCTGTTATTTAGTCCAGCTTCCGGGATGCTCTTGGCCCCCCTAAAAAAGCTACCGCCCGCGCAGCTAGTCGCCTCCCAACCGGCTCCGCTACGCCCTCAGTGAAATGTACTCCGTCCCTAACAAACGCCCGGCCCCCGCACCGTGCACTTCCCGGTTGAGGTCAACCACTTCAAAATTTATTGCTTTAGCGAGCGTCCAAATTTCCCTGTTGGCTTCTACCACTGCCCTTGCTACGTGGCCTCCTCTACCCTCAACTTCCGGCACCGTGCAGACCGCGATCTGGACGTCGTCCGAAATCGCCCGGAGTTCATTGACCCCCTTCGCCAACCTGCTTCTCTATGCCTCGTCCTCTTCCCTGAAGCACGTCGTTTAAGCCCCCCATTATCACCACTAGGTGCTTCTCTGTCATTGTGTCCCACACCTGCTCTTTCGCCTTCTCCATCACCACGCTAATCATCTTTCAGGGAGCGTGCTAGCCTTAACTCTGTTGTCCTCCCCTCACCCTCTTTGTAATCACCTGCTCTGCCCTGCGCATGTTCGAGTCGCCCACAATGGTGACTCGCCGCTCCCTTGGTTCGTTTGGCTGCGCAGGTGTTTTTGCCGCCGAGGCTTTCGCGCTAATTGCCTCTGAGTAGCTCTTGCCCGGCGGCGACCCCTTCCCTTCTTCCACGACAGCGTTAGGCCCTTCTCCGTGACCAGCGCTGCCATGTCCGCCCGCTGCCTCATGCTCCGGCGGCCCTGGCCTCCCCTTGTCTTCCCGCCTGGGAGCCAGGCACCCTCGGTGCGCTTGCCCCGTGGCGTACGCCATTGCTTTCCGGAATGGCATCCCTCGGCACACACACGCTTTCTACCTGGGCTAGCTTCCCTTCCAGCACCTCCCGCTGTTGCCTTTCGGCTTTCAGCTCCTCCACTAACCCGTCCAACCTGTACCTTCAGTTGCTCCTCATCCTGCTCTAGCCGGTCGAGGCGCGACTCCATTACACACATTCTACACATAAAGTCCTGCCCTTCCGCATCCTCAGCTGTCTCGAACCTTGTATCCTCGAGTGGATACTCCCGCTTGCACATCATGCACGCAACGCCCGGCTTCTTCGTCGGCATGTTTCTGAGCTACCTGACTGCCGTCAACAAAGTTATTACTACCGCTTTCTCCCGCACGTGCTACGCTAGAAAAGAAAAGACAAACACCGTGCGATGCTTGCCTACAGTATCTTCCTTTGTTGGTGCACTGCCAAAAAGGTGCTTAAACACACTACTAACACTAAACGTTACTTGTATTTACTCTACAGCATTACCTCCCTAAGAGAAAAACAAAACAGACTTATCGCATTCGTTGTCTGGGCCATCGTCGCTGCGCTGGGAACACACGTCTGTCGTACTTTCGCTGGGGGCGCCACCATTCGTAAGTTGGCCACGAGTCACCGCGTGTACTATAAATATATGCCCCCTGCTTCTGAAGTTTCGTCGCAATTGCGTCTGCCCTGTTTTTATTCTTAGCTTTTCTTTAACGTGATTTAACGCATCAATGCGAAAAGTAAATTAAGTTGAAGTGCGATCCAGCGTCGATGGCGAATGAGGCTGAGAGACCTTTACTTAGAAGCGCCAGCATACTGTTTACTTATGAATGCGAGCATACCTTATAAACAGCTGCGTATTTAAAATGTTCTCAATCCTGGTATTAACGCATTCTGATAATGGGTTCCTCCCGCCCTAATCACATGCAGTATTATGAGAAGTGATAGCTTTCACGTGTTGGAAAACCATGCTTATAACACTTTATGCTTCCGGGCTCACCTATGCGAGCAGTTATTGCCAGACCGGCCAGAGAACGTGTTTATATTTGCGCCTGGGCAAAGAACGACTATACGTATGTGACCGAAGCATTACAGGACTCTGGTGATGTGCAAGCTTTCTATCGTTGCAGTGCGAAAAATTGAGGGAGGGGCGTGAAGGGGATAAAACACAAGTAAGCCGGACAAGAGCGGTCCCACTGGCTTCTATTCGGCTCGTTTCTCACGCTCTGCAACCCAAGTATTCAAGTCAACTAAATGGTCGAGCAAGAAATTTTATTCCAAACCTTTGAATTAAATTATCACCCAGGTATGCAGTTGTAGCGGACGCCCGTTAGTGCCCCTATAGCGACACCACGGAGCTGATTTCGACTTCTGCCCGTACAGTGCTGGGGGGGGGGGGGGGGGGGGGGGGAATGGGTGGCAAGAAAGCCGCTTGAGAACTCATACTCCGAGCAGGCCGGAGCATCTTCTCTTTACATGGAGCCCGATCAGCCCGAGAAATTTCGCTTAGCTATCAGGATTACAGTAAGGATTACGGCGCATTACCGCCCCACCCACCTCATATTCCCGCTGGTTCATCATACATTCTCTAAGACCGCTTATGACGTATCATTCAAACAAACACTTTGCCCTATCGCGACAAACTGCACCTTATTTACCCGCCCTGTATCCCTCCCCCAACTGTCTCTCATGTGGCATGAAGAACACCATCATTCACACTATGTGGACATGTGGACATGGGCTGAAAATATCGGTCACCGCCCCATCCTGAATGGCATTTGCAATAAAGTTTACCTGTCGTTTAGTTCGCGTCCATCGCTTCCATGACGCGAGGGCGCAATGGGTGCGATTACGCAGTCGAGCGCTTTCACAGTCCAATGCTTTGGTATTTGGGGCTTTTATAATTTGATTACGAGGTTTAACGAACCGCGCCGATGTCACACAGGCGATGAGGCGCGCTGTACTGGAGGGCTGCGGATTATTTTTGACCACCTGGGAATCGTTGTGTGCGCCGAAATCTCAAGCACACGGGCGTTTGCGCTTTTGTCCTGCATCAGAAACGCGGCCGCCATGGCCGGGAATCGTATCCGCGTCTTTGGCCTCATACGCACAATTAGGAGCGCCTTTCAAACTAACACGAGTTTCACGTGCCTAACGTATGATGGATCACTTCTTTTCCCGCAATGTACACGGGAAGCCGTCCCGCTTGGCGTTTGCCAATGTTTGCCATTTCAAGTGCTATTAATTACTTAAAAATTAATTTTGGCTATGTCGGGTACGCCGGGAAGCCCTCGAAAATCCTTGAAACGGCACCGGGCTTAAGCGGACACTGAAGTGAATTTGTCAAGCTCCCGTTTTTGCTTGCACTAAGTAGACTGGCTCAAATGACCACACTTTTTATCGTTTATCCGGGCGATAAGGCGGCATTTGTTTTATAAAGCCTGAAAGAAAAAAAACTGCCACTCGCGGTTTGCGGTGGCTCACCAACTAACCGCAGTGACGTCAGATAAAGGTGCTACCTGGTTGGAGAATATCCAATATTAGCATTCAAAGAAGTTTCGGCTTCGGTTCTGTGAAACATCATGCTTGACATCAGACGTTATCGTTGGATGGGCATTCTTGATATCTCAATAATAGCCATACCACGCTTCTGTCATGTTGTCGGCTCTAAAATGCCTGAGATAAGCCTACCAGGACCGCTTGGAATTGTAGTATAATCACTAGCCGCTCGGCTAGTGATTATACTACAATTTCAAGCCGTCTATCTACTTATCTACTTAAAAAAAAAGGATGCACCCTCGGGTACATCCTTCGAACTTGCCACTTCAAAGTAACAGCCTAGTGCTCCAGACCACTCGGACACGAGCCAGCGTTGCCAGCTTTAGAAATATGAGGTATATAATTTAAAACCAGTTTACACTTAATTTAGTTTTATAATTTCAAGCAGCTTAGATGACTATTTGTTGTATTGCGCTCGTGCAGACAGCATCCCACAAACTTCCACAATATCTCACGTCTAGCAATTGCATTTCTTAGACAGAAAAGCGTTCGCAGATATGTGGTCGTGCTGCTTACTGCTGTGCTTGTTCACCCAGCGCAAAAAAGTGCTTCCTGCTCCCTAGTTTTACGCTGTGCGGTAAATGTTTCAGTTGATTTTGTTTACTTAGTACTTATAGTATAAACTTCGCTGACTCTTCTCCCGCCTTCAATTGGCCTTAGATTTTCTTACTAGCGTACCAGTCAGCGAATCGTCGCATGTGCGCTTGTGCAGCTCTTGTGTGGAGCGACCTGAACTTGGAGCTTGCTACAGTGTACAAACTAACAAACTAAAGAGAGGCACATTCTTTCATTCACAAACGTGTCGGGGCTTAATTTCAACTGAGCGAACGAATTGCGACGACCCATCGGCGGCTGGTGGACTAAACGCTGGGCCGACTGACTCTGTCCGAAGGTCGGCGAGCCGTGCAGTCGCGCAGTGAAGCCAGGTCATTTTTTCGTGATCGTGACGTCACACGAAAACGCCACAGAAAATGGGCGAGGATGCAGGGAGGAGGACAGCATTTTCGAATTGATTTTTTTTAATAAATAAATTCGCATAAGCGCACCCAGAGTGGTCGAAACGTGGCCTAGGGACTTCGGACTACAATTTGCGCTACTAATCCAGCAATGTTTACAAATCACTTCAGTGTCCCTTTAAGCCTTGCTTGGTCGCGCTTTAGCCGCAGAACATCCCGTGCCAATCAGTTCTGATAATGTCGGTGGCATCGAAATGCTTTTAGTAAACATGCACATTCCTAGAGTTATAGCTAAAACCACCAGCTTCCAACTGCGGTATGGCCCTTTATAACTTCTCTCGGAGCAGGGCGCTGGTCGGAAAATAAAATGACGACCCATTTTCGATTATGATTTTGTATTCGTAACGGCAGCCCGTGACGCGGACACCACGTCTTAGGCATTGTTGATCCCACGTTTCATGTCGTCTACCTTGTGCGCGGTGCACATGCACATGAAGTTCGCATGGCACTGCAGATATAAACTTTGTTGCTAAGAATGCCACGCGCAGCACACTATACCTTCGGGCTGCCGCCGCTGCCATGGCACGTCGGCTGCGGCAGGCCTGATAGGAAGCGACCAGTGACCACCCCTTTACGACCACCTGCGCCCCGTAGCCACCGTGCTGGGCAGCATATCAAGCTCTCCCCTGGAGTAACGCGGAAGTTTCGTGACCAGAAAAGTATGGAAGAGCTGTGTTAATACGCAGCACTCCACTGTAGAGTGCCTCGTAGCGGAAGTGAGTTTCGTACGTCTAAAACACCAATTTCGAAAATAATTTTGAGGGTGTTCAAAATGCTTATCAGGTCATCTTTCTATTCTAGTGAAGTGTGTAGAGGGGAACCATCCTGTTTTTGACGACAATATGAACTTCATCGAAGTCAAGTGGCGGAACGCTTGCACCCCTCAAGGCCAACGACCAACCACGAAAAATCCCGATGCAACGGTAAGACCTCAGCAAAGAACAAATCAGAATAAATCGACGGGGACGTAGCTCCTTCCCCTCGCCACTTCGCTGGGTGTAGCGCGAGTGCATAGAAAGAACAGAGGTGTAAAACCTGACGAGGCGGTTTCTGTCATGTGGTACAGAGCTAAAACACTCAAAGCAGACCTTAGCGCCCATTGAACTTATGTTCATAGGTGCCACGGTGACTGCGTGTGCGCCAGGTAAGCTTTCATTCCAGAAGAAAGCGGCGGGTGTAATCTAGAGCCCTGGTATAATATTCTATCAACGTCTAGAATATTTTCTGAATAAGAGTTTATTGAAGACGACAGTCTTGATGGGATTACTTAAACCCGAAAATTTTCGCCTCACTGTCTGGCTGTCGGTCTGTCCCTGAATTCAGCCACCCAGCCAAGAATTGAAAGAAAAACGAGAAGTTTATATGGACCAAAACCAGTGGGTCGAACCGAAAAAAAAATAGCGGTTGTGTTAAGGTTTGTATTCCGGAAATAATTTCATTCTGGTTTAGCACCTGTTCAACTAAATTAGACCACATCTGTCTGTGAACCGGTTTGCAAGCCTTTAAACGGATCGGGAACCGGTTCGCTAAGAAATATGACTAAGTGTGAAAAAAATCGACCTTTGTAGTTCAAAGGGACCAGGACCGAAAAATGGAAGTTTGGTTCATGTAAAAGACGGCTTTATCTTAATAGCAAAGATCTCCACTTCATTCCGAACTTTGAACAAGTAGGCTAGATAATCAGGAAAAAATGCACTGACGATTACTGTACTCCCTATACCGAAATTGGTCATGGCGCATATCTACTCGGTCTATCTATCTATCTAGTCTTCTATCTATATAGTCTTCGTGGTCATGGCGCATATCTACTGCGTGTCAGGAAGTGATCTCGCAGCGTGGCGCATGTTGTTGCAAATCATGTAAGAACCTCCCTGTAACCCCACCAAGAAGCCGAGCAGCCCTTTGGATCCAGGATATAAAATAAAAATCTCTCAAAGTAAACAATAAATTAAAGCCACGAACAAAAAATGGGCGTCTGGCGAAGGTGTGAGGGGGAGGCAGTGAGAGAGATGACACCATAGGAGTGCGTGCCGTCCTCCCCCTCACACTTTCGCCACACTTTCCTCCGCCGTTTACTTTATATCTTCACTCGCTCGGTTACAATTCCGCCGCCGGGGCCATCGCCGTCGCCAAACCACAGTAGCGGCAGCCAAAGTGTTGCGCACTAATAGATTAGGTCGTTGCTGTTTACCAAGCCCTTTCTTTCCCAACGTTTATGACTTCACAGGGACATTTTTAGGAGAATGCAGCTGCTGACCGAAGCCACTACTAAGAATCAGGATAGGGAGATGAAGTAGTGCCGATTCTTGCGGACCGTTCCTCTTGTACGTTAACGTAGAGTTAATCGCAACGATATTTTTTTCATAATACGCACTATCATGATACATTGAAATACGAACAACGGAGCGCGTGGCTTTCAGTACATGCTACGCATTGTTGCGACGAGCCACGTATGTGAGTACGAATTGTGTCCAATCTGGGTATGGAAAAGCCATCGTTCGACGTGCGACCATTTTGGTTTGTGTTCCCCCGCGTTCACCGCCTGCTCGCGTGAGCGTTATTTAACCTCGTCGCGGCGATGATTGAAAACAGCGCACGCAGCCATATTCCTTAATTTTTACATTTCGAGCTCAGAGCTATACAGGTGATGGAAAGACTATGGTCATTACATACCAATGTTGGACACGAACCGTCCTAATTTGTTAATTGTGCGCATGCATGCGCGGCTCGTCGCCAGGATGCCCGGCATGTACTGAAAGCCACGCACTCCGTTGTTCGTGCTTTAATCTATCACCGTAGTACGTTACTCTGTCGTTGGGTGAAGTCTGTTGGGTGAAGTTTATAATCATGAGACTATTTCTAATTGGTCTAGGTATGGTATCAGTCTGCTTGGAGCACTAAGAGGGTTCGAAGCCCATGCGTTCCATGATTTTAGGTGCGGAGTAGGACCGCACAATGTCCGTCCACGTCCGTGCGCATAGCATTTACAATCGCGAAAAATCACACAGGCACCGGCAGGATTCAAACCTGCGTCTGGTAGACCAGAAGTGTTGTCAGTCGACTTACCAATTGGGGCTACGACCGTGAGTTAGTACCCGAGAGTCAAACGGCTTACTCCCTCGCCTGTAACGCTGCGGAGTTCCTTAGGACCCCCCAATGTCCGCCCGCGGCCATCCGTGCGCATACCACCATCGAGCGAAAATCAAGTGAAATCCGATTTGGGCCGCGAGGTGCAGATTAATGTATGGAATAATCATTGTGCACCTCAAGGCTCAAATCGAATGACGGTCGGGGCGAAAATCGGATATCACTCGGGGCGCAACTTGTATGTCATTTCGAATCCCCGTACTCTACACCCTCGCCATCATCCATGGAGTGGAAATACTGCCACTTTTCCTTCTAGTTTTACTTCTTAAAAGTCTTTGATGCTGCGACACCATGGCGGCTTCTATGAGCTCATCCAGAGTGTTAGAGGCACCTAGTCTTAGAATCCTTACCACCAGGGTGTTCCGAGAAAGACCTACTGCGGTTTTGATCCCTTTGAAGAGTATGATTTCAATTTTACCTCTCTCTGCTTTACCAAGTTTGAGATAGGGGACAGCGAATAGCACACGCCTTATCACAAAAGCCTGAACCAATCTCAAAAGATTGGCCTCCTTCATCCCCACATCGTTGTTTAAAATGCTTCAGTAAACGGAACGTCTGGTTGGCACTCGCTTCAAGTCTCCTGATAGTTTCAGTGTTTTTACCATTTGTTTCAATGCTCTGCCCTTGGACTCTAATACTGTCTACGGTCGAAATGGCATTGCCGTTCACTCGTAAAGCTATGCCGTAGCTCTTGCAAGGGGGACTTTTGCTTTTCCTCTTTTGAGAAGGTAGAAAAACAGCGTCTGATTTTGCTCCCGAGCATTTCAACCTGATCGGCTTACGATAATAATAATAATAATAATGTTTATTCAAGCTCTTTTACACGCTAATATCCAGCCGCATAAGCCGAGTGGCTTGTGTGCGGGGCTGGGCAGTCTCGGCTAATACAAAGAGCCGCAAGAGAAACACCTTGGTGAATAAAACAATTCTAAAAAAAAATATTTCTCTATTGTATGTATGACCTCTGAAGTGTGCTTTCAGTTTGTTTATCACTACCCCTGTTCACCCACAGCGTGAAATCGTCCGCATGTATGGTGTAATGCAGGTATTTTGTCCAGCAGCCCTGGAAGCCCGATCATAGCCACGTTAAACAGTTTCGGAGAGACGACGAACTCTTGCGGTGCCCCGCTATTCCCTAATTTAATATTTTCGAGCGACCGTCCTCCCAAGCAGATGGTTGCAGCCTGATTCGAGTAAAAATTCCTTACGTAGTTATGCGTCTTCACGCCTACGTTTAGTGCGCTGAGGTTCTCGAATACTGCTTCGTGTTTTACATTATCAAAATCCTTTGAGACATCCCGCCCCACAATTACCCTAGTATCAAAAGTCTTTTTGTCGATAACCTGCTCTTTCAGCTGCAACATGACATTACATACCGACATGTGTGGCTTGAAGACTATCATAGTATAAGGGTACAGGTATTTATCTCCCGTGACCCTATTCAGTCTAGTTTGGATTACATGCTCCATCACTTTTCCAACACAAAATGTGATGGAAATTGGCCGGAGGTGCTCAAAGCTTTGCTTCTTCCCTTGCTTCCGAATGAAAAACAGGTTCATCACTCTCTACACTAGCGGTATCTCTCCCTTGTCCCAGCGTTATTTCATATAGGGTGTTAGATTACTAATACAACTGTTGGCGAGATTCCTGAGCGTCCTGATTTTGTCCGGCCCGGCAGCTATTTTGATTCTGAGGCGGTTGATTTCAGCCCCTCACTTCCGCGACCATGATGAGACTGTCCAATTCCGCGTTTTCCGAGCCCGCCCGTTTAGTCAGGAAGACTCTAAACTCCAGCACAACTGAGGTATCGATCCCTAACCTCGGTTAACAGCATCTTCGTCGGACCTTCATGTTTGTACACGAGCTTTTCAAGCTGCTGCCGAGCCTCCGTTTTAGTTTTCTTTGGATCTAATAGACGTCGGAGTAGATGCCATGTTCCGGCGCTGCTAATTTCCATCCATTTTATCCCAAATATTACCCCAATTTTGCTTAGTCAGTTCTAAAGCATGCTCTTCAATTTCTTTGTTTAATGCAGCAGGTTGCTTTCGGTTATTCCTGTCACATTTTGCTGATATTTTGCTCCAATTCTTTCTTTTGCTTCCATAAACTCACAATATGGCTATTAAGAACTCTCTGATCATCTTCAAATTCAATCTCTTCTGTGGCATCCTGAACGTACTGCATAACCCCGTTATTCGAATCGTAAATTTTATTTGTCAGGTCCTGTCCTGACCTTATTCTTATAAAGGCGTCCCTGTTAGTAGCCTTAACTGTCCTCTTATTGACCACTGGCGGGCCATTCTGAACTATGAGCTCTAGAGGCCTATGATCGCTACCTAGGTCTTCCCCGGTGTCGCACCACGTGGCCTCGATGCCGCTACCGATCAAGGTTAGGTCTGGTGTTGTGTCTGCAGATACGCTATTTGCCTTCCTCATCTGCTTCATCGGGTTCGTAATGAAGATCAATCCGTCAATCCATATTGTTGAATTTCATCCCATAGATTTCTCCCCTTAACCTGCGTGAATTTATAACCCCATGCAGGATGGTGCGCATTAAAGTGGGCCACTATCAAAAGTGGACTGCTTTTTGTAATAACCTTGGTTTTCCTAAAAAGATCTTCAAAGTTACATTTCCGCTGTTTGGGTGAAGCATACAGGTGCAGGGTGGAGAGATTTTTGTCTTTGCCCTTGCGAGGTATGAGTTCTACCAAAACATGATCGACCCTTGCATTCCCCGTCTCGTGCTGTGGCCTTGTAATATTTCTCTTTACGAAGGTAGTAACTTGGTTATAGTTACTCGACCACGTATATGACGTGTAACCCACTAATGTAGCATTTTTCTCGGACTCCTGGTCCGCAATGACCTCCGGTAGATCGCCATTGGCCAAAAAGGTACGGGAGAATCCCCACACAGTTCCACTGCAAAACGTCTTGTTACTGCAGTGCAGAGCCATCTTGTTTGAGTTCTTGGGCCTCTTCGTAGAGCCATTGGATCGGCTTGTCCCTAAAGTCACATTCACCCCTCATCTGCTCGATAACGTTGCCTACTTGTTTCAGCTGCTCAAGTACCATCTGAAACATTCCATGCCACAAGTGGGCTTCAGCCTCAAGCGCTAAATTATCCCTCCGTCAATTTCCCCGGATTCTCTCTCCTCGGCTTTCTTCTTCTTTACGGATGTTTCCGGTTCCGGCTCAGGTTTACTGGCTAGTCGTGTTTTAATCTCATCAAGTTGTTTCCGAAATTCCACATTATGCTCTTGTATAATTCTGTTTTGCTTTTTAAAAGCATTAATCAACTACCCAACTCACCTTTGAGAATCCAGCAGACTTTGGCTTTACTTTGGGGGCCGCAACCATTGTCCTGAGGTTTCTTGCGGTGAGGCCCCTGTTTCTCAAGCGGTGACAGTCAAGGGAAGGATTCCGAATGCCTTCTCGAATGGCTGCAAATTTTTGGATTTACTCTAAGAACGATCTTGGAACTAATCCTTCCTGCTGTGGCGCTGATTTTCGCGTCGGCCTTGAAACGCTCGTCTAGCTTCCTTGCTTCCTCTTCCAGCTCCGTCGCTTCATCTTCCAGCTTCGTCGCTTCATCTTCCAGCTTCGTCGCTTCATCTTCCAGCTTCATCACTGTCACTTCCTGATAATATAGGGCGTTGGGAAAAGTGAATTGCATCTCTGGTCCCCGGTAATGCGATCCTTACCACGCAGTCAGCACCTCGGCCCACAAGTGTGTTTCCTTGTCAAGGAGGTCTCCCCACATCCTCTGCACTTTTCATGCGGAGGAGTCGCACACGTCCGTTCGATGTCCCAGCTCACCACATTTGTAACACACTTCGTATCTTTTCTTGTACAGAAAACACTTCATCGGCGCCCCGAAACAGATCAGCCATCTCGGGACATAGTCGCAGCAAAGGTGATGATCGCGGAGTTTGAGTTGCCCATCCTCAGCACACACCAACAATGGGAGGATTCTGCCGGTGTCAGAAGGCCAATTCCACTTCTTTATAAGCAGCCTCAGATCGAGTCCGTGCTCTACTCCCTTGCCACAGCTTTCGGGTGCTACCATGTAGGGGGTCACATCGTACTCCTTCCCATCTAGCGTTATGAACTTCAGCGCCAACATTTTCTTGGTATTGTCCCCGTATGGCATTCTGCATATTAGTGTTCCCTTCTTATCGTTCACAACGATCCTGTCATCCTCTGGACCTTTTCGCCACGCATTGGCCGACGCCATCCTTATTGCTCCCCCCAACCACTGGTAGTGAGAGCTTTGTTAGGGTGAATACTCCTTGAGCCTGTAAGTAATCTTGTGATCCGCGTTTTCAAGGCGCGGCAAATGCGACGCCAACGAACACTCCGCGGGGCTTTCTTCCCTCCGCCTTCAACGAGGCTCCCCCGCTGACGCCATACTTGTTGCTATTGTAGCCGGCCGATGCCATCTTGCCGTCTTCCCCACCCCCGCGGCCGAGGGACGTCATCTTTGTAGCGCTATCCTGGCGTGCCCGTTTTTGTAGCGCTATCCTGGCGTGACCGAAGCTCTACGGCACGTTTCGACACATTCGTTACCCAGTCCGAGCTTTCAAATGTGGCGGATCGACATGCGTACCGTTTACGCTCACTTCAATCGCCATGGTCCCGCCACAGACTCTTCGCAACCCAACGCTGGGCCGTTCGGCCGTCATGCGCCGGCTGCCTCGACACTAGGCCTAATTTTAGGCTAAGCGAGGCGTATGGCGTGGTCGAACACAAAAGACGCAAAAAATCTTTCAAACATCCGGAACACACACGCAGCACTTTATCAACGTGCATTATCTTTTTCCGCCAGAGAAAATGGGCATTTCACGGAGTCGACGTGACACACGTCCGCTTACTCCGGCTCCCCAGCGGTGATTCTGCGGACGTGAAAAATTAGAATTTTCTAGACCGCTTTGCTGTTTAAAAACTGCAAAATATTAGAATACACAAAGTATTCGGATACTCATAGTCAAATTTTGCTGTAAAGAGCTCACACTCCGGACAAATGGCATAAGAACGGATACGAATTAGGAGACGATATTTCTCCCTTAATTTCTCAGAGAAAAATTCAGAAACTTTTTTGCAGACGTCTCTCCGTCTCTGCAGGTTTGTTTGCTTGTTTTTGTCAATTCCTCAAATAGCGCCATGACAGCTCCCCTGTCTATCACGATTACTACACCTTGGCCGGCGATGGATAACTGTATGTAAAACGTGACTGTCCCAGAACTTCGTCTGCGTCAGGACGTTCATCGCGGGTAGTGCATGTTGACGGTAGATTGCTGCACGTTGTAGTCATTTGCCTAGCGGGCTTAGTCGCGCCGGGTTAGCATCGCGTCGTGTGGTCATCGCCTTGTTAACTCTTTGCGTGAGTGCTACACCGCACCGCCGGGCTGTGTGCGCGTCGCGGGACCTGTTAACCGGCACGGCACTGTGTCGTTGGAAGGTACACCTTCTTTCCATAAAGCGACATCTCCACACGAAGCTGCTCTGTTCAGTGTCCTCCGCGTGGGTTGGGGATCTTTCCACCAGTGAAGTAATAATTTCTGGGGTAGCTCGGTGATTCGTGCGAATGAGGGGAACAGTTGAAACAAACTGGAGGGATGCGTGGTTTGTGGCAGATACTCGACGACCTCGTCTGGGCATTCGCCAGATAATCGGCGTGGTGAATTGAGGGGAAAGCCTCGCCGGCCGAGTCACTTGTAGGGGTGTACATGGTATATGAGGCCTGCTTCTCCGCAATAGCAAGTTACCCAGCGGGCGACCATCCGATGTCCGCAACGCATCGGTCTTTTCTCTAGGGGAAAGTTGCAGTATAGGGGGCGGCAGGTAACTGTCGAGGCCACTATGACGAGGCAAGGGACCTGTACGGCGAACAGTAGCGGAGGAAGCCATGGATTGCGTGTGGCTCGCTGACTGCCTCTAACGATATTGAAGTACCCAACACTTATTGGCCTGCTCCACGCATGGTGTCGATGAAGGAAGCGACATGTGTTTGCAGTGCCGTTGGGAGAAGTTTCCTTAGTTCTTCATGTGCCACAGCGCAGATGGCTTCGTGTATGAGGTTACACGAGACTCCGGTATCGTAGGCGTAGCTGGCCTCAAAGGGGCCAGTTTGGCGGTCATACTGCCCTGAATGCATTTTCAAGATATTTTCAATCAAGGCATCATCAGGGGTGTATTCGGCAACCACTTTCGAGGCTGTTACGGACACGTCCACCGAAGAGTTCTTGTCTAACACCCCGCATCAAGAAACACATCTTCTCGTTTTGCTCGCGTGTCCTTACACGGTCCAATCATCCCCAGCAACACCGTGTGCCCGCACCATTCCTGGCAGGCGCCGCATCTCAACTTAACGCACTCGCGGCGGCCGTTTTTCAGATCTAGGAGAAAAGCAAAAACGCCCGTGTGAACAAGATTTCGTTAAAGGTCCCCAGCACACGTTAAAGATCCCCAGGTGGTAAAAATTAATCCGGAGCCCTTCACTACGGCGTGCCTCATCGCCTGCGTTGCGTCGGCGCGTTAAACCCCATCACGCAATCAATCAACTTAATGCACTAGTACCGACCAGTATTGTCGAAAACTTTAAACGCGTAACAATGACGGAATCAGATCCAACGTTCGTTTTAAAAGGTCCCGATCATGCTGCTTTACATTGTTTTCATCTATGTCATTGTGTTTAATATTCTTTTTTTGTCCTCAAAAACAAATTAAAATATACTGCGCTGCGGATAAGCCCTGGCTGCTACATTTTCTGGATGTGGACAAGTCGGCATGATGTCAGTGGTGCCTCAAACACCCGTATAATTGTTTAACAGCACCGTTGCCAGCAAACACACAAATTCACCACTTTGTTTTTAATCTTTTAATCGATATTCGCTATCGGCCATTTTCTGAACCACCGCCCCCTTTTTATGCGCTGGGCGCGTAATTTTCGCTTAATTGGACAATCGATGCTTTCGCATCATTATTTAACAAATTTCCCTCGTCGGTCTCTTCAAAGTTTGTAACCTCCACGTTCGGGTGTTTTAGATCGAATAGCAATAAATGCTGTGACTTTGTGTCCTTAGCTGTCGGCTTGTAGCTAACAGTTTGCGCTCACATTACATAATTTTCCGCCCAGATGTGCTGCCCGTGTGCGAGTTATTATCTACCGCCGGAAATATCTGTGGAAGCAGTTTCAAGCTACCGGAGTGAATAAAACCATTTAATGACACGCTTGTAGTTATTCCAGTTGTTCCTTTTGTGTAATTGTAACACATCTTTTCTTTTCCATGAGGAAGACACAAACCGAATTGGAGTGTAGAGACTCAAACCAATGCAAGACGGGCTGCTGTGTATACAACCTTACTTCCGGAAAATCCAAGTGCGAGAAGCTTGGCACCATCGGGAGCCTGTGCGGCGAGGAAAAATTCGAAAACGTTTACATTACTCGCTGCCCCTGCAACGCAACGTGTAAGTGGAGATCAGTGTCACGTCACGCAGACATATCCTGATACAAAATGCATATCAATGATCACCTTGTGTTCATTAGGTGGTTATAATGCCACTACGAAAAGAAACATCTTACAAAACATTACGAACTTCTTCAAAGGAAGCAAATATACGCACACACTGAGGCAGCAGCATGGTCGTTTTTCTAGAAGCAGCGTCATCAATTAAAATATGTGTTTTCTCAGTTTTATTGAGCGTTCATTAGCGAACAATATATAGTCGTTTCTAAAAATCAATAACGGTTGTCTTATTCAGGTAATAAATATGTATTGGGTGCACATGTCATTCCGCTATATATCCCTAGTACGCGCACTGCCATACAAATGGTTTCCTATCCTTCCCTTGAGGGAGTAAAAAGGCCATTTTACAGGAAACAAAAGAATCTTTTTGCACGTCACTTTAGGAGTATTGAAGGAAAGCGCCAATAAGGTCCCGCATTTTCCCAAACATTGATAATTGTATTGTAGCCGCAGTCATTGTTAGGTCTGTTATATGTTGTGGGCAAGTTTATCACACACACACATACTATATATTATATATATATATATATATATATATATAATCTGGAAACAAAACCTCACACAGGGCGCGAAAAAATGAGTTAAGTAGAGACAGGGACACACGACAAAGACATTAAAAATAAAAATAAAAGTTTACTGACGTTTCAGGAAAACGACTTTATTTCTTCAGAGTACAGAATAAGTTGGTTTCAGGGTTATATTTATGCAGAAAATGCAGCAAGGGCGAGGGCATGGCAACGGTAGGGAGAGTTTGTACAGTGGGATCATGGTTGGTGGGCAGCAAAAGAAATCAGAGAAGTGGAAGAGGGAGGTAAAAAATTAAATTAAATAAATAAAACGGATAACAAGAACCCACAGTCACGCGGTACGAACATGAGAAAAAAGAGCCAAACAAGAAAAGAAACAACCGGAAAAAAATAAATAATGTAATTCCCCCCTCCCTTGTGGCAACAGGCGTGAAAGAGGCGCCAAACAAGATATTCCCATGCAAGTGTTTGGCATAGGCAAAAAAATCAGTCACGCGAAATGAAGAAGGACCAAAGAAGATATGCCTATGCACACAAAAGGCGAACATCTGCCCATACACACCCGTTTTAAGAATCAGAGTCAGGAAATTGAAACATGAGACACTTGCCTTCTGTTCGTGGGAGGCAAGGGTCGGGCCCAAAAGCAGTACTACAGGCAGTTTCGACAGGAAATGAGTGTACATTGGTATACAGAGCAGACAAAAGCAGGGAAAAAAGAACGGTCAAAAAGGTCACGAAAAGGAAGATAACAGAAGGCAGGTGCACACGCATGACGCACACCGGGCGGTACACGCCTGGTCGGCACATGGCACCAGTTCAGGGAACGCCAAGGCGGTCAGCAACGAATATTAGAAAACAGCAATACAAAAGAGAAAGGGAAGAGGAAAGCAATCACACACGCTCGCGTGCACAAACTGATTACAAGGTGAGAGTATCAAAGCTAACATGGTACCGCAGCCTTATACCCAGAACATATTTCAGACTTGCTGGTCAAATTTGGATTAGTGAAGCCACTGTGCTAAATATATATATATATATATATATATATATATATAGAAAGGAAAGAAAGCAACACACTTTTTTCGACGCGTGTCTTTCATTTTTTCGGCTTATCCCGAACTTTGTCGCTTGTTCAAATTTTTATGCGCCACTTTATAATATATATATATAATATATATATATAATATATATATATATATATATATATAATATATATATAATATATAGATGTATTAGAGCGAGGGTAATGAACAGACGCAACACGTCATCAAGACATCGGGGTATGTGCCTCACCAGCATAGACCATATAGGATTATGCCCAATCCACACACTGTAAGGGCAGACGATGAACCCCAGGAGGTGCATGCGCAAAAAAAACGTGCTTGATGATTCAACGCTCAGACCTGCGTTCCCATCGGCTTCGCTCCTGCAAATAAACAACCTCAAACGGTACCGGCGTGTCGGCTGTCGTCTTGACATCTTTACATATATATATATAATATATATATAATATATATATATATATATATATGATAAAATGTAATGATGGGTCGTTATAGAGTGGGTTGTGTTGAACTGGTAGATGGTGGTTGTGGCGGTCAGCGAAAATATTCGCAAGTCAGGGCCTCGTTGAATTAAGAAAGGGAAAAAATGTTAGCCAGTGGAAAAACCTTGAACCAAGGATAGGTTGTGGTAACCTTTTTCCAGTGGTAGCCAATTTAAGGCTGCTGTGAAAGAAAAAATAGATGAAAAAAATTAGGTAAACGTTGTCGTTTGATCACTGGCTTCGGTCGTGACGGGCTGTGGTTCTGGCAGTGTTTACCCGAGCCGGAGCTGGCAGGAGCTTCTGCATCATCCATAAACTGGTTTAGCACCGCCAAAGTTCGTTGGCGCCGCTTGGCCAACACGGGGGGGTGCAGCCCAGCTCTGAAGGAGTCGGACCCACTCACTCGGGAGTGAGGCCAGCGCCCGAGCCAAGGAGCCGAGTACAGCAGCAGAACCACAGGAGGTGTTCCAGGTCAGCCCGGGTTCCACATAGGCTGCACATTCCAGTGTTGGCTGGTCGAGGGACCGCTGCTTTCCTTGCTTCGGAAGCGCTGCAAAGGTAGTGGGTAAGGAGGGTGCCAGTCTGTAAAAAAAAAACTCTCTCTTTGCCAGCGGGTAGCAGCCTTGCGAGGAAGTGGAGGGATATTAAGTGGATTGCAGCGCTGCGTTAGAAAGCTGCGTCGGTGCTGCTTGGCAAAAGAAACTTTTTGCGGGATCTAGCCACTGATTGTGCGTCTCCACGTAGTCGGCTAACCATGGAAAATCGCTCGGGTGGTTTCGACTGCGCCACTGAAGTAAAGCGTGCGCTAGTCGGGGCACGGCCGGGTTTTCTGGTATTCCGGAGTGTCCTGATCCAGTGTACGTGAAAGTCGTCCACCCCCAGAGAGAAAAAAAGTAAGTTAACTAAATACGAGAAAGTGCTGAGGAAACGCCGCCGTAGCGTAGTGGTTATCGCACCAGACCGGTAATCTGGAGTCGTGGGTTCGGATCCCACCCGGCGGGCATTTTTTCCAACCACTTTCTTTTCGACTAAAAAAAAATTTCATCTCTTTCTATGACCCACCACAACCTCCCCTTTGCTTTCCGAGGTTTTCTTGACTGCCAACCCTTATTTTCTATATATATATATATAAATATATGTGTATGTATATCCTGTAGCGAATCAGATTCGCAAGTCAGGGCCTTGTTGAATTAAGACAGAAATAAATGTTAGCAGTCAACAAAACCTTGGAAAGCGAAGGTTGTTGTTGAACACGTTTATTTCACATGTTGTAGCCAATTTAAGGCTGCTGTGAAAGAAAAAAAGAGAGAGAAAAAAAGAGGTAAACGTTTCGTCGTTTGATCACTGGCTTCGGTCGTGACGGGCTGTGGTTCTGGCAGTGTGTCCGAGCCGGGAACCGGTGGCAGGAGCTTCTGCATCATCCATAAACTGGTTTAGCAACCGCCAAAGTTCGTTGGCGACCGCTGCAGTTGTACACGGGGGTGGTGCAGCCCAGCTCTGAAGGGAGTTCGGCCTTACCTCACTCGGGAGTGAGGCCAGCGCCCGAGCTCTAGGAGCCGAGTACAGCGGGCAGAACCACAGGAGGTGTTCCAGGTCAGCCCGGGTTCCACATAGGCTGCACATTCCAGTGTTGGGTTGGTCGAGGGAACAGCTGCTTTCCTTGCTTCGGAAGCGCTGCAAAAGGTAGTGGGTAAGGAGGGTGCCAGTCTGTACACGCCGGAGCGTAACTTGCTGCCAGCGGGTAGCAGCCTTGCGAGGAAGTGGAGGGATATTAAGTGGATTGCACGCGCTGCGTAGAAAGCTGCGTCGGTGATGCTTGGCAAAAGAAACTGTTATTGCGGGATCTAGCCACTGATTGTGCGTCTCCACGTAGTCGGCTAACCGGCTGGAAAATCGCTCGGATGGTTTCGACTGCGCGGCTAGAAGTAAAGCGTGCGCTAGTCGGTGGGCCCGGTCGTTTCCTGGTATTCCGGAGTGTCCTGGGATCCAGTGTACGTGAAAGTCGTGTCCCAGAGCACGGAGGTAGCTAACGTGGAGACGAAGTTTCTTGACAACGACGGTAGTAGTGCGAGTGTTTTGGCAGGCACGATAGGCTTCATGCGAGTCCGTGTAGACTCGGTAGTGATGGGAGCAATCTTCCCCCGTTTGGTGTTGAGCCAAACTGACGTGCTCGGCAAAATATACAATGGCGCACAGTTCTGCAAGGGAGCTGCTGACGGCTTCACGGGTGAGGTGGAGTTTGTTTCCTCGCGTTGTTGCATCATGGCTTGTCCATGCCGTGGTGAACATTGGCTGCTGCTCCTGCTCACCGATTGCTGCATCTACATAGATGACATGGGTCTTGCGAGTAAGGTCCTTGCCATCGATTAGTTGCCTTGCTTGGGTGTTGTGTCTTCTTGCGAAAGCTTTTCTCCTTGCCGTTTGTTCTTGTCCCATGTTCTGGGGTAGCGGCTTGGAGTCTACGATGTCGATGTGCTCCCAGGGGGGAGATATTTCTGGGAGTGGCCGTAATGTCGAGATTTCAAAACCAACTTTTCTAAGAGTGAATCTGCCTGCTTTGGTGGACTTTAATCGCGCAATATGCGTGAGTTAATGAGTACACATGAGGTCCGCTATATCGCTCAACGCGCTGCAGCTTTTGAGAGCCGGAAGGGGCGTATATTTCGGAAGCCCTGGTTATCACCCTCCTGGCTTCATTATTTAGGCGCTCAAGAAGGCTTAGCTGCGTGCGCGTGATCGGATGGAACGGTGCTCCGTATATGATACGGGAGTGTACAAATGCACGTACAAAATGTCGCAGTTCGTTCTCTTTGACTCCTCTCGTGCGGCTGGCGATCCTGCGTAGGACTTGGATGACTTGTTTAGTGACACGAACTGTCCGGCCAAACCAGGTGGATGCTATGCACTGCTCGTCGATAAACATCCCGAGTATACGTATGGAGCGTTTTCTAAGGATAGGCCTTTCCCCAATTGTGAGGTAGACGCTAGCCTTGTCCTTATCCTTGGATGGGGTTTCCTGCCACCGTGGATGACCACAAACTCTGTCTTCTCGGGTGCTAGCGTTAGCCCTATCTGCTGTGTGTAGCTTTAGACAGCATCCAGGGCCGCTTGTAGTGCCTGCTCTTGTGCACCTAACGAACCTTGTTCGGTCCAGAGCGTCACATAGTCTGCGTAAATTGCATATTCGACGTTTTCGATTTTGGCCAGTCTTCCAGGAAGCGCCGCCAGTGCTACGTTGAATAATGTAGGAGCGATGACAGAGCCTTGAGAGACTCCTACCCGGTTGTAATGAAAGCGACTTAGGGAACTTCCAACTTTGACCTGGAAAGTTCGATCCCGAAGGAAGGCGGCAATGAAATTGTGCATGTATCCCTTGATGCCAAGATCTCTTACGGCTTGCATGATCGAAGTATGAGGAAGGCCATCAAAGGCCTTCCTAATGTCAACACCTACTACCATACGGGGACATGTAGACAACGGCTCAAGAACGTCTTCTTTGAGGCGTAACATGATATCTTGTGTCGTCAGACCGGAGCGGAACCCGTATTATGTGGGAGCAAGAAGGCTACGCTCCTCCAGCCACCATACAAGGCGAGCGTTAACCATGCTCTCCAAAAGCTTAAACAAGCATGACGTAAGGGATACCGGTCGCAAGTTCCTCAGACAGTTAGGTTCTTTGCCTGGCTTCGGTATTGGTTTTACAATTGAGTGCCGCCAGTCATCGGGAATGGAGCCTTCTTGCCAGACGCGATTAAATTCCGCAAGGAGAGTCACCTTGCATTCTTCTGGGAGGTTCTTGATGTGCGATCCAGTGATACCGTCTGCGCCTGGCGCGCCATGCGTGTTAATTCTGCGTAGGGCATTTTCGAGCTCTGCCATTGTGAAAGGTTGGTTAAGTTCGTCCTATCCAGCAGGAGTGTCGTCCTTCTCGTAGGTTAGGGAGTTGGGACTCGATGCTTGTGGAAATCAGACCTCAGCCGCTTTCTCTGCGAACGCTTCAGAGCCAATGCCTTCTTTGAGAGCCATGCGGGCTGCCCCATCTGCAGTCCTACGTTGCCCCAGAAGGGACCTAAGTATGCCCCAAGATCGACGAGAGCTTATTGAACCGTTGATTTTTTCGCACATTCGAGCCCACTGTATAGACGCAAGTTCAGCGGTATACTGCTCGATTTCTCTTTGGACAGCATTCAGTTGTGCTTTTAGTGTTTTAGGACGCCCCCTGGCTCGGAAGGAAGACTGTATTCGTAGTCTTCTGTTCCATAAATGAAGAAGGTGTCGATCGGGATCGGGATCGTCAAAAGAGACGCGAAGTGTTTTGGTGGATTGGCGTTTGGCATTAGCCATGGCTTCTTTAAGCGCATCTATGCTCTGTATGGAGTCACATTCCCTCAGGAGTGCTCTTTATTTGTCTCAATGAGTGACCTTGCATTCCCTTTTAAGCCTGTTAGACCGTCGCGTGGACGTGGTATCTTTCTTCACAGTTATTGCTATGGGGAGATGATAACTACCCAGCGGATCCTCAAGAAGGCTCCATCGAAATTGACTTGGTCGCGAGGCCCACGTCAGGTCCGGAGTAGTGTCAGCTTGGCGTCGGTCCTGTCCAAGTCTAGTATGAGCTTGTGGTAAATTCAGAAGCGTGAGTCCGTAGTGGTCGAGATCGCCTAGAATGCGCCTTCCGTGGGGGCTACACTTGGTATAGTTCCAGGCTATGTGCTGGGCATTAACATCGCCGCAAACAAGCACTTCTTCACTACGGTAGACTTTCTGGAAGTGTGGTATGAAGCTGAGGTCTGCCGGACTGCGCTTAGACTTGTTTCTGGTATTTTCTGGATTGAGGTATACCGAGAAAACGACCATTGTTCTTTTTGACGCGAGTTGAAGTCTACACCCAGTGACGCTGGCGCTGCTTGAGCACCAAGGATCAGTATCCAGCCTAGTGTGTGTCAGGGTTCTATCTACATACATGGCCGTACGTGTTGGTGTGCCCGGATCTTCTGGAGAACCATAGCCTTCGTAGCCTGGAAGACGTGGAACTGGTCCGTTTACCTCTTGTAAACACAGCAGAGCAGGTTTGCGCCCGCTGTGTGACAGTCCCCATCGTAATATCATGTCTGCTTTCTTTTTCTTTAGGGAACGGCAGTTCCACTGAATCACGGTCGGTATGTCTCCCCCTGCATCCCGACCACGACCTGAGGCGCTACTTTGAGACTGAAAGCGAGCCATGGTTCACGTTGAAGGGTTGACTGGGAGAATTGGCATTCGCAGGAGAAAGGGAGTTTCCGTTCGTCGGTGGGGTGGCCATGGAGCCCCCAAAAGGGAGCGTTCCAGTGAACATGAGACGCTCCATGACAGTGCGAACGCATGTTTCAACTGCGCGTTCAATCATAGTCTGAACCCGTGTCATGATATTGCTCTCTAGTTGTGCTAGGCGTGCTGAGAATACCGCCTCATAATCAGGCTGGGGTTGTGGCTGCTGAGAAGTTTGCAGGACGTGGTTAGTACTTTCACTGGATGTTGCATTGCGTGGGGATTGAGGGGCTTCCTTGTGAGAGTGGGCAGTGGGCTGAGTTGTTGCTGATGTAGTGGGCGCAAGCAGGGGCGATTGTTCCGGGGGTGCGCGGATTAAAGATCCGGAAAGCAAAGGGGAGACTGCGTTAGGTGATGGACACAGATACTTAATTTTTGAATGAAAGTTGGAAAAAAATGCCTGCTGGATGGGATCCGACCCCACGACCTACAGAATACGCGTCTGGTGTGATGACCACTACGCTACCGGCGGGGCTGTTTCCACTTCACTTTCTCGGGTATTTATGTTTATTTCCTGCGCTTGCGGGTTGTAGCCAGCGCCACTCGGACTAATCGGGGTGAAAGGGACCTTCATTTAACCCCCGGGCCATGACTCGAATTTTTATGACATGTCAAGAGGGGTCTACCCGCGTTGACCATCCCTCAACTATATAATATATTATATATATACTATATCAAACTATATATATATATATATATATCAAGGTTGCAGTCGTCATTGCCAGTGCTATTCGGCTTTTTTCAAAATATTGGGCGAGACAGTCGCCCAGATAGCCGAATTGGTAAGGCATTCGACATGTAATCGAAAGGCGTGGGTTCGGTCCCCACTCTGGGCGCGTGTTTTTCTTTCTTTCTTTCTTCTGTATATTTAAAAAAATGTTTACCTAATTAACCGTAGTGAAAAAGAAAGAGCCTAACCACACCCCTATGCCTCCTTTGGCATTGTAGACTGCCGACCTATCTTTCTGTATATATATATATATATATATATATATATATATATATATATATATATAGATATATATATATATATAATGAGTGTTATGTATGGTGTAAATGGCTTAGAGGCACTTAAACCATTAGAAGGCGTTGCGCTGCTGAGCACGAGGTCGCAGGTTCGATTCCCGGCCGCGGCGGCCGCTTTTCTGATGGAGGCGAAAAGCAAAAACGCCCGTGTGTACGAGATTTCGGCGCACGTTAAAGATCCCCAGGTGGTCAAAATTAATCCGGAGCCCTCCACTACGGCGCGCCTCATCGCCTGCGTTGCGTCGGCGCGTTAAACCCTACAATAAATCAATAAATAAGAAGGCATAATTCAATAATGGTCCTCGAGGTGCCCTTAGGGAAAGCCTTCAAAATCTAGGGAGGTGCCCAATCAGAGGTTTCTTTAAGTTCATGGAGCATTCTAGAGATCAGCTCGCTTTTTTGTACTCCAAGCAGACATATTGCAGTTGCGTGCCTTTGTGTATTCATAAATATCATTGATTTGTTTCTTACTCTCCGGTCCAACTCTCCATTTTTATTTATGTTCCAGTGCGATGCTTCAACGGAACCTTCGTTTCTTTTACCCCTGCAACAACGAGGACGCCAATTCAAGTTTGCGTGTCGAAAAAGGAAGCCCACAGTACAACCACAACGCTTCAGTACCACAGCATAGATTCTGGAGTTCCAAACTCATGATAAGATGAAAACTTGGCTGCGCATGCGTAGAATTTGTATCAGCAAGCCAATATATGTGATGTAGCGTTTCGGAAGCATGTAAATGTTTTTGAATAAATTTTGCGTTCTTTAGTGCAATCCGCTACTATAATGTATCCGAATCCGGCAATGACCAATGTTGCCAGCTGTCTGTATTCGGGAAGCAGTGGACCATTTGAGAGATTTCATCGGAGGATGAATGCCTACAGCTTTACGATGGGAATGTATTAAGGTGCAGAAGACCCCTGGGGATACACAATGATATGAAAGCTGCATTTTTCGTTTGTAGCAGTGCCATTATTACGCGATGTTTTTTTTTAAACCTACTTTGTCTTGTGGAGCCTGCATGTGCCTTAGTTGTTCAACGACAGGCTGGACGTGGTGAATGCAGAATTGTACTCATACGGCCGCTGTGGTCTGCAAACAGTACTGCGCGAAAGCAGAAAAGGAATGCATGGTATGACGCACGCATCTTATGATTCAGCCGC
The DNA here is from genome assembly GCA_013339765.2 of Haemaphysalis longicornis. Lineage (NCBI taxonomy): Eukaryota > Metazoa > Arthropoda > Arachnida > Ixodida > Ixodidae > Haemaphysalis > Haemaphysalis longicornis. Next base: position 13,083,741 of record CM023457.1, read on the forward strand.
AGCTTCAATGACATAAGCCAAGAAAGCATGCTGCATTTTTTTTAACGTAGAATAACGCTGCACCTATCTTCGAAGAAGCGAGAAAGACGTTTCATTCTCGGCGGTGTTTCAAATAAAGCCTGTTTGATGCCTGTTTCTAACTATTCAAACGAAGACTGCCTATTTTTGGAAGAAAGCGGAAAAAAACGGCCGCACTTGTGATTGGTACTAGTAAGAGACTGGCGCGGGGCGTTTAAAAAAATACTGCTCCGCGTCCTACCAACTGAAAGAGATGTAACCACGGAAAACCTGATGCCCCCTGTGATACGGAAATGCTGTGGTATTTATTTATTGTGAAAATTTGGAAATATCAATAAACAGGCAGGACTCCTTATATGTCTCATTAAACGGCAAATTCGAATGGCTCCAGGGTCGGCATGAACGGCACAAAAACCAAATTAAGGCCAGCCCTGAACCAAGCTAACGCATGACAGCCGTGTTCAGGAGACGATTAATTATTCCCAAAACTAGTTAGTAATCAGTGATGATTGATAGTAATAATTAGTCAGGTGGAATAAGTTGAGATTTATGTGGAATAAGATAGAATAACCCGGATGAAAGTAGGTAAGAATAGATCATGATAGTTCAAGACGAATCGAGGAGGGTAACAATTATTTATTACCGACTGATAGTAATGATTAGTGAAATATTTGTAAGTGAGGTAATAATTACTAATTGTACCTAGGGATTTATAGTAAGGATTGGTAAGGGAGTTGAGGTGGATTAGGATAAATCGAGGATAATTAAGATGGATCGAGGCGGCCTAACAAGGATTACGGTGATTTAAGATGAATTAAGGACGGTAAAATAGAGAAACAGCTCTGTCGATGAGTGGACGGGTATATAAAATGTCCCCATTACAATAGCAGGCCAGGCTTTCGCCTTCAAAGCACGCAAGTAGTTCTAGGTGTTTCTAGAATTGGTTTTTTGTGTCGAGCTAAGGAGATGTTTGCAGAGGGAGTTGTGACGAGTAACCAAAATCGAAATGGTAAATGCAGTTGCAGCGACGAACTAAAAAACGGGTGCATAACAAACCTTTATATTAGGGTACATAATGTCTGTCATCATCATTCTCACCACCAGCCTATCAACGCCCACTGCATGGCAAAGGCTTCTCCCATTAACTGTTTCGTTACCACGCCTATTCAAATCGATCACCGGTGATCGATGATTTATATTGCTTATTTCGACATGTTGTAGTCGTTTCTCATACACCTAATGCGGCCAGTGGTTAAGGCACTGCACTTTTAGAATCAGTTTAAATTTTCGCGCTCCGGTGACATTGAGATTTTTGACGGCGTTTTTTTGCGAGCTGAGGTGCGTGTGTTTTTGAGAAAGGGGGCGTGGCTGTTGCACTTAACAAAAAAGGGTCCAGATCGTGGTTAGGCTGCACTACCATAATTTTTTTTTGTCAAAAGGCTCCTGGCAAGTCAAATACCAAATAATGTTGTCAGCTTTGTAATCCGACAGCATTGATAGGTGGTAATTACTTCAAAATGCCACCAGCTATTCACTAATGATCTTTGGTTCGTACCAAGGGCAGCTTTATTCTCCCAAAGCTTATTTCTGATGGTCCGCCGCATGTCTAGCAAGTGTGCCTGGCATTTTCAACCAGTGTCCAGCAGTTTCGGTTTCGTTTTTCATTGCGAAATTCATATTTGGCGCTACTACGCAGTTACCCAACTACAATCTCATTTGCCATGGTGCCTCCGTTGCCCGCTACTGCTCCTCAAAACAAGCATGCCGCTCGCGCTTCCACGTTATCTACGCCTTGCTGCTGCTATAAGAGCTTCCGCTGAAAGTCAAACGATAACAGCAAGTTGTCCGGTACCAGTTCAGACCCCAGGAGAACGCTTCCAACCGCCCTTTACAACCCACTGCCAGCGCTCCCCCCGGCCAAATTAGCGGTTTTTATAGGGGAAAGCAGAGCATTTCCTTAACTCACCCCCAAGCGGGAACCGGGCGGGGTTTTTTTCGGGCGTGTCCCCGGCGTCCGCAACAAGCCCCAGGTGCGTCCCTGTCTCGGAGTGCCGAAAAACGGTGTCCGGGATTTTACGCTACCCTCTCGCCTCAAAAACGATCCGGGACCCCTCCCCCAACACGGGTATGAAAAATTACTTAACCGGCGCATGGTTTGATCCCACGTGCCACTGCGTGACAACCCCAAGTACAATGGTGCACTACCCCCTATCACCACCAACCGCACAGTGGAAGGCTTTTAAAAACGCCTTAAAATCCTTGACTCATGACACATCTACCGTTTTGAAGCTTGCGATAAACGCCCTTCACCCTCGGCGCACGCGCGCCGCGGCGACCGGTCAGCGTACGCTTGCATCGCGGCAAATATCTGATCGCCGCTTTAAAATAGCCTGACAACAATCCCTAGCACAATTTTCACCACACTAACACCTACTTTCTCGCATGTGGAACTTTTTAGCGATCAATTGACGAGCACGACAAGCGCGGTTGCTACCGTGGTCTGCCCGGTTCAAGCCGCTGAGTGCGTCGAGCTGGCAGGCGCGCCGGCTTTTGCGCGGACTGTTTCCGAGCAGAAAACGCTTCACATTCTTGCTTTATCCATTTCTTGCGAACAAAGCGGGAATCTACAAATTCAGCTCAGCGATCATCGTATTTACCGTGGAGCAAAAACAGTGGGCGGAGCGACGCCGACGACGCATCTCATGCGCGCATCGGGCCGTCTCAATTTCACGCGTACGACTAGTCGTGGCGACAGTCGTAACGATCATTCGCATGCGAATCGCGTGTACCAATCGTACATGTGTCCAGCGCTTAAAGGCATTTTGCGAACTGCCGGCCTTTGTTGAGCTGGCGATCGCACTTCATGCCAGACGACTCCAAGTACTGCTCGCTCATGCCAGGCCGGCACACCGGGCACACGGATCTGTCCGAGATTTCTTTGCCAGCCGTCATTCAGTGATAAGAAGCCGCCTGGTATTATGTGATGACCAGGGGCTGTCATCTTAAGGCGTTTAACACCAACACGAAGCTTGCTGCTCCGCCGTAATGGGATTGCCGTGCATACAACGAGAACGCAGCCGGAGGAACGCCGGCAAACCCTACGGCTTCAACTTCCGCTAGGCACGCTAGGTGGCAGCACACCGCAATGAAAGAGGCGGATTGGCCTTGAACACCGCCAGCTGCTCACCGGCCAGTTTCGGTTTCATACGAGGGTATTAAATGCAGAGCATTTCTTTAACTCACGATGTCACCCGGCGTTGTCGGCGTGCCTAGGCGTCCGCAACAGCCGTTCCAGGTTCGCCCTCTCCCCCACTCCTCCTCTCCCGCATCACGCTACCCTCCTCGCTCTCAACAACAGGTCCGCACCCCTCCCCCAACACTATATAAAAAAATAATACTTACCAGCGCCTGGTTTCGATCCCACGACCCTGCGGGCGGAACGCGGTATACATGGTGCTCTACCCACTGCACCACAGAGCCGACACAGAATGGAAGGCTACGAACGCGCCTTATATCCTTGACTCATTCAAACTACGTCAAGAAGCTGCTGATACAACGCATTCACTACCTGTGGGCGGAACGCGAGGTACATGATGCTCTCCCACTGCGCCACAAAACCGACCCAGAATGAAATGCTACGAACGCGCCTTATATCCTTGACTCATTCAAACTACGTCAAGAAGCTGCTTATACAACGCATTCACTACCACCAACTCCCCAAACACTAAACGTTAACGCAATACTCCCACCCCCTAAGCGACGCATTTACTCGAGTCCCCCTCGCGGGGAGATGGGCCCTTTTTTCCGGAGGTCTAGTGTTGCTTCTTAGTAGTACTGTCTATTCTGACAAAGTCTCCAACAGCCTTGTATTTGTTTCGTTCCAAAATTGTTAGGTGGCGCTGCAATGTAGTAGGCTCGTAGTACTGAACTCGCTTCATAGCCCGATGGCAGTTTGGTGAAAGCTTGCTGGGCATGATTCTAGCGCATCGTACCTTATTCCTGCAAGCAGGGCTACCATAGTGAGTCAGAACATGATAATAAACCACAAATGAAAGTTCCGACTGATAAGTGATCATCAGAACGTCAACAAGCATCCACCACAGAGGTTGGTTTTCAACTCCAAGCGGATTTTTTCACATTGCTTGCCTTCTATATTGTGCCGGTCATAATCATTGACAAGGTGTTCTCGCATCATGTGGAGGCTTACTGGGGCCATTATTAATGTCAAACCACCATATTTCTACTAAAGAAACATCCAAAAAAGCAAAATTTGAAATAGTGGTTGGGCTTCACCACATGGCACGGGCACCACGCGGGCTAACATTTTCTTTTATATCTGACAAATTGTACTGCGCAACTCAATTTTTTTTTCTAGGACGGGTTTTTGAAATGTTTACCTACAAAATGTATATTCTAAATTTTTCTACTACTGGTGGTTTATTATACACAACTTACTTTTTTTATTTTCTTCGAAGCGTAGACAAAAATTTCGAATTCGATAATTTATTTCGCAATCATTATTTAGGAAAACATTATTGAAACTGGTGTCATTGGAAAGTGCATGGAATAATCTGCATTTTATTTTGCTGCAATGTGTGCCTAACCAATATGTATAGCCCAGAAAAAATGTTTTGTTACACCCCTCACAATTGGTCAATTTCCCGCGGTAATGAAAGATTTAATCTCCAATTACCCCGGTCCTATGCTAACTGCGAGAGAGAGAGAGAGAACAACTTTATTTAGCCACACAAAATTGCGGTGACTACGTGCCGGATGGGGTGGTTCCCTCTTCACGGGACCCATTTGCTACCGCGGCTGCCTGGCCCCTGGAGATCAGGACGAGCTGGTCTTCCAAGGCGGGGCTGGTTAGGCAAGGTCTCCCATCGCTCGTTAAAGGGTGTGGGAAGGGTGATTGAGGGTTGGGTAAGGGGTGGAGGGATTGCCTCGTGAATCGCACTCCTCCGATGACGTGCCGGAGCGTGCCCAATTGCCCGCAGAATCTACACTCTTTCTCGTATATCTCGGGGTACATTCTGCTTTGGAGATAGGGGTGCGGGAAGGATCCTGCTTGTATTTGGCGATAGATCGTTTGCTGCGTTCTGCTGAGCGACTTGTGCGGGTCAGGGTACCGCCGTCTGCCTTCCCTGTAGTGGCTTTATCCCCGCAAACTTCTTGATTTCATCCGCCATCTACCTTTTGCCGACCTCTGCCACACTTGCCATCTCTAGTGATCCACTCTGTTACCCTTAATGACGAACGGTTATCTTTCCTTCGCATTGCAGCAGGTCGCGATACATATGCGGTGGAGAGTCGCACTTTAAACGGGTTGTTGCCGAAGTTAAGTGGTGAACGTTTAGTTTTATATGCTTATTGGAGATGCATTTCACCCCATCGTCCAAAATCAACGCCTGCGGAAATACCCCTCCTCATGGAATGTAAAACCCCGTATAGATAACCCCAAATCTAGGGAGTTCTTGTTTAAGCTTTAGGATAGGATAGAAGTAACTTTATTAAATGCCGGAAACCGATGGTGTAAAGCGTCGTGACGTTGGCCAAGCGTCGAACCGGGGTTATATTCCTTCAATAACGTGCACCATAACCTGCGTGCGACGTCCATATTTCTTTTTGTTTCTGGATTTTTGTATGGCTTCGATTTGAATAGTTTTTTTTTTCTCGAACAGTGCCATATGGACCATCTTTGTCAATTTTTGTAGGCCACGCCAAATGTTTCTGGCCCACACAGAATGCAAAGCAAAAGCTTAGCGCCTAACTTCGCCAAAAACGTTTAATGACAGCAAGAACGAGAGGTGTAAAAAAAAGACAGAAAAAGGATCAACTGATCAAGAGGATTCAACATTGAGCATGAGATTTCACCATTGAGGAAGCACTTAGACTGCATATATGTTTGCATATCAAGATAACATGTATGAAGAACGACATGTTGATTCATAACTGAGCTTTCACATATTCGTTTAGAAAAAATACCGCTGATTGTCTCCCCTCCCTTGGCTTGGTTTCGCGTGATAGATTTCTCTTCTTTCTTCTTTCTTCTTTTCCTGTCTCTGAAAAACACTTTTTGACTTCGGTCCAGTTTGTTAATTTTTAATTGGCGTCATCCGTGATACGTATGTGGTACGGGTTGGGCTTTTATTTTACTTTATAGCCCTTTATTTTTTCTGTCTGTCTGTCTGTCTGTCTGCGCTGCTGCGGGCGCCGACAGCGGTCGCTACCGCCGCTGCGGCCGAGGCAGCCGACCACCCCCGCAGCCTTCCATGCACGCGGCGCTGGGTCGTCTCGGGAAACGCAACTCATCTCGCGCCCGGCGAAGAGGAACGGTGCGTTCGCCCGGTCTGCTTCTGTAAGCGTTGCACATAACCGCACGGCTTTGAGACGCGGTCGGCAATACCGCTAAATGAAAGGTTAACAATTCCAAACCGAGACTCAACCAGACTAAGCCAAGCTTTTGCTTTGCATATCTAAGGTTAGCTCAGCTACGCCGCATCCATTTTTTATAAGGACAATGCTTTGAAACTTCATTAAAACAACTACTTGAAGTTATCAGTACTTCGAGATCCAACGCCGAGGCACTGTGTGTAGCCGTGTCTACAGTGAAATCTAGGGTTGGACGGAAACCCGTCTGGTCAGGAAAACACATGACAATAAAAACTGGCACCGACCAAGAATGTTTAAAATCCAAAGAAAGACGTTTCGGCTCCCGTACAGGTGCCTTGTTCACAATCTTTTAAACATTTAAACATTCTTGGTCGGTGCCAGTTTTTATTGTCAGTGTCGACAGTGTTTGTAACGTTTTATTGAAACTGAATGCAGAACCTAAGAACATTGATATAAATGACCGCTAGCGAGAAAAAACAAATAAAGGGAGCTTCGTAAGTATGAATGTCACGTTTTACATAATTGCCAAGTGTTCATAACCAGGACTTCATGATCATAATGCAACCAAACTGAGCATTTATATCAGGAGACATTTTCATAATGTGATAACGCTAGATAACTTCGTAGGTCGTACATCCGGCACTCTATCAGATGTACGGCGCACAAGATGCCTGACGGCCCTACGAAAGATAAAACGCAGTAATCGAGTTAAAAATGTAACTGAGCAACTGTGGGTCTGGATTAGAATTGAACCCAGGGTGTTTGAAATGGACGACGAGCAAACCTCTCGTAAGCCCGCGTGATCGATGGCTCTGCCTGGCTAAAGGGATACCTAGTGAATGCGGTGCGGCCTTCAACTTATCAGCGTCCGTTCGAGAATGCACTCAGGCCTCGATAATTGCGGGGTACTATTTACAGAAGAAGTAACAGTAACGCGTAGCAAAGTACGTTTCCTCTAGATGTCCTCTTTCCTTTCTGTCGAGAATGCGGGGGCGCGCGGGTGGGGGGTATAGCAGCACAGCAGCCACCAGTGATCCAGGGCGCTATACTCTTCCCCCCTTTCGCCCCCGATACTGGAATATCCGTATATCCGTTCGGCAACCAACTGGGAACAGATGCATTTTCACTCGTAATATCATATTTGCAATGCTTACCTGTCAGAATTTTTTATGTACATCAGTCTTCCTAGCTTGGGCCACCTACTTTAACATGTAAATTTTGGTCTGTCTGTCTGTCTGTCTGTCTGTCTGTCTGTCTGTCTGTCTGTCTGTCTGTCTGTCTGTCTGTCTGTCTGTCTGTCTGTTCTGTCACTCGATTCAATAGCGCTTCCTAAATGCATTTGAAAAAATGCTTCAAACATGAAATACACCAAGAAAAAAAACGTTCGAGCCCATGGTTGGTTCGAACTGCTCCCGTGGTCGGTGCATACTCACATTATTCTGCACAAAAGAATGCCCAGCCATATTTGAGGCAAAAATTTGGCAAAAGTTTGAGGCAAAAAAAAAACAGCGCCTTAAAATAGCGCAGAAGAAAGCGTACATATGGTTTATGTTACCAAAAGAAGTTTATACATGGGAACTTCTTTTGGTACAATGAAAACATTTGCCACAGTTGACGCAACGCATAAATACATGACCGCAAATATGAGTGTTCTTTGAACTAAAAAGGAGCAGTAGAATGTTTTTACGAAAAAAAAATTAAAACCTCTGCATATGCATTATAACACAGTGGCAACTCTAAATCGAAACAATGGAACAGCTCGTTCTGCCACAAGCGGCAAGCATAAGCCATGTATCCATCATCTGTCAATAAAGTTCTATAGAGAACCTCAGAGCGCACTTTTCCATATGAAGACTCGTTCTTGGAAACTTTTATTGCTCTACTGTAACACCCTTCAATCGGGTTTTATGGTGACTTAAATTTGGATATGGGTGGTCAGAATCACAATCAGAATCAGAAAAGGAGTTAATTTGTTCATTGATAATGCATACATGAGTGAAAATACAGAAGGACGTCCCAGAGCCAAGGGCTGAAAGGAGCACCTCCTGGGAGTAAGCACACAGTCCCATAGATACAGTCAAGTCCCAAGGGTGTGCTGTTTTCCACTTCACGGTGTGTCGCCAACAGCTTGGTCAAAGCACACCTCACCGAAAGTTGAAGATCGTGGAAATACACTCGTTTTTTTTTTCTAATTCACAATATGTAGCGAGGCAAAGGTCCCTCATGGTGAATGTCCTTACGAACTGAACAAATGTGTCCTCCCCATCAGTTGTGTGATCTTTGGACTTATCAATTGTGATCTTTGAACAAAGGCAAAACACTGCGACATTGCAAGGGAGCCCGGTCCTTGCAAAACTCGCGACCAAAAACAGTTGACTCCTACCTCTTATACCATTTCGATTTCCTGAAAACTGATATTTTAGGTGAGCGCAAAGATCTTCCGAAATATTTTATTTTGTTGCCATTCGGTCATCCCACCAATATAAATCGGTAAACTCCGTGGGCAACGCTGCCTTTGTTATAACTTCTTTTTCACGAGCCCGAAATGAAAAGTGCAGTTGTTGTTCCTATAACTCAGATGTTCTTCCTCGCGACTATTTTGGCACTTTTCGGTTCTCTGGTTACGAGTACGGGGCTTCCCAACAGAAAGGTAAGCTTCCTTACCCTGTCTTCATACTTCTAAATTTTTTGGTGATTTTGTTTTTCTGCGCTGTACATTTAGATTCATGAATCAACGGCGCTGATGTGCAGATGAGGTTTCAAAAACAAGTTCTCACCTTCCTCTTAGAAAATCCTTAGGCCGCATGCATGGTTTACCATTACCCGCACAATATTTTTCTGTCTTTTCAAAGGTCGAAGGGTGCAATATTGTTAGGGAGATAAGCAATGAATGGCACAGCTCACAAAAAGCGAGAGGTATATTTGAGAGAGAAACCAGTGAATTACGGAAATAACGGCAGTGGCGTTTTAAACTGAGGCCTAAGGCCATAAGGGCAGCGTTGAAAGCATCGACAAGGGAGTGAAATGCCGCCACGGTGCTCCAGAAAGTCTAGGGATAGATGTTGGCTCTGGGCGTCGCTGTAGTGGGGGCTCTGTCTCTGCAAAAACAGTGATGTGCGTACCCGGAGACTTCTGTATGAAGAGAACTGTGAGCAGCCCTGGGCTCAGCTCCAACAGTTCCACCGTTTTTTTTTTCATGATTTTGTTTATTGGAATAATGCTCCTTTAGATCAATGCTACGCATTCTTTTTTGTAAATAAGGGCGAATTAGTACATTTTCTGTCGGTTTTGCGTGCGGAAAAGGCCCTATCATCCAGTTTCATTGAAGTTGTGCATCGCACCGGCATTGCTCGTTCTCCAGTTATTTTGAAACTGAATGTCCACAGGCGCGGCTCCGAATTTATGTAGTAAGAGATTGTTCTTTTTATTTCCTGCCATTTGGATGGGCTATGTGTAAGCGCGTGCCCGTTGGCTGTGTACCATAACATGCTAATTTTTTTCGTTTCTGTTTCTAGTGGTCGTGAAACGTCAAGTCACGATTACATTTATTTTGCATCGTCGGGCTTATAAAGTAATCAACATCGCAGAGTGCGCCAAAACGAATTTTAATGGCTGGAGAGAGAAATCACTGTATTTGCCAAGTAAGTAAGCTAGGAATGCGTGGTGGCCGCCGGCCGAACGCTGGTGCCGACGGTGGCGGCTCGGTCAACCAGAAGTAGCTGCATTTCCGGTTGCGCGCTGCCCAGCGGGTATCCCGCTGCTCGACGATGGAGATAGGGGGGGGGGGGGGGTGGGGGGGGGTTAAGAGGACAGGCCAACATGGCGAGAGTTAGTGGGTCCAGAAAGTCACAAGCAGGACACTGGGGCTAGCATGTTGTTGGGCTAGCTGGTGTGTCTTTTCAAACGAAAAGGCTGCTGTTAAAAGACGGAGAAATGACAAAGAAAGCTGTGCGCAATACACAGGACAGCGACAAATGCTCTCGTTCTGGGATTTTCCCTGTCCTGTCTTATATGCGCACTCTCTGCTTTTGAAGGAGATGAAAGTCAGTGCTGTGTCACGGCATGTTCGCGGTTCAAAGAACTCTCGCGTGCAAAGACGTCGTGTAGAAGCATTTCACTACCTGACTGTCCAGCTAGCACTTAAAAACGTGTTATCAGTGCGTCATCGTCTGGCTTTTTATGGACGAAGCCCCTTGGAGACTCGGGCTGTCGTCGTCTCATGTCGACGTCGTCTCATGTCGACGTAGCATCGTGCAGTCACGGTACTAAAACCCCGGGACACTCTTTTTTCAATTCTTCGCGCTTCATGCAATGATTCATCTCCGTGGGAAAAACGCGTACTAAAGAACACACCGGGACACTCGTTTTCCAACGCCTCGCGCTGGAACAATTAGTGCTTCAAAGACACCAGACTTTTATATCAAATTTAAGCTGTATACTTTTACCCCCCAACAGTTTCATTTCCATGGGCAAAAATGCCAAGGCCTCAAGAATACACTTATACACCGCATGCTTCGCCCCTCTCTAGGATTTCCGTTACTGCTTCATCTCCGTCGGCAAAAACGCTTAGCCGCAAGGAATGCACTTATACACTACATGCTTCGCTCCTCCCCAGGTTTCATGTTAGTGGAGATGGCCCGGGATTTTTTCATTGAAGAAAAACTGTCAATGGGTAGTTTCTAAAATTTTTCGAGTCCGCGGAGACGTCGAGAAATAATTATGAATCTTCATGCAAAGCCTACTTTTTAGTCAATGCCTGCAGCCCTCAATCTACTGTGGGCATCTTGAAAAAAAAACTTATGTTGAAATTGGCGGGCACCTCGCACTCTATCATTACGTCGGGTGTCATTTACTCATCATCGCCAGTTAATTCACAGTGAATTGTAAACGCTGCAGAATTATTACCTTCTGTCAGTTCATTGCCGTCTATGGAGAGTGTGTGGTTACAGAGAATGATCGCAACTATTGTTTTATCGAAACCATACCAAAACTTTTATATGGCAATTAGCCTCTTGGACGACCCTAACATTATCACCGCCATATGCAGCAAAAACAACGAACGACGTAACATACAAAGACAGGCGCTGGCACGTTACACATCCCCTCCTCTACTTCCTCCACTTTCTTCCCCTCTTCCTCTACATCGCACCTCTTCCCTTTCCCACTCGTGGCTTAGTACTGCCTCCCCCCTTCTATATTCCGCTCCTCTCCACTCCTCCTCTCTTGCACTTGGTTTTCCTTTCCCACTTCACAGTTTTTTTTTTGTGCAACTTGTCTACAGTTGCCCACACAGGGTATAAAACTACCGTAAACCGCCTCAGGAAGTGACACGAACAGTTTATAATGGAATTGAGCTGCTACCAGACCACAGACCAAGACGGGGGTTACAAAACGACACGTAAAATACGCGTGTTGACGCAAAGCAACTTCCCTCCAGTGCTCTCACCCTCGCGCTGCTCTCTTCTACCCTCGCCACCTTTGATTCTTCTGCTTATTCCCCCTCTCATGCCGTTGTTCCCCTCCTTTTCTTCTTTTTTTCTCTCCTTTTAAGTGCAGAACACTTCAGGGTCTGTCCTTGTCGCCGTAGCTCGCTGTTACGAGTAACGCATAACGCTCTAAGATGTCAAGCGACTGCCGGGATCAGGCGGCGCACTGAGATGACGGACTTATGATGTAACAGCGCAGGGAACGAGACGAGGAGCAGAAGCGCATGGGATGCGTGGCGATGGGAAGCGTAATAGGCTGGCAGTCATAGAGTACCTCCATGGCATCTCACATCGCATTAAGAAGATTCCAAATAAATATTATAGTGATGTCAGCTTCTCGGCCGGGAATAAGCTGCAAAACATTTGTGCTAGAATTTACAATAAGTCAGGAGGGTCGAGTTTGCGCATGAGCAATGTGTGTACTCTAAAAAAAACACCACCAGTTTGCTTCGTGTAAAAGCAATGCGGTGTACTCCATTCCGCTGTCGAGCGGGAAAGTGTATGTGGTTCAGACATGGCACGGCCTCAACGTTCGTCTGCGCGAGCATAAAAGCTCATTAAAAGGAGTGCCTTGTACACATTTGTCGGCCCATCGCTCGACGCGTGGCTGCAGTCGGGAATTTGATCGCACGACCGTCAATTTTGTGCACAGGGATTCTCGCGCAAGAGAAATTGCCGAAGCATTTGCAATCAGTAAGCATCTTGACGCATGCGTAAGTCCGCCGTCACTTGCGCTGCTTGATTGTGAGGGTAATTTGTTGGAGACAACATGATAATGCCTACTTCTAACTTTCTTTATTCCATTTTTCTTTTTCAGAATGTGTTTATGGTGCGCGCATGTCTGTGTATTTTCTCTTTTTCTGTCCTAATAAACATTCAGTTGTTAGACAGCGCTCGTCCGGTGTCTTTCTGCTCCTCGCCTCATTCCTTGCGCAGTTACATCATAATTCCAAATCAATTAACTGGCCCAAATTTCTCTTTTGCTGGAGTTAACGGACCCAAGTACAGCCCGGCGTACCGTCGTAGCGTCGTCACACAGAGGCGCTTAGTTTATATAGTCATAATCGTTTAACCGTTTGCCACTCGTGAACCGCACATTGTTTAGCGCAAAGAAAACTGCAGGTCCATTTGAGGCAAAGAATACGCAATTAACCTGCAGCACCCGCGTTTGTTTAGTTAGGAACACTCGTTGGGTTGGTTTTTACGGTAGTAGGCAAAAAAATGGCACTGCAGGAAAAAATGGCGCGTCCCAAACTGCGCAGTAAGGAGCCGGCGGCGCCGGCACATGCGGGATGAAAAACAAGCACAAAAGGAACAACTCCCGCTGTCGCTGTTTCAGGCAGGGCGCGCGCGAGCACTGCGAATGCGAGAAATTTGCATTGCATTGAACAAACCTTCGTTCGATTCATCAAAAGAGCAGTGAGGCAGGGCAGCCAAGAGCGTGATGGGAGTAGCATTGATCGGATAACGGCGCTACAGCCCATTATGGCGAATCACTGCTATGCAATTCCGACAGCTTTCATGTTGAGTGGCAGTGCTTTAATTTTTTATTTCCCATACCTTCTTCCTATACTTTCTTTAGCGTCACCCATTTTATTTCCCTCCGTCTACCCCGCTCATATTTCCCTTTGACAAGTTCCTATTTACCTACGACCTTACCATTTCCCTCCCATTTTTCCTCCCGCCCTTGTACGACTTACGCTGCCTGCTCTTCGTCCTCTTTTCTACTCTCTCCACCCCGCTGTCCCTTTCACCATCCCGCTATAATCCAAAGAAATACCTGCCCAATCCTTCTCACAATTACCCACCCTCCTATCTCCCCTTTTTTCTCTTCCTTGATCACCTCCAATCTGCATCCCCTTAATTGCACACCTACAACTCTCCTTTTCCTTCCTACTCTTGCACTTCCTGTCCTCCAACCACGCTTTTTCTGCCTCGTGTTTTCCGTCGCCTATTCCCCTATACCCCATTCTACCCCGTTCTCTTCCCTGTCCTTCTTTCTGTTCTCTATTTCTTGATAGAACTCTCTCCCCCTCCCATTCACTTTTCCTACCCAGCACCTTCGCTTATCCTCGGCATGGGCCACTCCTTCACCATTTATTTTCTAATCCCCTTTTCTAGTTCACTGACAAATGCGTAGGTCACTAGCAATTTGGGGGTCTAAGGTGACTCGTCGGTGATCCACCCAAAGATCACGTCACCCACAAGTGACTCTCCGGGGAACCTAGCTAAGCCAGTGATGTTTCACTGATTCTACGCGGCTCAGTGCTTTACTCTTGAACACCATTACCAGCAACATTACATGCTTATTAGGGAGACAGAAAGAAGATTTTTCCTGTTTAGGTAGCCCTAGAAAGACTGCTGTCCTAGAAACTAACCCTCTTAGGACAGCCTGAATGCCCTCTTTCTCTTCAAGTAAGCTTCCGCGTCGCGAATAGCGACCTGGGTGCACTTGTTAGTTAAACAGGAAACTGCTCAGTGAGTGCAAATGCAACTGGGAAGTTTCGTTCTGGTCTTTCTTTATATTCTATATGCGCTTTGTGATCTCATGTTAAAATAGCCACGATAGAGTTCACGAAACAGGTGGTGCTCAATAAACTGCAGTTTGGTAAAGCTGTTCTTTATTATCGTGCGGTGTCACCTTATGCAAGATATTCAACTTGAAAACTCGTGCAAGGTATACAAGGCTTTCGCTCTGCTAAAAGGCACACAAAGTTATAGAGCGAGAACATAACCTTGAAGGGCTATTTTTTATGAACGATGCTGCAATAAAAGATTCTGTTGGAATTAAACGAAGTATGGCCGGCAATAATTGACTAAATGAAGACATAATTTGGCAGGTGAAGTGTTGCGGAAAACCGCACAGGTTTGTTCGCACACAGAAAAAGTTGTGTGCCCACTCCAACCCCACCGCTAGCCAAGATTGGTACGGATAACGGTAGAAAACTCTTGAGCTTATGCGGTAAAATTCTAGTAGTTTTGGTAGTGTTGTCCCCAGTTTATGACGCTATCAACCTCCGTACAAAGAGATGCGCCAGAAAAAAATGAACATGTGAATCCTCACAGGATCCAGGATGGAATTAAGACTTCTAGAACTCAAAATCAACAGCAGCTGCAGACTCCGCTGTTTAATTAGTCACCCTCAGTTAGAAGCACATGGCCTTGAATCCACTATCTATTGCTTTCGGGGGTTTAACAGCAACATGAGATAATCATTTGAAAAACGAGGCAAAGCCCACTTGTTGAGACTGTGGTAGAGACTTTTGAATGAAAGGTAAGAACAAATAAGGACTCCCACGGGAACTCGTATGTCGTATGGTTTGTGGAAAAATAAGACTTTTTGTAAAGTTAACAGAGACAATATTTCAAAAGGACAGTTCCGAAAAAGAGTAGACTGTTTATTCAGGGCAAGAAAATCGGTGCCTTTTTTAACATTTAACATTTTTAACATTGTTGTTTGTCTTTTTGTTGTTGGTTTTATTCTGTTGTAACCAACTGTGCACCACAGAAAATATTTTTTTTCCTGCAGAAGCCACTCCACGCCCAGTGTAACAGTTCCAATGAGTGCGAAACGGGTTGCTGCTTGAACAGCGCGAACACAGCAGTACCAACCTGCCAGAAGCGTGGGGTAATCGGAAGCGACTGCACTAAAAATGCAACAAGTGGAATTTTCTACGGATACTGTCCTTGCAATATCCCATGTAAGCGCATTTCGATCCATGATTTTATTGAATTAAGAATTCAGATGATACATTTTACTCCAGTATTTGGTCCTTCTGTGAGCTATTATTATATGATCGGAAACACTCAATTACGGTGCCACCCTCACGCATGTTTCCGCAGAATTATCCCCAAATAGAAGCGTAATCTCCGCTTTAATACAGGTAACAATAACCCTGAATCGTATCAGTTAGACAGCCTGTTTTCCATCAATGGTGTCTGGCATGTATTATTGGGTTTTATTTATTGCTCACCATTATCTTCAGCTATACGGAAAAAATTTTCAACCAATCTTCAGAAACCCATTCCCGCAAAAACATTAGGCGTGAGCAATCGGTAGCCACCATACATGTAGGCACAATTACTCGCCAGTATCCAATTGATGATAATGTCTCGTATGAGGATGAGCTGAGTGACTGCAGGATGAGCCTTAATAAGAGCCAGCGGCGGCTGGTAAGTCATTTAGAATCCGTAAACTTTAAAACGCTCGCAAGTGCGTAATAGTTCTTTCGTTTCTGATTTTATCCGAAGCCTTGTTTATTTTCGAATTTAAGCTCCTATTAAAAAAGCATTTTACCACCATAGCATGTAGTGCGCCTGCGCAGGTTGTGTTACGTCTTCGTCGCCGAGAGGTCTTATGGAAGCCAGTAGGAGAAAGGTAAGAATGGTGTAGCATGCGCTGGTCCCGCCATCACAAAAAAGCCTTCAGATATCCTGTTACCACATCAGGCTTCTTCACGACTTTACTGAGTAGTACCGTATCCAAGGTGTCTCTGACCATCGGCATCGCCGAAACCACTAGTGTTTTCTGCAGCTTCTCCACGTGTTCGAGGAGATTACCTACAGGTCGTTGGGAAATACGTAGAAAAAAGCTGCCGAAAACACGTCAGCGGAGGCCTTAACTATAAAAATTGCAGAAGTACACTTATGTCGGTTCACATTAAAGGGCAAGTATGGCATGCCCATAGCCATTCTTTTTAATGCGCAAGCATCGCACACCTTCTTTCTGATGTCTCCGTCAGTAAGAAAGCAAGCATTTGTGCAGCCGCCCCATTCCATATGCCCGATTTCCCGAACAAGCCGAGTGAACTTGTAGTTGTAGTCTCACACAAGGGCCGAGAGACAGAGAGAGAGGGAGAGAGAGGAGAGGAGGAGAGAGAGAAGAGAGAGAGAGAGAGAGAGAGAGAGAGAGAGAGAGAGAGAGAGAGAGAGAGAGACTTTCTTTAATCACATTTGAAGTGGGCATATTTGGGGTCGGGATCTTGAGTCCAAGGCTACGTTGGCACGGCTGGCTGTTATCGCCCTTTCCGCTAGCAAAAGCTGCGTTTCAATGCAGGAGCTGGCCAGCGTACTCTCCCACTACTCACGTGAAAGGTTGCGATAGGAACAAGGTCTGGATTTAGTTGGCATTCCCAGACAATATGCTACAGTGTGCCTGGGGCATGGCAGTGAGTACATAGAGGACCACAAAGAGTAGATTGGATGGCTTGTAGTCGTTTTGGGTGTGGGTACGGTTTAGCCTTCGGCTGTCTCAGGATGGCCTCCTGTTCTTCCTTGGCCTGATCGGTGACAGGTGGATAGAGTTATCTCACTAGTCGGTAATGTTGGGTAATGTCGGCGTATGTGAGGAGCGGTTGCCAGGTCCACTACGACTCTTCTTGCAGTGCCCGGTGGGCGAGTTATCGTACATGGGCGTGCGTAGTCTGGTTGCCGAGAAGAGCAGAGTGGACTGTGGCCAATATAATTTTGACTTGCTTCTGTGTGGTCGTTGGAAGAGAAGACGAAACGCTTGTCTTTAAATCATACCTGCTTGGTATACTCGGCAGGCGACTTGACTGTCCGCAATAATTACTTTGGCTTTTGTCTGGGAGAGGGCAAGCCAGATAGCCGTCCCTTCAGTCAACTGGGAGTTAGACGACCGAAGCGTCAGAATTGAAATCAAGTCGGTTCCGGAGGTAACGACCACCGCCGAAGGCACAGGTCCCGTGGCACTTCGCCTCATCTTGATGCCGGAGATTTTAGAGTCAAAGAACTTACCAACATTAATGCGAAAGCATTAAATGACCCATGAAGGTCAACCACTATGCAGCTGAATTTGAGCGCGAACTTTTCGCAGCGGCCGCCGCAGAGCCAAGCGCCCCGTCATTTTCGTCGATCCGAACACTAATGCGACGTCCAAGCTGCGAACGCCGCTAACAGTGCCACCAATGGTAAAAACGCTTGCATCAATATTTCCAGATGTAGTTCATGTTCATGTTTGCACGTGGGCTAAGGCCTTGTTTGGGTTTCTTGCGCTTTCTACTCTGTGTAATTTCTAGTGTGCAATGCGTGCGTCGACAGACAGCTTGAATTTTCGCGTTCAGTTTCAGAACAAGTCCACGTATTTAACGTTTGATGTCCTCAATTATGGGTGAAACAGCAGCAGTAATGGGGCGCTTTCAGATGTAAGATGGGTTGGTATGGTTCCTTGTGGCATTGGGGCTGGTGGTTGGATTTGTGCACGTGGCTGAGCTATTTGCTGTTGGAGGAGCCCGAACTTTGCGAAGTTTTTAGTGTTTTCGGCGACTTTCTCGCGAAGTTGGGCCTTTTCCTGTCCTAGTTTAGCATATTGTGGGTTAGTTGGAAGCATGGGTTGGCACTCGGTATGTGCGGGGGGAGGAGAAGAAGAATTGATCTGAAGCAGTGGGTGGTAGAACGGCGACTGCCGACCAGCTCACGTAGAGGGAACCTGGCGTACTGGTTGTGTTGTCCTCGCCCCTTCCCACTGCTGGTGGTTCCAAGGAGTACCCTGTTGTTTCGTGCGAGGTGAGACCTCGTTTCCGGACCCGGATAGGAGGCGGTGGTGGTCGCAGCTCCTTGCGGAAGTCTCGGCTGGCTGTCGGGTGGTCAAGTCCGCAGAGTGTGCCCATCGCCACTTACTCGTTGTCGGCGGACGGATTCTTCACGCGACACTGCGCACCGATTGGTGTGTCAGGATTCGGACACACATCTTAGCGGTGTCCGAGTTCCCCACACGCGGATAAACATTATACGGTTTGCCGGTAAGGGCGGCATCACGGGAGAATTCCGTACGCCTTAATGCGGAAGGAAACGTGCAGTCCTTCGAAGGTGACGAATACCGAGCCTGAGGTAGAGTGAACTAGAATACCCAAGTATTCTAGTTCACTCTACCTGAGGCTCCCAGCATGCGTTCGCTGATGATGGGTTGCCCCATCGCTGCAACAATAGTGTGTAGTTGATCTTGCGTGGTGCTTTCATTGATGTCGGAATTAATTCGCAAACGGTTCCTTGATGGGTCTTAGATATGCCACCACTTCGGACATTGCGGCGCAAACCGTATCGTTACCAGCACGCCAGACCCCGACCTCGTCTGGTGTGCTGGCCACAGTAACATTTTTGGCAGCTTACGGTTGAATACTTGCGCAAAGAAGGCATGCTAAGGTATGCGACTTGCGTGTTGGACGCTTTACGTCATTTGCCGATCGTGCCAGCGTGGGCGAAATATGACTTTATAGTCAGTCTCGGGGAGTCAGGGAGCGGCCCCGTACGTCAGGTAAATGGATCTTTACTTGTCACGGATTGTGCATGTGCTTGCCTGGGGTGTTCCAGGTCATGCTGTTTTCGTAGTATTTGTTGCCGCAGGTCATCTCGCGGCAGTGTTCTGCTACTTTATTATCAGCCTTTCTACGCCCTCAGCAGGGCAAAGGCCTCTCCCATAGATCTCCAATTATCCCGTATCTGTGCTAACTGCGACCGATTTATTCCTGCAAATTTCTTGATCTCATCTGCCAATCTAACTTTATGCCGCACCCTGCCGCGCTTGCCTTCTCTAGGGATCCCCTCTGTTACCCCTAATGACCAACGGTTACATTGCCTTCGCATTACATGCCCGCCCCAAACCCATTTTTTCTCAATTTCTACTAATACGTCCTCAACACGCATATTTGTTCCCTGACCCACTCCGCTCTCTTCTTGTCCCTTGATGTTACACCATTCACCTTCCGTTCCATTAATCGCTGAGTCGTCTTCATTTTAAGTTGATCCTTTTCAGTGAACCTCCAAGTTTCTTTCTTGTTGGTTAGTACCGGTAAGATGGAGCTGTCATCCGCTTTCTTCTTCAGGTACAATGGTAGGCTGCCATTCATTATCTGAGAACGCCTGCCGAATGGACTATTCTTATCCTTCTGATTATCTCTGCCTCACGGTTGGGATTCGGAGTCACAACTTGGCCTAAGTAGATATATTCGCGTACCACTTCCACTGCCTCGCCACCCATCTCAAACCGCTGTGCTGCCCTGAGGTTATTGATCATTACTTTAGTTTTCCTCATATAAATTTTTAGGCCCATGGTTCTACTCTAATAGTCCAGTGTGGTAAGCATGCTTTGCCATTCGTCCCCCAAGTTACTTAGCAAGGCAACGTCATCAGTAAATCTGAGGTTGCTGAGGAATTCTCCATTAACCCTTACGCCCACAAGTTCCAAATCCCATGTTCTGATACCTCTTGTGAACAGGCTGTGAATAGCATTGGAGAGATTGTGTCTCCTTGCCTGACGCCCTTTCTTATAGATATTTTACTGCTCTCCTTATGAAGGACGATGGTAGCTGTGTACCCATTGCAGATATCCTCTAGTATTCTTACGTTATGCTCGTCTGGACCTTGATTCCCCAATGCCTGCATGACTGAAGAGGTTTCTACCTAGTCAAATGCTTTCTCATAATCTATGAAGGCTATATATAGGGGTTGAGTATACTCCGCGCACTTCTCTATCACCTGATTGATCGTGTGAATATGGTCTATTTTTGAACAGCCTTTACGAAAGCCTTCTTGTTCACTAGGTTGACAAATCTAAGGTGGCAGAGATTCTGTTAGCAATTACCTTGCTAAGTAACTTGTAGACGACTGACAGTAAGCTGATCGGCGTGTAATTTTTCAAATCCTTAATGTAACCTTTCTGATGGGTTAGGATGATGTTCACGTTGTTCCAAGATTCCGGTACACTCGCGGTCTTTAAACATTGCGTATAGAGGTTTGCTAATTTTTCTAGTACAATTTGCCCGCCATCTTTGAACAGGTCTGCTGTTACCTGATCCTCACCAGATGCTTTTCCCCCATGCGTTGCTTTCCAAGCCTTCTTTACTTCTGTCGTTACTGGTGGAATTTCTATCTCCTCTGAACTACTTCATCCTTCGGTATTATCCTGGATGTTGCAGGTATAGAACTCCTTGGTTACTACAACTATTTATCCTTACTTGTGATGGCAGTGCCCTGCTTGTCTTTCAGTGCATACATCTGATTTTTCCCATGCCTAGACGCCTCTTTACTGCTTTTGGGCTTCCTCTGTGCTTTACAGCATTCTCGATCCTCTCCATTTTGTCGTTCCGTATGTCAGCTGGCTTACGCTTACTGAATAACTTCGAGAGTTCCGCTAGTTCTGTTTCTGTCAGCCGGGTTGGAGATTGTTCTGCTTTGCCGTTTCCTAATTAAATCTTTCGTCTAGTGGGGCAATTTACCAGTATTCTGTCTGGCGATCGTACCTCCGATTTCTACTGCACACTCCGTGATAATGCGTATAAGAATGTCGCGGGCTTCCTGTGTCGTAAACACTGCTTCCCCGGTCAGAGCAGAATGCAGTGCGATCCTGAATTCTTCAACTTTCTATCTTACTATAGGCTCATTGATCGGCTCCTTTACGGTCCCTCCTTAAAGCTCGCCCAATTCGAGATCTTACCATAATGGAGTCACTACAACTCAGCCTTCCGAGAATCTCCACATCCTCCAGGACGCCAGGGTTGTCGCATAATATGAAGTATATTTCATTTTATGCTCCGCATTCAGGCTTCTTCACGTCTACTTCCTGCTCTCCCGTTTGCAGAAGGTATTCATGATGCGTAGACTATTTAGTTGTGGGCGCCGACATTGCAGCTAGCGACGTTCCTCGCCTACTTGATTTAACTAGCCACATTGTTTCTTTTTTGCTTGGAAGCCAAAATCAACAAAAAATACAAAAACTTTTTAGTTCCTAAATGAAGCTTCTAAACAATCCCTGACAAATAAATATTTTTGGAGCTCTTGTTTATTATAACCAAACCAATTTGATTAACCTTTTAGAGTAATATTGTTACGTTGTTGCAGCCACAGGCAACTTTCCAGCATGTTGATGAGCCAGGTCCAGGACAAGTGGAACATGCTTTCCCGGTAAATGACGGAACGCTCGCTGAAGTACGGCTCGCATAGATGCTTTCGCCAGATATCCCTCATGTATATATTTGTATGAAGCTCTAGGGCTTTGGCTTGAGGGGCGATTTTGGCAAACGGTGGACCGCATGTCGTCTTGCGTGGTATCGAGTCATTCGCGGTGACCTTACCGAGCTGTGTAGAGCAACTTTTGGGATGATATAACTATTTTGCAGCCAAATACCGACGTTAAAGCAGGAGCCGATGCGAGGCAGGTCTTGCTCGGAAATATCGTTAAATAGCACATCCTTAGTTTCGGGGCAGCGGTCGCCCAACTCCTATAGTGTTCACGTTTCTGTCAACGCCCAGTGATTTATTTGAATCTCTTTATGTGAATTCTTGTTTTATGCGAAGTTTTGTTTGTAATTTGCTTGCAGTGCGGTGCTTTAGCGGAATGTTCTTTGAAGCTGGAAGAAGATCACCACGGAAGGTTTGCCTAAGCAGAAAGACACGTAAACCGAAGACAACGATTACTGCCACTACTCACGCCAAAGGAGAAGAAATTTAAGAAATCCCACGTCGTTACACAGACTCGCGAACATTTCTCCCCTGTCGTCTGGTAACCTGCTGATAAATAAAATTTTATCTTTTCTTGCGCTGCCAATGCACGCACAGTTGAAGTTATTCATTCCTGTTTTTACCAGTAACCATGTTGCCATCTTTACGCTTACCGCACTCTAAAAGCTCACGAAAATGGGCAGATAAGCAAGGCTAGATATTATACTTTGGCTCTTTTTCAGTTTAATTTGGCGCTCACACGAAGAAGCCGGTAAAAGCCATCACATAAATAAAATAAGACTACATCCGGGAACTGACGCAGAAAACAATTTTATCCTATTTTCAGACTTGACAAATATCAGGTAAAACAAAACTATACAAAGCTCATTGCCTTATACAAAAAGAAATACTCGAGGCGTACATTTGACCAAAAAAGGGAGCTAGATTCTTACAAAGAAGAAACTTATTTTTTTATTAATAATAAGTGGTTTGAGATATTACAATTCTATTTCTACAAAGTGTATTGCACATGGTACAAATAAAATGACGTAAACAGGATACAATTGGCCGCTGCCTAACTATTAAGATTTTCTAAGCAGTGGTAACCGTAAAAGGCAGGTAACTCCTTATTTAGGACTATACAGCGTAGGGGAGGAATATGTTCGGCATTAACTTATAGCAGTGTAAGATACGATGCCCTAAAAATAAATTTTTGATGGATTTAACATAACAGCATGGAGTAGCTGAAAACATAGCATTATAGGAAGCGTGGCCAATGAGTGCTGTAAAGGAGAGAGAGACACTGGGCGGTTTCCGGCTTTCAGGACTCATTTAACCAAGAAAAACAGCGTCATGTATCTAAGACTCAAAGTAGGTACGACAGCCACCATGCCAAATTTTTTGCACATTATAGATATTCCTGCAGAAATTCAAGCACCCTTGCTTTCACCTGCACGCCAGCAATCGCTTCTGATGCCAGCGCCGTTCCCTCTGCGGGAGGCAAAATGTAAATAATGTAGCGGAGGGTATGAGTGGACGCCTCAGAACTAGGGGTGCGCGATTGATTGATTAACCTTCAGATTAATGGATTGTCCGTGGAATGTCTGTGAGTAACCTTCGGAATAATCGATTAAGGCATTACTCGCGATTAATTTTTTAACCGGTTAATTGATTGAAATCATGTCAGCAAACAGAAAAAAGAGTACTGTATTAAAAATGCTCACAAGCGTGTCGATGATCATATTCGTGTTTAAATAACCCGCTTCGCGTCAGAAAAAAGTTTGCTCGGAGATGATAGTGATTAAAACCCAAAGCTTATTGACAACACAGATGGGAAAATGGCTACAATTAAAAAATGTATACACGGTAAAAAAAAACGGTGCACGGGCACTCACACTGACTGGCAGTTGTATAAACAAACTCTGTCGTACGTAACAGTGCGTACGAAGAATTTTGCGTCGGGGGAGTGGGGGGGGGGGGGGGGAGCGCTCAAAAAATAAGGAAAATGATAACAAACCAAAATTATCACACAACAATATTAACAAACTAACAAATTTATTGAATAAGAAAAACAACCAAAACAAACAAAGCCAAGAACAAAACATGGCTCTCGGTTAATCCAGCCTTGAGAATCATCCCCGTCTCTAATAAAGAGAACGAGGCGGCCCCTCGTTCTCTCCCCCCTGCGTGGTAAATAAACCCTGATTCATCGGTGCCCTCTGCCATTACGGCGAATGCCGATGTTGCTGATTCTAGAAAAGTGTGATTGACGAACGCGTAGATAAGCGTCTCGCCCGCATGTGCACCGTGATGATGACCTGCTTACCTCCAGATGAAATGTCTGAACAGCCCAACGGGCATACTGATCTTATGTTCTATTATATTGCTTTGAATATCATTAAGCTAATATTTCTGGCCAGTTTTTTTCCTAAATGAACGCAACCGATTAATCGATCAATTAATTAGGTTAAATTTTAAAGCGGACGCCCAGCCCTCCTCGGAACAAATAGACAGAACGCAGCGCTTTCCGCCCATGCGGTTTTGCAGTGCATCGGTGTCAGAAGAAAAAGAACCAGAAGGACGCTTAACGCGTGGGCTCGGTTAACCCTGTGCTCGGCCCTTGCGTGTGTACGCCCCGACCATCAATAAGCCCCTTCTCAACTGTCTACCCAGGTGTCGGCTATCTCCTTTACAATAGCGTCATTCCAGTCCAAAAGTACCTCCAGACATAATTATCACCACAATCATTCCTTTTATTTTCTCCCTGTCTTTCCTCACCGTGAACATGCCACTAGGCCACAGAAATCTACTTGCTCAGGAATCGCACCCGTCACTTCAGTGTGTGATTAGTTTGGTGCAGTAAAAAAAAAAGTCGCGTGGGCTGGAATCCGCACAAGAAGACCGCCGTACTGAACCTAGAGAACGCTCTTCGCTGCTTGTGGCCTATGCTGCTGCGTAGAATCTAGTTATCAAACACCGGCCTAGGAGAAAAAAAAATTCCCGCACGACCATCCGGCATTGTGAGGAGGAGTCTGCGGTAACACTCCGATTTCTGTTGTGTGGCACATTTGCACTGACGAACTGAATTCCCTCTCCCTCCGTCCTACACTCACCCCCGCGCTCACGCCTGTGACCATTGGAGGGCCGATACACGATCTGTCAGTACTGTTCAGTATAACGGATCATCTGTTGTTTGAATGACCGACAGCTTCGCTACGCTGTGCCAGCTGTGCAACACGCAGTTGTTTCCGTGAGCATACGCAAGTGGAAAAGATCGAGTAGATCTTACGAATATAATTTCAGAACATCTGCCGCCCAAAAGAAAACTTTTGAAAGCCGCCTGCGTCAAACTCACCTCTCTGGAACATAAAAACTTGGGACAAGCGTACAAGCCTCTGTATGCGCGTGATTGCTAGATACTCTAATAATAAAAAAAAACCTCCGGTTGTAACTTTTGTATTATTCCGGCAGAACTTCATACGACATATGCAAGTACTGTCGCAGCTGAAACTCGTAGAATTTTTAATAACTTGTCTTATACATTGCTTCACTTTATCTTAATAATTTCAGACCCGCGTTTCGCTCGTTCGTTGCGCCATTGAACACGAAGATTTTAAAAGCCCATGGAAACAAAATTGCGGCTTTTTTTTAATTGAAAGAACTAGGCTCTACTATCTTACTAAACCCAATCTGGTGGGTTCCCAACCAGAAAAAAAAACAATCAACTTTTACGGTTGTGTCTTATAGACGCACAATAAATGGGTAATTGGTTAATTTAACACTTGTGAGAGATATATTAGGCCAAATGTAAATAATTGATTTTGTGAGAACCGCCAAAGAAGAAGTAAAAAATACAAAAAAATGTCGGATGCCACGTAGAGGTGGGGATCGACGAAACGCGATGCTTTCAGCGGGGCCTACCTTTGTTGAAAACTAGCGTGCGGCTTTGCTTGGCGTAATTGAAGATTATTAAGAAAGATGAACCGTGGTGACGAGTGCGTCGAAAAATGCGAAATGTAAGGAGGAACGTTCGAAGTTTCAATCTCCAGGGCGACAACGCCACCAGCTCCAAACGAGGAGGACGACATACACCCACGAACTAGGACTTCACCAAGTTACCCCCTCCGCAAGTCCTGCCCGAGTCGACCCATCGGGCATGGTCTGACGAGGCAAGCGTAATCCCGCGTAACTTCGCCACAACATCCCCCCTCACCCACCCCGCCCCACAACCGTGGGTCCGTACTGGGCCCCGAAGCGGAGGCTAGCCAGCATTGTCGGGAGTACGAGAAAACCCAGCGGCGCACGATGCCATAAGCCGTCCGCGGCATCAGCAGCAGAAGCCCCTTCCGAACGTGGCTGAACAGCCAAAGAAAGCTCCGCTTCAAAATTAAGAGCGTATGACCTGAAGCACTCGATAAGAATAGATTTGGTCATGCCTTAGCGCGACGACTGGTATCTGCAAAAACATGCGCAAATGGTCCTGTTAACACATGCAATTTTTATAATAGTGCAAACGTAAATATTTTGTCCCTTAAGAATCAAAAAGGTAGAAACGAAAATTAAAAACAAATGGTTGCGGCTTAGCTCAGCTAACCCAGGATATGCAAAGTGCTTGTTAAGTTGTTAAGTGCTAGTTAAGTGATTGTTAAGTTAATATGCCTTGTTAAGTCTTCATTGCCCTTGCTTAAGTTGTGATTTCGCTGTAAATCGTTACCATTTGTCCAAAGCCAGCCTGTGTCTATGATTCTGGTTCCACTTCTGGCTTTTGCGAGCCAAACGGCTCGCTGTTCCTAGTTTCCGGCGCTAGCTTCGCCCGCTTGTCATTTCGGTTCCCCTTCAGTAAAGCAGCTCGCCGGGCGATATCCGTGGGGTGGTCAGATGCCGCTTGCCAGCGACGGTTTAAAGCACCACGCTCACAGACGACCTCCCAAACTCGCTCTCATCCATGGTAAACGCGGCGTTCCTCTTCATTGGGCGCGCGTCACGTAGTCAGCGGCGATCCAGTTACGGAGATCGCATGCGCCAACCTAGCGGCGGCGGTGGCGGTGCCGGGCCCGACGATTCACGTGATGCGTTGCCAAGGGTGCTGCATAGCTTCGGTGAAATGAAACTCAAATTTACCGCTACGGCGAAACCACTTGAAGAGATTAGTAAAGCTTTGCTGTAAAACGTAGACGAAACGTGTCACAGCCGGCGCTAGCAATGAATTTGTGTACAACAGTGAAGCCCAACCTAAAGAGACTCGATGTACAGGGTTTCACAAAGATACATGGTGCCTTCGTACTTTGACATGACGCCGCTTACATTGGCCCCAAAAAAT
This sequence comes from Haemaphysalis longicornis, assembly GCA_013339765.2. Taxonomy (NCBI): domain Eukaryota; kingdom Metazoa; phylum Arthropoda; class Arachnida; order Ixodida; family Ixodidae; genus Haemaphysalis; species Haemaphysalis longicornis. Next base: position 13,110,912 of record CM023457.1, read on the forward strand.
GTCTTCCCCCAGATGGACGTCTGTAGGGTTATTAAGCAAAGTTTCAGTGAGTTTGCTGCACCGCAGGACAGCGGGAAAGTCTGCTTAGGCAAGATAATTCAGAATTTGTGTAGCAATTTTAAGACAAAGTACAACATAAATTATAGGTTAATTCCTCTTTTGAAGGGATATACAAAAACATAGGATATGGCTACAGCTGATAAGTGCATTCATACACATATGAACGAGCCCACACACCTTCCCTCAGCCAGCTTCTCACGCGAGAGAGAAAGCCGCCCGCTCTTCACCGAAATGATAATTACGGTCCTTATTCCTTGCATGAAACATAATCGCCCTGCCTCAGACATCGCCTGACTTCACACTCTGGCATATAACTTTCCCGTAGAGAAAAGGAGAGAGAGAGATAGATGTTCCCATTCCTAGAGTGATAAGATAATGTCATTTCACTGTCCTCTCATTTGCCACTGTCTATAGAAGCTGGTGGGGAAGCGAAGGGGGGCGACTGCTCTTTCTCCGCAAAGCTAAAGAGAGAACCCATGTCACTCGAGGATTGATTAACATCTCTTCTTTTAAGGGTCACACACATGAGCCAGAGTGCCTACTAAGATGAATTGGATATAAGAGAAGCTCATGGCATAATAAAGTAAGCACTTTTCTGCAGCACAACCTCAGCAAGCTTGCCCTGAAGGACCCTTTCTTGGTGCGCAGCCCAACCGAACTGGGCAAGCTCTCGCGGAAGGCGAGTTGGCGTGTGCCACAGTTGCCTTTTCGATTGATGTAAAGGATTAATTTCATTCTGTACCCCAGCAAAGCCTGTTTAGAGCTGCGCGGAAAACCATTGAAACGTCGGGTGAAGTACAGTTTCGGAACAATGCTGGCATGAGTTCAAAGCATTTCTTACCGATTTCAAAAGCTTACCTCCAGTCCACCGTGATTCGTTTTAACGGAATCTTTTGCGTCCAGAAAGACGGCGTTCGCATTGGTTCATCTGTACCACCAGTTTTGTGCAGATGCATATCTTGCATTCATTGACAGGCGCATTGGTGCAGAAATCGGCCACTTTAACGTAGTAGGGATCTTTAGATATGTGGATGAATACCATGGGCTTTTAAATTTAATTGATGCAGCCTTGATATAGCTCTGGCAAATGGGACGAACACCTTTTTGGTTGAATCTGGCGGACTACCTTTCAGGTTCGTCAAGATAACTCGATTCAATTTCTGAATTTTAAACTTAGTTAAATTTTCACACCTGCTGGATGCGCCATTGTGTCATCCGTATCTTGTCTTCGTCCACGTCTGTTTAACGCCGCGTATTATTTTCATTCAAATATGAACCAACTCGCTGAGCAACAAGTTTAAAGGCGAAATATTCGCTCGTACATATAACTGGCAAGAATGTTCAGAATATGACCTGATAGACCGATTGACTTTGCGTCCCCGTGAACGCCATAGCGCCATGCAGTATTGTTTCCCTTTCGATAACACGCCGCGGTGGCTCAGTGGCTAAGGCGCTGCGCTTCTGAGCACGAGGTCGCGCGTTCGATTCCCGGCCGCGGCGGCCGCTTTTCTGATGGAGGCGAAAAGCAAAAACGCCTGTGTGTACGATATTTCGGTGCACGATAAAGATCTCCAGGTGGTCAAAATTAATCCGGAGCCCTCCACTACGGCGTGCCTCATCGCCTGCGTTGCGTCGGCGCGTTAAACCCCTCAATCAATCAAATCAATCAATTCCCTTTCGATATCAAAAAATTACGTCGTGCAATACTGCTTATGTACGTGCGCATCATGAATGTAGGATTCTAGAGCAACCAGGTGGTCATTTGTGGATCTCCCCGTGCTGAAGCCTGCCTGGCAGCTGTCGAGAAGACCATTGTACAATAAAAAGTACACGAGTCTCCTGTTTATCATCAACTCGATGAGCTTGCGCAGGCAACTTGTTAGAGCGATGCACCAATACATGGCGGGAGAGGAAGAATCCTTCCCCTCCTCCCGAAAAGCCATTACTATGGTCTCCCGCCAAGACCTTGGCATGCGCCCCGAAAGCCATATTTTATTTATTTGTTACAGCCCAGCTTTTTACCTCTACCCCCAAGGGTTCTTTGCGACCGTTGTATTCAACAGAAAACGCCTGAGAACAAATTAAAGAATTCACTGGCACCCTCAAGAATCGAACCTGGAACTAGTAGAGTAACAAAGACAGAGCCCGTTGTCTTACCGATTTTGCTACGAACCCACGCGGAGACGGGGAAGACAAGTGGTGCCCTCACCAAGCACAGCTACGGGTTTTACTCCTGCATTCTCGCTGAATACCAGGCTATAGCGGTAAAGGAAGCTCACACCAACCCATGGCATCTCACTTATAGTACGCAAATGTGCTAAAGCCTGTGGCTTCCACTGTTCACGTAAAAAATCTCAGCTCCTTGTCGTCCGCCATAACGCCAAACGACACGTCAAAGAACACACTAAAATACTCCTTGATAGCCACGTCATAAGTCTAAGCGCCAGCATCAAGATCCTGGGCCTACATATTCAGGCCAACACAAACAGTGACGTATCCTTGCAGTGCCCCAAACCCAGCATCAACAAAATCATACGCATGATAAGGCGAGTTGACACCAAGAAGCAAGGCCTAAATGAATCCGATACCTTTCGATTAGTTCAAGCTTTTGTCGTCTCGAAAATCACATACGTCAACCCCCTTTCTTCTTCTCGGCTAGGAGGACATAAAGATGCTTTATATAATGATTAGAAAGGTGGTTGAGCAAGTCATTGGTCTTCCCATGAGTGTGCCCACAGAGAGTATGCTTAGCATGGGGCTCTACAACACGGTGCAAGAGCTGATAGAGGCCATATTTCTTTCCAGAAACTCCGAATGAGCAGAACAGCGGCGAGTCACTGCATCCTTCATCTTATTGGCTGGGAAGCACAGAATGTCACTCCGCTTGATGTACGACTGGACTTTTGGCAGCAAGAACTAAAGATGCTCACTTTGCTTAGAAATATGTACCCCTCACACGACGAGGGTCGCTTACAAGCACGGGCTTAAGCGCTCAACACCACCGTTGTTGGGGATCATGCAGTTATCTACACAGACGCCTCCCAACGTCGAGGGCAGCAGTACGCCATCATCGTCGCTACCTCCAGAACCAACCTCCTTGCTTGTGCCTCACTCAAGACCGAAGACATGATGGCAGCAGGAGAGGCAGCCATCGCCTTGTCTCTCACTCGACCAGGGGTTCGTAATATAGTCATTGATTCCCACAAAGCCTAGCGGTAGTAGTAGTCGGGATTGTTGTTCCGACCTGCACAGCGTGTACTAAAAATCCACTCCCCAAATGGTTCCATTCAGCTCATCTGGACACCCGCTCACGCTTCCATGGAGGGCAACGAATACGCCCACCAAGCCTGCACTTTTACCCCCCATGCTATGGAGCGGCACGAGGACCGTCACCCGCTTGTCTCGTCCAGGGACATAACCCAGCATTATCGCGTTCTAAGACAGACCCTACGTTCGCCTTACCCTGACCTTTCCATAGAACAACAAACTATCCTACGGCTCATAAAACCTGGCTTCTTCCCACACCCGACGCGTCTACATCTAATGCACCCGAATCACTACGACGCTGAGTGTAAATTTGCACAGAAGTAGGAACACTCTGCCACATAATCGGGGTGTGCAACTTTAGCCCTGAGTACCCTCCTCTCTATCCGTCAACTACCGAACAAGAGCAATGGGAGATGCTGCTGTCTAGCCCCTCTCTGTCTACCCAGCTTCAGCTGGTGGACTGAGCACAGGCGGCGCGGACTGAATATGGGCTACAGTAAAGAAAGAGCCACTCCCCTGGGCTGCACTCTTGGCCGTTAAGAAATCTGAATAGAAGCTTTTCCTCTTCCTTCTCTCCCTCCTCCGCCGTCTCTGACGCCGATCTCGTCGACTCCGTCCGCGACGGCAGAGACGGATAAGTGAGATCATCGAACACCGTGTTTGAGCTTTAATTTAAAAAAAAGTTTCCACCCATGTGCTACACCAGTACAACTCAGCCAACCACCGGTCATGCTTCATGCATTACTTAACCTTACCAAGAATATCTCTGAATTAATAGAGGGTGTTGGTAAGTTCATTTCACTTCCCTCTGGTTTTGCTATTTGTAGAGCGACGTGACTGAATTTTAGTGACGTCGCAAGTCCTGTTTACAGCTTTGCTTTCCAACCACATCCACATGGTGGATTGGCGCTATTTTTTTTGGAAGTGCCCATTTTATCGGTGTAGGATTGTCTCAAATGTGTCTGCATTTGGGTACTGTATCACGGTGTATGTTATCTTGTCTGTGCCTTGAGCTGAAGGGTTACTTGTGGTCAGAGTGGCCTTTAGCTCAGAAACAAAAAACGAGGAGTCGTAAGAAATGTGAGACTTATTGTTGTCTCTGAGGGACTCTTTTTGCAAGACATTTTGTGTTGCACGCATGAAAGTGTGTCTGCAGTGGACACATCTTACATGTTGGAAGTGTAGTACATGTGTTAGCCTGGTCTTCCAGTGTGTCCCCTGTTCTACTAACCAGGCGCAGGCTGTGGGTCTGTTGCCCCTTGAGTTCACGTATAGGTGTCCACACCATGTGTGTGCCTGTGTATGAGTTAATAAATTAAAGGAAAGCACGCCAACTCTCTCCTTTTGCCTCATGGCGCACACGCTACCCAAGTGCTTTTTCCCGTTTGAAAGATATGAGGTTAACCGACTTGGGGTACCGACTTAAAATACCCCCCGCCTTTTTCTGAGCCTCCCGCTCATCATTCCACCAAGGCCTCGCTGGGTTTCGCGGGGCAACAGAGGGCTGAGGAATATACTTTTTAATGGCGTCGAGGATGTGTGCCGTGGCGAGTTTGGTTGCTTTCTCAACGAGTAGGTGTGTTATGGACGTGTGGTGAAGCTTCAATATCTCTGTGAATGTAAGTAGTTTGCTCTTGCTAAACTTGCTATTGGAAGGTGAAGTGTTAGGGCCTTTACCTATATATGTTAGTGTAGTTAGAAAGTGGTGACTGCCATATGGGTCCTGGCAACACTGGTCCTAGGCAACACTGCGAGCATTTGCACTCGCAGCCCAATGCGTCACGTCACGGTCGCTTTTAATTAAGCGGTCACGAGATCAGTACGTGGGCATTCGAGAAACTGCCGGCGATGTGGATTCGACAGTATACGGCAGCTCTGCTCTGTAATATCCTCAAGGTCACGTGGTCAGTTTGTTCACATAAAATCCACGTTGCGGCATCTGCTGAAACCGAAACTGCGACTGCCGCATTTAAGATGCCTTGATTAACAACCGTCGCACGCTGAGCATGAGGTTTCTTAGGTGATAAGTAGGTCACTGCGACTTATCGCAACAAAAAAAAAAGATGCCAAATGTGTCAGTGCCCCTTAAAGCTGGAGAAATGAAAGTCAGGAGGAGTGTAAAGAGTTCATACTGTTATTAACCTGTTAAAAACTATTGTACAAATCAAAGAGGCTTAAAGGACATTGTTTAGGATTATACTTTGACATGCCAAGGATTTTAGGGGCCCCATGGCCACACCAGAAGAGTGTGTGCAGGCATCCCTGTCCCTTCTATATACCATATAACTGTTAAGAAAGTTCATCTGTTTATTGTTAAGAGGCGTTTCTTGGAGACACATGACACTTGGCTGATTAGCATGCAGTATCTCGTACATATCGTTACTATTTCTAACGAGGCGTCCACAGTTCCATTGAGTGATATTTTCTGTTCCCATTATTTACATTTAAGAATGACTGGGGCATGTTTGTGTCTGCTCATGTGTTATCTTTCGGGCTGTTATTCTAGGAGGGAGCTATTGAGGTTCTCTGTGGGTTTGTGCACCAAAGCGCGTTCCTTGCGCTGCCATGACGGCAGGTGCGGTCCAACGTCCATCTCATCGTCAGATATTGTGGGCGTGCCCAGCGAACTGGGCGTTCTGGTCCTGGACGTAGCACCCTTTCAGGTGCTCTTCGTTTCAGCCAATCCTGCCGAGAGCGTCAGGGGCGCTACGGGCCGGACAGGTGGTTGGGTGAGGATGCGAGTCGCTGGGGTTCCCTCATTGTCCATTTCCTCCTAGCCCTCATCAGGTGCGTTCGAGGTTTGTGAGGCGAAAACCAAGGAGCGACTCTGCTCCCGTCCGTGTGGGTTTCTACCTCAACCACTGCCGGTCGGTCAAGTGGTGTGGAGACGGCTTCGGCTGCCAAAGGCAGCCTACCGGGGGGGCGGGGTGGGACAAGTCTGCATCACGGTACTGTGTCCATGTCCCTGCTGAAACCGAACGCCATTCAGCCCTCCGGCAAGCTGCGTTGGTGTACCTCCCCACGGGGAGACAGCCACACCTCTGCCGCGCCTCTGGGAAGGTGATGTTTTCTATGGCTTTTAGGTTTATAATCTGTTTCCCAAGTTTGAACTTTTCGCAAGTCCGGGAGTATGCCGGGTGTAGCTACGGACAGTTAGGGCAGGTGAAGCCCTGGGAATCACAGTTTTTGGTTGGTTAATCATTTGCAGCACGTTTCGCGCAGGTTTATCTGCCGCGACAGGAATCCGGACCGTGCCCGAAGCGCTGGCATTTGGAGAAACTGCGCGGGTGAGGTATGTGCGGTTGGACGTGACATCTAATAAAAGCTGCATTAATAGATTCATGTTGTGCAGAGCGATTGAAGGTCAAGACGAGATGCTTTGCCGGGATGTTCTTATCGCCTCGGCGGATGATGATGCGTCTCACAGCCGTAATGCCCTTGTTCCTTCAGGCCTTCAGTAGGTCGGCGTCAGTGTCGGTCATCAGATATTGTACAGAGACCACCCCCTGGGAGCTTTCCACCTCTGGTGAGATGTGACCTTGATATCCAGATTGAATAAGCGGGTTTGTTTCGGGAGGTCCGCGGCTCGCTCATTACTGTTCACTTCGACAAGGATTCCTCCGGTCCTGAGCTTTCAACAGGGAAGCTGTTAAAAGTAGGGTATTTTGTAGATTATGATTATTTTTCGTCTCCGCCGCAAAATATACCATGAACATGCCGAACGCACGTGAGCGTGTCCCTGGGGGCGACCGCCCGGCAGTTAAAAAGAATTTAAAAAATGACAAGCGCTCGTGCCTGCCTACCTCGTGGCGACCGCACAGCGCCATCGGCGCACGTTTCTAAAGCCAAGCATACCCACTTAAGGAGAGTAGCCAATATTGGCATAAAACCTCCAGTGGTCGCCGTAATTGTGGCAGCAGTTACTCGGAACGAGAAAGACTCCAGCCTTCGCCGTAATCGTGGCAACACTTGCCTGAGACGAGAAAGACACGTCATAGCGTACGCCCCTCCAAGGTGATATCCACTGATTATCACTTTCCAAAAAGTATAGGAAGCTCACACTTATAGCAACAATAACGGAGTAAAGGTTGTCGCAGCAGAGAAGAAGAAGCACATCGGCTGAAATTGTAAACTTAAACCGTGGTGATGGCCGCGAAGGTTGCGTACAGCTGCGTTACTGGCAAGTCTTACGCGTTAGGGTGAGCTTCTTTCCTTTTCTAGTTTTATATGAGTCACCTAGGACCCCATAGAGAAACTTTGAATTCAGGAATACAGACTGCGAAGCGAGAGGTCTTGCCGAGTCAACCGAGTCGATCACAAGAAAGCGAGAGTAATTGTCAGGCTTAGTACTGGAGGCAGTATACAAAGCGGTGGAAAGGACATTTCGGTGCGAACCCTTTTCAGGGACCGATCAGGTTTCGGAGGGGGAACCGGAATTTTTCATGCGGCATATGCAAAAAGCAGGAACGGGGGTTCACAATCCTGACCCCGCCCAACGAAGTGACGCCGACAAGTAAGAAATAGAAATCACCAGTTTACTCCGTGACAACGAAACAGAAATAACATGCGTAGAAACAGCAGCTTTAAGCACATAAAGGTCACCGGGACAACGCGACACTGAATAACGATCTGCACCGATCGTGCCGAAAATAATACGGCACTTCGCTCGACACTCCCAACAGCATCCGACTATTTGCACCAAGCCACACCGTGCACGCCTACCACATGTGCCGGTTAGTACTAGATGGGAGAGGGTTGTCGCTCCGGTTTTCTGCTCCTTGCTGCTCCCATCGTGTCCCTGCGCTACCGCCAAGCCGTTCCCTCCTCCCCCCCCCTCCCCCCCTACCGCACAGGTGAAAGCAGTCTGTATACTGTACGGAATATAGTTGTGCGCATGTTTCAGGCTTGATGCGCACCACACACACGATCGTGTCCGCTCGCTGTTTATCACACAAAAGCGCACAGAGCGCATGACACATAAGCGGCTGACGTCCCTATATAGGTGTTCGTAGCGAGCTCACTGCACTGTCATGACCACGCGCGGGGCCCACCATACGTAGTAGTTGCGTCCCACAATCCCTTAACCTTCAAACTTCTTGCCGTGGTAGGTAACACGCGCCACTGTGATTCAGTGGCTGAGGAATTGTGCTACTCTGCTCGAGGACGCGGGTTGGATTCCCGACCGCGGCGGCCGCTTTTCTGATGGAGGCGAAAACGCCCGTGTGTTTGAGATTTCGGCGCAGGTGAAAGATCCCCAGGTGTTCAAAATTAATCCGGAGCCCTCCACTACGGCGCTCCTCATCGCCTGCGTTGCGTCGGCCAGTTAAACCTCCTGATAAATCAATAAATCAATCAACCACGGTAGATAACAGCTTACGCATGGGGCTCGGGGTACGCGGTGTCGCCTCTCATCGCCAGCCAGATTACTCAAGGTGCCCCGTGCTGACAGAGAGAGAAACTTTATTTTGATGCCTGTGTCCAAAGGACTGCTTGACTTCTTGGTTGGCTCACAGGAACTCGTCTATAGCCATGGCGTGTTTTAATGTGGTTCACAAGCGTGGTCCAATGGAGCGCTTCAAGCTCCTTAGGAGTTATGAATCCCGCCTCACGGCAAGTAGGGCGCTTTGTTGCAGGAATTGGCGGCACGCGGCACGGAATTTCTCAGGGCGGTTTGTATGTTTGGGCATGTCCAGAGGGTGTGTTTTGGGGGTACTGGCCACAGTTTCAGCAGTTTGGTGGGCCTGGAAGCCCGTCAATGTAGTGTTGTATGTGTTGTGTTTGTAGCGGGCCGGTTTGTGCTCGTCAAAAATGAGCACAGCGTCAGAGCGGGCGATTTACCTGGGGTGGGGGAGGGTGGCTCCCTGATCTCTGACGTCCCGTAAGTACTTTCTATGAGTGTGATGCATTTATCGGCGGTGCTCTTTTGGGTCATATAAGCGAAGCCAGGGTATTGGGGCGCCCAAATTATAAAGAGCAGTTCTGGCTAAAGCGCGGGCGTTCTCGTTCCCCTATGCACCTGCGTGTCCAGTGACCCAGACCACAGTAGTATGAAGCTCGGGGTGGTTACGTGTTATGCTGGCGAGTGTGTAGCGCATGTGGGGGTACACACATACGATTTTTCGTAGATTGCGAATTGCAGTTTTGCTGTCTGTGATGATGACCAATTTAGTTTGAGAATGTTATACTTTTTTTCGAATATACTATACCTGCTGTGAATTCCAAGTAATACATTAGATGGTCATAGCCTTTACATGAACTTTGCGTTAGCCTAGCTGCCAGCGTGAAGATTGTTAACTACTTACTTTGAGTCCTTTCAAATGTCAGCTTAATAACATGGGCCTGTTACTTTTTTTCGGCTGATTCGTTCAAAAATATTATATTTGTGCGCAGCGACCTAAAGACGGATTAAACTACGAAAAGCTTAGACGGTGCCATGCTTCATTTTTTGTGTAAAAAAGCTAGGCATTTCGCAAACTGCAAAGGTGGCGTAACATCGTTTTGGCAAGCGTTTGTGAAAGGTTTCTTGCTTTTCTCTCATATCGCATCGCCTCTGGTTTTATTCCGTAGGGCTTTCCTTTGTATGTTAAAGCTACTACGACGTGCGCCATATAAATTCTTCCGTAAGGCGTATGTTGTGCACTAGCCGCATTGTAACATTGTGCGTGTTAGCCTCCCACTCCGCATTATTTAAACATAATGTGATGACTATGTTTCAATGCTCCAACGACGTGATCTCGTATTAATGCGTTTTCCGTATTTTCAGAAGCTGTGGCTACGGGTATAGGGACGACACGCATTGCAAGGCAATGCGTGTCAAGCAGACTGATTGCAAAGCCCTTCGACAACGCTAGAAAGAAGCAAAGCGTATCAGGTTTTATACTGAACACTGATGATTTCACATTCAAAACTCTCAAGAAGTCTTTAGATGCCCTCGCACTTTCTCTTTGTTGTTAATGTTATAGATTACATCTTTCGACAAGTGTAAATAGACTACGTGCACCTGTTAGGCATGTTCTAAATAGCTAAAACTGCGTAATTTTTAAGGGGCTGGCGGGGGGGTCACTGCCTGCCTGTGTTTCCCGTAGTTGAGCGCACAAATAAATTTTCTTAGCTCAGTTAACATAATTAGTCTGCAAAAGAAACCATGCTAAAAGAGTGACACCGCACAGCCTTCCGGTGTCCGCCAAGGCGAGCTTAACATACAAAAATAAACTTAGCAATCATTCAAATTACAATTTAAGTTAGCGTTTTTCTGCATCTTGGAATAGGTTTTAGCATTACAATTCCGTCGACGGAAAAACACCTGAGAAGCCTTCGGGCAGCAATGCCGAATTGCACTAATGGGCATGCCCCACCACTGCTGTAATTGAAAAAATTGTCAATATTTTAAACAACCACGGCCCCCTAAAAGAGCAGTTCTTCATCAATATTAACAAGTCCGATCACCGTCGAAGAGCTGTTTGCACCCACCGCCCCCCCCCCCCTCCTCTCTCCTTCTCAGTGGTTGCACACCGGTCGTCGAAGTGTTTTCTGTGTTTTGGGAGTTTCTTCCAACATTTCATTATTGGCAATTCTTCAATAAAGGAACTGCAATGTTCTTGCGATAAAGGAAAACATAACTTTTTTGTTTTGACTAGCATTTGAAAACAAGGTCTTGGTATTATCATGGTGGGACTTCAGCATGCTGGGGAAAGCGCAATGATTTGTGTTGTTGGCGTGGCAGTTAACTAAGATAACGTCGTTCTGGCGGCCCATAAAAATAGCATGCGCTTTTTTATTCTTAAATGATTCAAAAAGTACCCTCGAATAATACACTTAACCACAAACACAGTGCACTTGCATCATTTTTGTAGATTTTTTAATGTATTTTTCTTTATAGCTTCAGTGCGTCGCAGTTAGCAACAAGGCCGCTCTGCTAACTACTATCCGCCCACGCTCAAACATGTGGTATTTATTTTCACACACTAATACGTTTCGTGAAAACCGGTAAAATTGAAGCAAAGCTTCCGGTCTTCACAGGAAGCTTTATTGTTTTTGTTCATGTTTGCCAGAATTGCAAACTCCACAAATCAATCACTGACAAAACAGGAAACGTCAAAATGGAGCGCGATTGTGTCTTTTTTTTTTTTTTTGCATGTGTAAAATTTAGTCCGGACATCCCATGATCCATTCGAAACGTGTAAAAAAATAAATCGCATATAAATGCTCGCAACACGAAACCATATACGGTGGTGTATGTACCGAGAGCGTTCGATACAGCTGCTGAAATTACATTGTGGTTGAAAGCTACAGCACCATTTTCATGATGTATAGTAATTCGGCTATATTTTGTATGGTTCTACTATCAGGCGTCATCGGGGCCTGCTCTCAGAACAACTTTAAGCAACTACACGTGGACCTTCAAGATGGTAGCCTCGTAAGATTACGCCGTGTAAGTTGGTACTTTGACTCTTTTATTGCAGAACACACTGCCTTTTCCTGCGGCATGAACGGCACAACTGCATTAATTTGAGTTTCGCATGCATCCTGGTACAAAGGTAATGCACCTAACATCAGTTTAAATTACAGACTGAGAAACGCCGAGCAGATTTATACACAGAATTTATTCCCTCAAAATGCTATACAGGTATCTATAACAGTCCTTAAGTGAGTTCAAATGCAATGGCGCTGATATAACGATGATGTACTCTCAAAACCAGTGAGGCCCTCTTGTATACCTCTCAGAGACGACAGTAAATGGAGGGGGGGGGGGGGAGTTCTCTAGAACTAAAGTTTAGGAGCTCGTAACGCAAAAATTGCTCTCGGCTTATACGTAATCATATCGAGCTACCACAGAGAACTGTTCAGGTTTCTCGCATCAGAGATGTCCTTTCCTGTTACTGGCTGTTCTGCTTGTCCTGCTTACATTTTGTTCTTTCCTAGATTAGCGCCATTGCTAGACACTGGTATTTCATTGGTAAGAATGCAAGGAAACGTTTGGGGGATAGTTAAACTGCCTTAAGCCGGGGTTTGCGGGCCTCCGGTTGGATACTATCCCAAGCCTCCTCTTTAATTTATTAAGCCGCCCGTCTTGCTTACGCACAACTAACATAACCGGTTACGCATACGTAACCGATACGCAAAACAAGGGCAGATATAGCGTAGAAAAAAATAAAAGAATTATGAAATCGTTCTTCTGTTTTTCGGCTGAAATCGGCTGAATTTGCCGGTTGTAGCTGCACATTTGCACCATTGTATCAGTAACAGTCACAAGTAAACCCGATTACGTGCGAATACTGCACATGAAAGGGGAACCACGTGCGCCAACAACCACGTGGGAATGAAGCAAGAAACAAAAAAGCAAGATGCTGGCATCTAAATCTCTGTGGGTTTGACACTTTCATGCAAAGACAAAGCAGTCGTCATTCATGATTTTTTTTTAGTTTCAAGTGCAAATTGCACTTCAGTATTGTGGGTGAATGTTGTGTGAATGTTTCTTTACAACGTAAGTTGGCATGTTGCCCCGAGTCACATTTAAAGAATTTCTGGTAATTATAACTTCGGATAATTCAAACAAAATCATGGGGTTCCCCGGAGCTTGATTTATCACGAGTCTGCTGTAGGTGCTTCTAAATGGCAATGAGTTGGAAGAAGCTCTCAATAATTTTTTTGTTAACCAAGTAAACACTTTGCACCCTATTGAGACGGGTAATTTATTATAGGCTAACTAAAATAGTATATACCTGAACCCGAAGAGTGAGGGTGAAGTTATATTTGCATTATTGACATTTACCCTGACAGTATAATAACATTTATTTTGCTCAGAAATGGTAGCGTCAGTAATGTAGATAACCTTAAATTAAAAGAAAGTGGTAAGAACAGGTGCATTCTTGTTCCCAAAATTTAATAAGAGAAATCTGTTCTAATTCAGCCACTAAATCGCAGCACAAAAATAATTGCGCAGGAAGCGAATTGGAATCTTGGATTCTTTAAATGAAGAAACTGTACTTATAGAGACTTGTTTTGTGAAGATTGGAGCCAATTAATGTTGGTGTCTGTGACCAGTCCTCCCCGTCGCGGGAGGGTTGACATAGTCGGGTAGCTTCAATCTAGTTTCTCCTAAGGGGCAGCTATATAAGAAGTCAATGCGACTTACTTGTCTGCGAGTTTCTAATGGGTGAATACGACTGGCATGCATTACCTTTCCCGTCGGTATACTTCCCAAATGTCAATCTGACGGCTTTACGATTGACTTGTTCTAGTTGCATTTTATCTGTTTTCATACGTCCTTCCCATATTGCAGCTACGTACTCTAATTTACTCCTTACAAAAGTGTTATGTGCTAAAATCTTCGCACTGGCTGAAGCGCTCCTGTGTTTTCGTCTGGGGAAATATAGCTTACGGATTGCGGACACACAGATTAAACGGATAATATGCACACTTTTCCTTTCGCCATTTTTATGTTTTTTATTATTTTTTTATTTTGTATTCTAGGTTTCAAAATTCTCTTTGACAAATTGTTTTCATTTACGCTATTAAAACAATTAAAAGTGCTAACTCCGACAATTATGCATTTTTGTGCAAATGCGAAGCGTTACTATTTTGGGTTGGGGCAGTGTGTTGCACAGAATGTTACGCATTGAAAAGAACAAGTTCCCACTCCGTCTTGAATTGCCTCAAATGTGGTTGTCGATTACCGCTCAGAAAAACAATAAAACCGACAGAAGCCGGGACAGTGCGACGGGAGTTGCAGCGTGTTATTAAGCGAGAAAATATGGAAGAACGCCGGGGATTGACTTGTCGCCTCACTTTTCACCCATAAAACCGTTTTCTTGTTATTATGTGCCCAACGGCGTGGCTAGCGTTGTTTGGCAGCGTGTATTGTCTTACAACTCCCGGTAAACTTCAAAGTGACCATTAGGAGATAATGCAGATTTGTTCAATATGAAAGAACTTGCTTTGGTAACTCACTGAGCCCTAGCCACAAAAGATGTTTTTCGGATAAAAAAAAACGCATGAAATATTTCAACAAAAAACATTCGAACGTCGCGCACACTGACGTGATATGAACAAGAAAGGCGTATTAAGGGTCAGAACTAAAACATAGTTATCAACGTGTTAACTGCATGTTAGCATTGAAGTTTTTTTTTTAATTCGCATTTTTCCCATGCGGCATATAGCATTGAAGTTATACGCGACCAAACTTAACTAGAGGCCCAGTTACAATCGCAGAGTCATGTTTTTTGGTGGTGGCTCAGGTTGCCGCCCTCAAATACCCAAAACAACATTATTTGAAGTCATGTAGAAATCACTAGAGAGTGGCTGAGGAGTCGCTACTGCTTCGTACGTTTTTTTAATAGCTAGAGTAATTCTAGGGGTGTGCGAAATTCGAAAATTTCGAATGTTACTCGAATATTGAATAGGTTATATTCGTATTCGCTTCGAAAACTATGTATTAAAAACATTTTGAATACTCGAATGGGTTCGAATAACCGGGTATTACCGAATATTTGGATTGATTAGTTTAGGGAAGAGACGTGGCTTTCAGCTTCGGAAAAATGACCGAAGCACCGTTGTTTTATTAAAGCCACATATTCGGCTTCTATATTTTCCATCTTGTGCGTTTGCGAAGTTTTTCCGCCAAAAACCGTCGCTAATTTGCATAAAAATACTTTTGCCGGCCGCGGTGACAAAATGTCAGCGCAAAAGGGCGAAAATACAGCAATTTTCGGAGCGCTGAATTTCCCCAACGGTGCCACTGGGCGCGGCAATTTTGGTACCATTGGATCGGCCGAGCGATCCCTGTCCGCCCCTGCCGTCTATTTTATCTTCGTTCATTCACAAACACGCGAACGACAGAAAAAGAAAGACGCACAAACGAAGCCAGAAATAGAAGCTGAAGCGCGGTTGGCCTTCCGGTCGGCGCGCGTTGAAACGGCCCTCCTGATTGGACGTCGCTGCGACAATGCAAGAAGGCGGCCGCCGGAACTGCGTAGTGCGCGCGTCTGAGTTCATAGGCGCTGTTTCGCTGGGCCAAGTTTCTGTTCAGTCATTTTACCTGCTGTGGTATTCCACACGGACATTATCGTGATGGGAATGCCTGAGATGTTGCGTGGCTCGAAAGGCGGAGGTCATCGAACGCTTCGTGGTGCGCGTGACTTTACCCAGGAGGGTGAAACGCGGTGCGCGCGCTTGTGATAGCGGTTCACGAAGTGGACTTTTCGTCTGATTTGCGATGCTTACACGCTTAGTTATTGCTAAGCTAGACAGTAGACTCACTAGCATTGGGAAAGAAAGGGCCGTCGCGTCAAAAGATGCGGCGCGCACGGTGTAGATCCTGCGCGTTGGAGCATCGCCTGACTGCTCAACCGGGTGCGATTGAACGCCAGTAGTTGTAATTATGCCTGGGCCTGACGAGCCATGTCAGAGATAAGCAAACTATGACATGCGAGCCCCGCGATGCGGGCGAGCCATATCACTTTCTTGTGCTGTTTCCTGCGGTGAACTTCGAGTAATCGTGCAAGCAGGTCGGAGTTGGGAATAAAAACGTGTTGAGGGCATTAAAAATTTACCGTACTGTCGTTGAATTTAACAAATACAATTTTTAGTGATACTAATAGCACCAATGCCTACACCAATATTTTAGTGCATATGGCTGCCCTGCGAGGAATATTGGATGCACTGAATTTCAAAAGTACTAAAAATTGTGCATGTATTGAAGTTCGAGTTATGCAGAATAATATACCAAGCTTCAAAGTAGCTCATTTGTGTCCTTGTGGTATGTAAACATGTGGCAATGAGAACCTGAACGTAAGCTGCTGCTCTAGGCAAGGTTATAAAGCATAAAAAAGTAAAAACTCAGTATTTCATTAAAAAAAGAGCGTTTCACTTGTCATGGGGACAACACTGCATAGGGAAGTTGTCCAGTGTAATACAAGCAACAGCTAACCTACTTCGCATTAAAATCCATCTCCCCCTTGTTTGGTCCGCAAACTGGGCTATGTACTCTTCCCCGAGGAGCTGAAAAGGATGCTTTATGGAAAGAAAAAGGCTGCAAAAGGCACTCCAATTTCATGGCAAGTCCTTCCAGAAGCCCCGGGTTCAAAGACGGACACGAAACGCTACAACCCTAGCGACTTTTGATGAATGAAATCTATGTTGCCCCATCGGAAGCCATTTTCTCAAAAAAGTTTTTTTGTGCCACCTACGTCTCTTGTTCCAGTGATTTCTTTATGAGAGCCAGGTATATTTCTGATTCCGTTTTTTGCATTACACTCCTTGATAAACAGTCCAGGTCACGACACTCTAGGTTTTTCAGCTTCACGTTTTGTTAATTTTTTATTCAATTAGTAGTTCATGGTCTATATACATGTTATGCATTCACCTACAAAACTTAAAACCAAAAAAATTGTGTTCTAATAAATAAAACTCTAAGACTGACAGGACGTCGTCCATTCATTTGGGAATGCAAAGCACTTCGAACCAGTTTTCTATTATGCTTTAGGCCGCTCAAGCTCGATAAAACGTGAACAGAAAGCAAATTTTATAAAAAAGAGTTTTATAGAGATTACTGAAATTTTTATGGTGCTATTACAGAAGCATTTCCAGTTGCTGTGCTAATGTTCATCAAAATCCACAAAAGAATAAAAAAAAGTTGATTTGGAAATCCCCATCCCCCTTTATTTATTCGATATTCGATTTGATATTCACACCTAGATATTCGTATTCGAAAAATTTGATATTCGCACACCCCTAATTATTTGCTTGAAGTCTGCAATGCAATTGGCATCATTGTTTTCGGGTCATAGCAGTCTGTTATTTAACCACACTCGTATTTTGTCTTCCCGGCCCCCTCTAGAATGTAATGGCTTTTTATGTGCTCTAGCGGCACCTCGGCGCTAGGGCAGCTCGTCAAAAACGGGACGAAGTTACAGTCAAACCTACTCAAAACCAGTGTCCTCTTTCTGGGAGGCCGATTAGAAGAGAACTCATTCCCGGCCCCTTCGCCTCGACGTGGGCGAGCAAGCTTCCATCACGATTATGTAAATGGCACCATTACCTGATCCACGGGGTTTTCGCTTCTCTCGAAAGGCTGCTAAGCTAACAAAAGAACGAGTGCAGCAGACAATTGGGGGAGCAAAACCAGAGTGGAGCAGCGACGAGCCACTTAAGAAGCGAAACAAGAAGAAAAAACACTAATATGTGTAATATAAAGTGCCCCCAGAAGAAACGTCAATTCTGAAGCGCTACACGTTTATGCTTACCTACGAGAACGAGAAAGTGCTCGCTATTGTTTTTTCTGCGTATATGGTTAGTAATCACGAATTTTTGTTCTTTAAAGCAAATAAAGTTTCGTTTTTTTTTTTGCACCGTTCTTGCTTGTGGGTGTCCTTTTTCAACGCTTAATTTCAAATTTCCCCCTACTTTGGCTACGTTATTGCAGGGATCTGTCCCACCTGGAGGGGTATGTCGAAGCACCGTTGAATGTCACCGAGGCTATTGTTGCCTGAGAGGATACTGGAGTAACGTTCGCACCTGCCGGCCTAGGCTACATGCTGGTCAACAATGCCTGAAGAATGGACCGACGAAAGGCGAAGTTTACGTTGGCCAATGTCCGTGCGCCAGGCACTGTACGTTTTTCTGAGGAGTTTTTATTAAGATAAGATTTCAAAGCTTCCTAGTATTGTTTTTTACTCAAACACCAAATATTCCTACAAAGCAATCCTGGAAGCTGGAAAGCAATTTTGTTTGATACGGGTACTCCACTCATCGCATATTCAACAACCATCTCAACTGGCAAGCCAGCAGAATACATGCCTATATCTTGCTGATAATACTGTGCTAAAATTAAATGTACCTTTTCAAAGGAGTGATCTCTACAAGTTTATTAGTTCGGTGGTAGTCAAAGCGAACCACCATGCAGTTTAACACTTGATATTACTTTTTAATGGTGGCCTTCAGACAATAATTTCCATTACTTTACGTAGTTTAATGACACCTTACCTACCGGTATTGTTTGCTCAAATGCCATAACCATTCGCATGTTCAAACCATGCACGAACACGCGATGTAGGAAAGCTAGGAAATAGAAAGTGTTTTCTGAGGTGGACGTACCCTTGCAAAATTGTCGCTTAATATGACACCATGTTGTATCATAGAGAGAAAAAGTCACGACTCATGACTAAACCCTGTGGAACGCCAAAGCTCCAGGGGCTATTACAAATGATCTCCTGTGTTAAACCATGTGGCGGTGCTTGTATCCGGGAGTCACAAAAAAGGTTCGACCACCTAAGGTTGTGGTTGGAGCAGTTTTTAGTAAAGTTGGGGATGTCTTGAAGCACACACGACAAGAAACACAAAGTGGTGAGGCAACCTTGAATAATCGAACTGAGGTAAACTTAAAAGACGCTTTTACACGGCCAATGAAGTAAGCTTTGCTCTTTTGAGGACTTTCTATGAAAACATCGGCCACACACATTTCATCACGTCATTTCTTGTTGTTATTAATTGTCTTACTCTTCTTACGTATTTATTATTTTTGTGGCTATTTATTTTTATGAAACACTCATTACAACTTCTATTTTTCTCTGCAGTGCGCTGCGCTGGATATTATGGCCAGCATTACTGCGTGAACCGGCGGCCAACATACTGGGGAGAATAAAAGGCATTAAACGGAAAACAGCGTTTGGAATTGTTGACTCTTTTATAAAGTTGATCTCTCTCGGATCATTGGAATGCTGAAGCATTGTTTTCATTATCTGAAGGCCTCAAATGCTGAAATTAAAGGTGCGCATCACGGTAACGGTTTTTCAATTGCCATATTTCTTGCACTCTGTGTTGTATAAAATAAACACCAACATCGCAATCTAGGTATCAAGAGGACAAATAATAAAGGGAGGAGGGAGGAAGTCAAAACAGCAATGGCAGCTTTGACTTTTTCTGCGCTTTAAAAGCGAATTACCGTTAATCAAACCCAGTTGCAAGCCAGCGGTGCCGTTGTGATCTGCCTAACCGCAGAAGGTGGTTTAAAAACCACAACACCATTAAAACGCTCATCACAACACGAAGCCTCAATATTTGGAGGAACTGAGGTTAACCGTAAATGATATATATTTTAGCACCGAAAAATTTGTAAATATGGCATCATCTCCTTCCACCGATTCTCAGAAAACCTGGGAATGACGGCACAGGGATTGGCCAAAGGGGAAACCTTAGTGTCGGATTTGAACTTCAATGTAAACAAAATATCAGTAATTTTAAAAGCTACATTTGTACTGTAGGCTAGGTGGGCGGCGCATAGGCGTTGTACCTGCGTGTTTGCTGCACCATTCTTAAGACGTGCAAAATATGTGAGCATGGACTAGATCCCCCTCGGCAACATGTTTGCAATGCGTGGTCACTGTCGATTCTTGCCACCACGGGCTGCAGAAGCAGTTTCGCGACAGGAGTTTTGCGTCATCCACGCATAATTCCGTCTGGTTGCGCATCAATGAGAGTTTGACAGAGTCCTCTGTGGATACTATTAAGACCATCCATCCGATTTCCTATCCCTGTCATTTTCAAAAAGTCATGTTTGCCATCAGTGGCTTTCAAACAGTCGACTTTAGAGTTGTTGTCAAACAAAAGCAACAAGGAATTTTTAAACAAATGGGTGGAAATAATTTTAAATTGGCAGCAAACTTCCTGAAATAGGAAGGGTGGCCGTTCGTAGTGTCGAAACTTGACACTACAATATGTGTCCCTGTCACGTGACCTGCAAACCTAGCAGCTACTGTAACTGCTGAAAGATTTACGCATTGAAAACCTTTTACACAAATATTTGTACAAGGTTAAATTGTATATGTATTTCTAAACATTATTTTGAAATTTTTAAAGACACCCCACCCGCCGTCGCTGGGTGGCTCTCAGTGTGGCTAACTGAGCCTCCATGCCCAGAATCGACGGCAGCGTTCAGTGAACAGACCCAGCGAAGTAGCTTTGACGATTCCGCCTGAGTCAGGGGCGTTTGTTCTGCCAAAATATTTAATTTCAGTTTCTGAATACCCCAATGGCGGCTTTAAAAAAACGTCGTGCCCGGGGAGAATCGAACTTCCCACCTCCACATCCCGAAGCCAGATTCTACCTATCGCCTATCCCAACAGATGGCACATTCGTGCAAAATAGACCATTGCATTAAAAAACACATAAAGGAACCGGAAAAGCCTGCGATTCAAACTTTTTTAGCTGGGGTCAAGTTTTTAAATATCGTTTTTCCTTTCGCATACAGACAAAAGTATGCTTCCGAGCTACTCTGTGTCATAGTTGCCAGCATTATTTTTGGGAGGGACACATACGGCTCGTAGATGTAAAAATTTCGATTTAAAAAGTTCTAGGGCATTATCAGCAAAGCCCTTCAATTTGGAATAGATAATATATACTTGACAAAAATTGGTTGTCTGTCCCTTTAAGACGAACTGCGAGGTGGGCTTGCTGGTATAGGTTCATAATGGGTGCATGTACTGTACATGGCATAGGCATTTTTGTGTATATTTATACGCTCTCCTCTACAGCAATCATCATACGTGTCACCCTCTATTTATGCTCTTTTCTCCCTTCCCCCTCCCTTACACGGAGTAACAGGCCTGAGCGTATATGATCAGGCCGACCTCTCTGTGTTTACCTTCCATTGAAATAATTCATCTCCCTTGAGTGGCCGATAATCGAAGGGCTCGTTGTGACGTTGCAGATTTCTCAAAAGCCGTCGCTAAACAGAATCAATGAGCTTATTCATCGGCGGTACTTGGCGTTCTCAGACCTAGCCAGTACAATCAAGAAACCCACCTTCAACTTCTTGAACAAGAAGCATATTTCACCTCTCCAGGGTTGTTATCTATCTATCTATCTATCTATCTATCTATCTATCTATCTATCTATCTATCTATCTATCTATCTATCTATCTATCTATCTATCTATCTATCTATCTATCTATCTATCTATCTATCTATCTATCTATCTATCTATCTATCTATCTATCTATTTAGGAGTGCCCACCAACGCACTAGGCCTGCCTCCGGTGGTGCACCAGGAGCACAGGGCGGCGCACAGAAGAAACAATGAAGTAGTGACACTGGTTGCTAAGTGCACTGAATTTGGAAGTACAGTGCAGAGAGACACAAACACACACACACACACACCACACACACACACACACACACACACACACACACACACACACACACACACACACCACATGCAAACGCACACGCGCACACGTGCACACGCGCATACGCACACGCGCGCACTCACGCACGCAAGCACGCACACGCACACGCAGACGCACACACACACCCACACACACGCACACACGCACGCGCACACAGACACACATGCCCACGCACACACATAAACGCACACACACATAACACACACACGCACGCACACGCACACTGCACACGCATACGCACACACACGCACACACACGCGCGTACATACGGATACACGCATACGCACACAAACACAAACACACACACACATACAAACACACACACGCAAATTACACGAGTACGATATTAACATTGCTGTCGGGCACATTAGCATGCATGAAGACAGGGTTCATAAAATAGTGCAGGCACCTACAAACACTAATGTTCTTGAAATAGAAATGATCGTATCATACTTGCGAACACAGATATCGCGAAATACATGTAAAGCACATTTGAATGTATGGACAACACATACGCGAGCACGAACACACGCACACAGGTACAAACAAATACGGTAGCTTGGTATCTCTCATATACCATACTGAGGGGGCATGAAGTAGCATTTTACGAGCACGTTTGAAAGACTTAATATTTACCTGAAACGACGCCTAAGCGCATATACAGAAAAATTATGATTATACACGCGTTGCACATGGCATAGACGGCAGGATATCTGTGGTCGTTACATCAAAGCACATGTTCGGACGGAGTGCTCGTATTGTCGCCCTTAGCCGAACAGAGGTTTTGGTCTCTCGACTTTGGAGTGGACACACTTGAACAGAAAAAATAAATCGGGGTTCGTGCGTCTACATTGAATTCTTCCAGGTTAAGCCGCTTGAGGACGTAGTTGTAAGCGAAATTTTACATGCAGGGTGTACCGGCGAAATAAGATGCGGGTGAACCTTTTTTGTACCATATCCAAGCGCAAAGATGAAGACGTATTCATAACGTTCCATACTTCCGATGCAAACTGCACCTTTGGGATAACAAGGGCTTCATACATGGCTAGAAAACACGATCCACTTGAGAAGTCCTTAAGAAGAAATCGTACCCAGTGTCCGAAGAGATGTGCGTGCTAGGTGGTTAACATGAGGTGTGAACCGAGTTTAGAATTCATCAATACACCCACATCGCTGTTTACGCTTGCTCTTTTTATCTTCTGAGAGTGGAGGTGGTACAAAAAGATTAAAGGAGAATTCTGTCGAGTGTAAGTAATAGCAATGGTATTCAGACGATTCAAGACTAGGTAGTTAGTTTTCCACCAGAGAAAAATCGCTTGTACCCCACTTTGAAGCTGGGCGCAATCTGCCTCTGATACTACTACCCAGTAAAGTATCATGTCGCCTGCAAACTTCAAGAGAGATTAGGCTTTACAATGAGCTTTACATCATTCCCGAATACGTTAAACAGTAAAGGGCCGAGAACAGGGCTGTGGGGGGCTTCAACGTGAACGTCAGACACTGCACGTGGTTGCCGCCGTTTATGATTTAGACATTGGACGTAATGCTATTAGGAAACGGGGAAATCCATTCCCAACGTCCTTCGGTACCACAATTGACTTATGGTGATTTCCACTCGTCGATTTGAGGCAGTAGTAAAATCTGCGAGGATCAACAAAATCTTGGTTAGATGTAGTGAATCCAAATGAATGAAACCGAAACCTCTCACTGGCGACCACAGCCAGGAGTTCTCCGAAATTAATCAAGGGGGCCTGGATTACCAGTGAAATGTTGATAACCGTATCTGGATCAACAAAAGTGCTAACCTCAGCCAGTAGAATCACCATTG
Organism: Haemaphysalis longicornis; assembly: GCA_013339765.2. Classification (NCBI taxonomy): domain Eukaryota; kingdom Metazoa; phylum Arthropoda; class Arachnida; order Ixodida; family Ixodidae; genus Haemaphysalis; species Haemaphysalis longicornis. The sequence continues at coordinate 13,134,249 of CM023457.1, forward strand.
GTGTTAATTAGGTACCTCATCTCTGAAGTTATTGGCCATTTGAATTTGAATTTGAAACAAGGTTTATTTATTAGATCCTGGTGAATGTCATACAACACAATATACAGAAAGAGGTCCCAAAGTGAACACTGTAGTGGGACCTCTTGTTAGTAAATCGCGAGAAGTGATATAAAAAGGTACAGAAAATGCAGTCGCGCGTACAGTAGATAACGTGAAAAAATACGACAAACAAGGCAATAAAATAATATACGTTTGTGTTCGAAGAGATATTTTCGAAGACAGAATACATAATTATACAGTGCAACAGATTTAAAGGTTGGTCATGAAGAACATAGGCGTAATAACGAATTTTCTAAGTAATCACAGCAAAAAACAGACCACATGAATTAGCGGGATAAAAATGTCCTTAGTGAGTGTTTGAATGAAGAAATAGGCGACAGATCTTTAAGTTCAAGAGGGAGGCTGTTCCAGTTCTTTATAGCAGCGAATTCTACCGTTTGTTTTCCATAGTTTGTGCGCACTCTTGGAAGCAGATAGTTGTGTTGAAGTGAGAACCGTGTGTTGTTAGGATTGGTAAGTTGCTTTCTATTGATTATGTATAAGTATTCCGAACTTTTGGTTAAACGGTAAGCAAATATTCCCAGGTTATACAGAACGAGTTTGTCAACGGTAAAGAGGTTTAGTTTCCGAAAAACTGGGGGCCATGCATTGTAGTGTAGCACACACCCACCAAATCAACTACATGGGCCAGCGGAAGTATGAGAACGCCACACTGACTGCCTTTCTTAATCAGTTTTGTTCGCGTTGTGTGCTGTTGACAACCTTAGCAGCGATAAGATGGCGCTTTACGACGCCGTTCCCAGGAAAAAACTTCAAATTTTTCGCATTCAGAATAATTATATTCGCCATTATCTTTTATGACCTCTTCGTAGTCCATCAACAAACAACTTTCCGACAATACTCGCATGCTCGATCACCAGCAGTTAACGAAGCAGTTAATGGATCGTTGACAGCGGTTGCTAGGCGATCTAACCGCATCTTACTAACCTGCGGGGTCGACTGAGGACGAGGGAATTGCTGTTCTATCCACATCATGGACGTTTGTGGCAAACGGGGTGATCGTGCTTGCATCTTATGATTTGCCTGTAAACCTTATTGGCCCATATCCACTTGGGAGAACTGGCAAGGGACGATTACAGTGGCGCCATCGCAAGTTGATGAAGCTAAGGTCTCCTCAGAAGGAGTTCCCGCCTGATTCATCTGGGCCTCACTAACATGAAGTGCGGGCTGCAGAGTAGTGAGCTACTCTCCCGTCAAAATGAATGATTGTTAGCCAAAACTCAGGCTGCAAGAGAAATATAAACTTACCCCACAATGCTCGGGTTAATATGTAACTACCCCAGTCGCTTCTCCGCCTCCTCAATCGCATGTATAAACACTTAGGTAGATCAGCCAGTTACGATGACAGCTGCCTCCAGGGGTCAAAAGAAGTTTCTGGCTCCCCGCATCGGGGTGTTCGGGGAAGATTTCGGCATCAAGAATAAAAGTACTCACGTGCAAATGCTTGATAATAAAATAGAGCGAAAAACTACCCCCCAAAACAACAATGTGATTGTGACAGCATTACAAAGGAATGAGAACATCTGAATAATGTTACCAATAAATTGTGTTCCGCAACATTCTCGTTTGTGTAAAGAGGACCTGGCTAGGCATATTAGTTGCTTCCACGACCAGGCATCCTCTTAGAAGTGCAGTCAGTAGGGGATATCCCTTATTTCTTTAACCGGTTACCTATTGAAAACTCCGCGTTATAACTTGTAAATTTTACATGCAAACAGTAGCCCACGTCAGCTAATATACACCAAAATTAACAGACCTATTCTACAAAATCTTAGCTTTCTTGGACAGCTTTGACGTCGGGCCAAAAAAAGCTAACCCAAAAGAAGTAAGAAAATATCGGCAGGATGTCAGATATTATTAGTAGACCATGGAAGGAAATATTTAGAAGGTGTGCAAGAACAGGTGCGTAATCTCCGAATGATTATTTGTAAGTTTCAGTGAAATGGAGGAGGTGATATCTCCACCAATGCCGACAGCGCCAAAGAACATCGGGGAAAATAAATAAATTTCAGGAATCTTCACCGCAAAAGAGCAAAGTAAAATATTTCCCCTGAAGCAACAGTTGTATAACACGGAATACCAATGCCACTGATAAACCGGTTTGAATGAGAAGTTATGGCCCTATTGATCAGTGAAATAGATAATGTGATAGAAACCAAGCAAATACCGCAATTAGCTACAGATAAGGATGAATTTAGTATATCAATGCAAAAGTCACAAAGTCATTAACAATTCATACAGGCCATTTACAGTAACACTCGTCGTGTAAGGATTTGTGTAAAGATACGCGACTCCAAGATCTTTTCCAAATTATATAGCACTTTCATAATTCAGAACATCATTTAATGCTTCCACGTCCTTTTTCAACAATTACAGCGGCAACAATCACCATTAATGATGAGCGCGTTGCAGGTTAGTCTAGTCGACTATGGAGATTACGACAGCAACAGTGTTTTTGTTTACAGAGGACGATGACTGCCCCAGATACATATGATGATTCATTTTAGGCATCTAATTCTCATCAAAATAAGAAACAATGAAGTTGATAGAAGTGCAATTGAATATGAAGTCGCTGTTTGAAGCCATGCGCTTTCCAGCTCCTATGAGTACATCAACGGCACTTGTTGATGTTTTCATAGAAAATAATAATACAACAGCAAAGGTGAAAAAACTCCGTATTTGAACAAGAACAACAATCTATAAGCAGAAGTGAAGGCTCAGATACCACGCAGCGCATAAACAGCTAGCGAAATGTTAAACAATATTTTGCACTTTCTGACCATGACTCGATGTCAACCCAAAGAAAAGATCGTGCAAACAGCGAAACAATGACCTTTAAATGCCATGACTCGCCCTATTTTCTCACGTGCTTCATCCCCCCCATGTATGTGAAAGCGCGGAACGCAACGTTAAATAACCAAGGGGAGACTTAAAATTTATTAATGGTTTTGTAGGTATCTACTTTATTTATTGTGCACAGGCTAAGTGCAAGTTTCAGGCTGGAGGGGCATATAACAAGAACAAACAAAGCGGCTTAAAATAAAAATATAAAATAGCAAACAAAAAGAAGCAGCACAGCCCCTCGACGTTGCATATCTGGGTTTCTGACCCTACTCATGATAACGGCGGCCACTTATCCTAATAACTTATAGTACAGGAAAAAACAGTATTTGAAGACGTTATCTCTGGCACATTAAGTGGTTAAATTATTCATAACTCTATATGAGCAACATCATCTTATCGGTACTTCATCATGCCAATTAGACTGTAGGAATGGTTTGGCATCATCAGCCAAAACAGATATTTCAGACCTAAGATTGCTTTTTCGCATTCCAGCCTTTAAATAAACTGGTTGTTTATTCAATAGACGGGGGATTCGCAGGATACTCGCAAAAAATTCAACCGGGGCTTCTCAGTGCCCGCTATTGATGGGAAGTTGCCGGAACCTCAAGGCATTAGAGGTTGCGACAACTGTAGCCGGACACTATTTCTAACGCCTTAGACGGACAATATTTTTACCTTGCAGTCGTGACTGACATCCAGAGCGAACAAATGCCACAAGGCATTGAAAGGTGATGGCGCCCTGGATTTGAAACCCCGACGCTTGTATCCCAGATTCTTTTATTTCTCTTTTCTGCCTATACATAATAGCAACCCAAAGCCCCAAAGTTTCTTGCCTGTTTCTAGTGCTTTCGTACTGCGTTTAACTAGTATTCGGGCTCAGCCGTGAAGAAAATGTTCGGTTTAACGTTTCTCATCGATTAACCTTTTTAGCGTCACCGTTATTTTGTTCAGTTTTCTAAGAAAATATTGCCGTTTGACATTTAGATTAATCGTACTTTTTTCCTTAGTACCAAAATATCATACGGGTACGTAGAAGAAAATCTCCTGCGTTACCTCCGACGTAGCCTCTGCGTAGCACCTTGCGTAAGACAGAAACCGAAACGTACGTGTTGTATTACCTCTGCTCCTAGCTTCATTTTTGTGCGCGCTCATGCCACAACCAAAATTTATTTTTTACAATTGCGCATTTTCTCTCACAAAATTTATTATATTTCTTGAATACATCAGTGGTAAACTTCTTTAACTCACCACTATTACTTAGCTTTCTACAAAATCTTTTGCTGATTTTAAACTGGAGGGAATTCGTTAATTTTTTTAGTTGCTAAAGTTATAATATATGGTTTTACGCTCTATTGTGGCCTCATGGCGTCTTCTTGGTCTGCACAACCATCCCCCATGCACGTCAAAAAGACGTCAGTTTATCAATCATGAACCCGACCGTCACTCACGTGGTACCGAACGTGTGAAATCTGTCTCTAAACGGTCTTTTTTTGTCACCATACTTGTAAACAAAATTTTGAGAAGTGGACAGATTAAGGGCAAAATTGCAGCAGTAGTTTTTTGTATAAAAGTGAGAAAGGAGGCTAAATGGTAATGCTAAGCCATGGCCATGTCCAGCCTTCAAATCATGATCGCTTACTCTGTGGTGTTGTCTTGTACTGCGAGAACGTTTTCTGGCTTTGCTCACGAAGAAATGCTGCAGCAGAAAGTTGATTTTGATGGAAATGTCATTACGTACCGTCCGGTAAGCGAACTACTGTTATACATTCTCTTGTATTATTTTTGGTTGCGTAAAATGCTGAGGAGTCTTTCCTGCGGTTCAGTTATTGCGTTCTAAAATATACAACGGAATAATGAGCCGTGAAATTGCATAAAATATTAATGCGCAAGGCGGGTAAACCTTACACCCGACCAGGACATTCGAGGGTAACGACGAGTCGGCATCGTTATCCCGTCTCTTCCTGCTGATTGATAAAGATGACCAGCCTGTCGTTTACGTACCCAATAAGCATAGAACATAACGACAGTTCACCGTTCTTTTTAATAAAACGGGAAACCAAGGGCAAGAGAAGGCCTGATCCCACTCCTATAGCAAGGAAGAGAGATGATTAGATGGCGAAGAATAGTGTCACGTCGTCGCTCTTGAAGAGATGCATGGTGCCTGGTTCCAGAGTCACCAAAGTCTGGAGTGGTCAAAAATGGCCCTAGACACAAAATACAACCTAATTTATTATCAAAGAGCTTGTAACTCTCTCAACTCAGTTGGGACCCTGAAAGACGTTGTTTACCGGAGAAAGAGATAAATATTGATACACTTTCTAGTTTCGCTCTGCACAACATGAGAACTCACGTAAGGGGGAAATGCTAAAAAAAAAACAATTTTCATCTGGTGTTGGCATTTAAATGTCCCTATCAAAACGGAACTACCATCGCCCGGCCATGTTTTGTGGCGGTTGTTTCGGTCTGCGGCCGCTAATTGTAAACACGGGTTCTTATGATGCAAAGAGGCCTTAGTGAGAAGGTGGCTGCTGAGCCACATCTGCTTAATCTGTTTCGCTTAATATCTGAAATATTTCTTTGAAGTTTACATCATTATTGGCATCAGTCTTATTGGGATAAAGCATAATTTTTAAATGACAAGAACTGGTGTCTTGTGTTCATACGCCTTTTAAGGAGCAGTGTTCACATTTATGTTTGTGTGTCTATGAATGTACACGTGTTCACATGCTGTGTCTTCCCCAGGAAATTTGAAAGAGTACTTAACCCGGAACGTTTTGTGACGCCAAACTACCTCAGGTTTATTCAAATTACGGAGTTCAGATGGTTGACAGGAACTTACCCACATTGCTAAATGATTGTTATTGATTGTTAAAGTCACAAGTCAACACTATTAAAGCAAGTTTGTAAATATTATCGCGTTATGTTATATTGAGTCATAGCATTCATCTACACTTGCAAAATTCCTGCGTTAAAATGTCCTTTTTGTGAAACAGCACTCGAAAAATTGTTTCGATAATTGTAGCGTTTCAAACATACTGTTTTTACTGCCCTTACCACGTAAAAATGAATGCAGCAGCGTTTAAGAGACGTCCTATTATAAGCACATTCGCGGAAACGAGCGCTATTTTTTTCAATCGTTCTCTACAATAAAGAAAAGAGCGATGTATATTTCTAATTGCATCTCACAGTTTCTGTTGTGTGCCATTTTTTAAAATCTTTTTAACTGTGACTTGTTTGCATGACTACTGCTAACATCAAAATTACTCTTAAGCCTCAGATGGAAGGTCTTTCTGTGCAGCCTGTCATTTGTTCGTCTATAGTTCTCAGAAATTTAATTAATTGAAATGAAGGGAATACAGAAGGCTAAGACGAGTTGCGTCTGATATACAACGAATATAAAGGCACGAATATAAAGGAATATAAAGGTGCGACAATAATTCACTGCATGCATGGTTATGGTGCATGATACCAAAGTTTAAACTTGGGAACATACAACTAAATAACACCTCCCGAGCCATGAAATATTTTTCCCCAATTTTGACTAGACACTGGAAGGACGCGTAAAAAGACAATGCAAGAACACATGAACAAAGTTTACTGGCCTGTTTATATAAATACGAAAACGTTCGAAAGGACACAAAAGAGCCAAACAGCGTACATCATACAGCAAGAGTAATTAGAGGCTTTCTAATTTAACAAATATGGGGTTCTAGTCCGGCCTTTGTAGAACCCTACCGATTACCCTAGCCCTCTTGGCGACCTTTACGTACACCTCAACCTCTACACACGGGTGTTTTAGTTTAGCCGATAACAGAACAAAAGCCAGCGGTGCTGGAATTGAACCCAGGTACTTATGTTCAGCAGCAGAGTCGCTTAGTAACTAAGCTACTGCGACAGTTAGTTTATTAGAGAAGGCACTGACACGCTAATAACAGACACCTAAAAATGGCTACGAACGAAGGAAAACATAAGCGATTGCAAGTCATTGGTATCAGCCTTCGTCCAGAGATCGACCTGTAGCTTTTGTTGCCTTGGTACCTGAATTTGATTATAATTATGATGAATGAAATGGCAGCGATGGTCATGATGTTTTTCGTCGACATACTTTTCCGCAGGGCTCGCGGAAGAGAGGGGAGGCCTGCAAAAGCACTGAACAATGCCCTCGCGGGCACTGTTGCCTGAGAACCGCATATCGAGGGGGATACTTTTGCCATAGGAATTCCCACCTTGGCCGTCGTTGCACTGATGACCCGGCAAAAGGTCAAGTGTACCAAGGATATTGCCCATGTGTTGGTTCTCGTAAGTGAATTTCAATATATCAGAATATGAAGCTTTGAATATGTGCCAAAGAATAGGAACTTAGACGCGTTACAGCGCGGCGTTTTACTCCACGGTGTCTTGTCCATCAAACATTTGTCGTACCAGTAAAAAAGGTGCAATGTGCCTATCTGGTGGCATTCTTTTCGTTGCACATTTGCCTAGTTGGTAACCATGATGACTGACGACTTCACGTTAAAGTCACCATTGCATTGTCGAAGGTGACAGAAAATGAGTAAATTAAAATAAAAACATTTCTCGTAACACTGTCCAGCCAACACCATATGCCACGCAAGTGCAGATGTCCCCTGCATCTTTTCATGTAAATAGAGTCCAGACGTACATACCCAGTAATTGGTTCATTATGTTCCCGTAACTGCACTACAGGTTTAACAACCAAACCGAAAGTTCATAGTTTAATGGTCACAGCAATAAAGGGTTCTCCATTTGAATACCTTAAGCTGTGTTCTAGCCAGGTGCCCCATACCAAGTGCTGAAATATTTTACAGAGTTTCATTTATACCTTTTTCACAAATGCAGTAATTTGCCTCAGAACAGCATTTATTTTCTTCCTGGTAAGAAATCTCTTCGGTGTACATCTTCCAGATTGTATAACAAAGCAAATTCTACTACAAAGATATATTTAAAAAACGTTTTAATATACGGGCGGTGACATTGCTCAGTGCATGCATTTTCGTCCACTGTAAAGATCCATACATGATCCATACATTCATTTTATGCTTTTCAAGCCATATTCAAACTAAGGGGGCTATACGAGACAAAGGCGTTTTTTCACTTATGAAAAAAAAACCCAACAGACCAAGCCTGGGAGTGGGCGAACCATGGCCAGTTTACGGGTAGTTGACAAAATTTCCAGAAAGAAAAAAGTGCGAAGAAAAGCCAACAAAATGTCATACACAGAGCCTCGAAATCTGGAAAAGCGTGAGAAACCTTGGTACGCAAATCTCGAAAAGGGTTATTTCGCCCACAAAAGCATGTCCTATGTGGCCCTGATACGCCCGCTTTTCTTCCTCGAGTATTAAAAACGCTTCTCGTAGCTTCCAAATCGCAGTATCGTTTGAAAAAACCCAGAGTGTGGCCCTCTTACTCTGGCGAACCACTGCGTTTGGACACGTGGAGTCATGTCACGAGTTCTGTTGATAAGCATCTACGATTTTCCTGTATTTTGACCTTTTGAACGCAGTATTGGGGTCTAATTTGACCACCTATATTTGAAATGTGTCATATGCTGTCATGCCGACTCCCGTTCGGAATAAATCCCTGTTAACCCTCTAGCACTTAGCGCCTGCTCTCTTTTTGTAGCCCGAAAGAAAAAAATGCCGCTGTTGTTGGTGGTTGAACGAGGTTTCCCGAGCGAAACGTCGGTTCTTGCGCAGAGAGCACGCAGTGAGCTCGTACATATTTTAATTACATGCACCCTTGCTCTGTTCCTCTATCCGCCTCGCTTACCTTGGAACGAACGAACAATTCGATGCTTTCACTGCGCAACCGCACAAGGAGCTGTGCGTCTCTTTTTATCGTTTTCTAATAGCGCGCACTCTTACTCTTTCCCTTATCCCTATTTTCGCACAAACGAGCAATTCTACACTTTCACTGCGCAACCGCACGGGGCGTTAGTTTGACCTTGGCTTAGCTTGAACAGGTCAGATTGAGGCTACGAGGAACGAGCCATTTTCTGAGTTTCCTGGAGTAATACAGCTTCGCTCTAAAAATCATACCACAATCACGGCACTAGCAACTTCCTAAAGATGGTGAACTGCCCCCACAGCGGATTGTAATGACATACGATACGTTTATACACCCTCTATTTCAACTGGCCCGTGTTATAGGGGCTGCAGTTCTAACCGGAGTATCTTGAGAGAGAGCAGTTTACGGGAGCACGCATCTCCACTATAGAAAAATTTGGCTCCACACGTGGGGAGGTACGGTCGTTGCTGCAACTTCAGGGCGCGACAGTTCGACATGCTCAAACATTGCAGACATCTGAATGTGCACCTTACAGGAAGCTCCAGTAGGACTGCTTAAAACCGGCATTATTCTCCATACAGGAAGCTTACCACTACCACTGAAAAAATATTTTGTAACGCACTCCATAATATTTTTTTGTTATTCAACGCCAAAAGGCACTGCCAATGAATTATGTCTGTCTGTTGGCTTATACCCTTCTGTAAGTTGCTATGGCTGCAATTCAAATCGGATCAAAACTAATTTTATAACAAGATATTGTACACGCAGCAAGCTATATCCTAGAGCACAGAATGGGCTAGCCTCTCAGTATTCAAAAGCTAATGCATTGTTGCTGCTCAGCCACAGGGACGTGAGTCCCTTTCCGGCCGTAGTGATTGCTTCTAAGATGGTGGAAAAAAGCCGAAATTCCCGTGTGTCGACATTTTAGCGAACGCGAAAAATACTCAGGTGGTCAAAATAAACCCGAAGCCCAACAGTATACGGATGCATAGCCGAGGTGTTACTTGAGCGCGTTTGTATAACCCCCAAAATTTGTGTACATACTACGCTAAAATGCGCTGTAAGGCAAATTGGACCCAAGTTTGAACACTTCGTAGTGAAAGTAATGTTATGCCATAACATTATACACATGAAAAACGTGCTCATAACGTATTGTAAGCGTTCTCAGTGCTACCACGAGAACCAGCACCATATTAACAGCGCTAGCACTACAGTGAGGGGTATCAGCAGCTTATGATCATGACCATGTTACCACAGAACACCTCGAGCATCGCTGTGTTTTGAGTCTGTTCTGACTGTAATAACACCGTTAGGGGGGCTAGTTGGTACTCAGAATGCGCTGGTCTTCGTGTCCCTTGTTGTATCTGTCCTTGTCTTACGCTGCGCAAAATTTCAGCATGAATTCTGTTCTGACGTTTTGGCCTTCTAAAAAATAAACACCCCCATTTTCTCGCCAAGGTGTGCGCATGTACACCATAGTGTTAACTAGTTGTACAGTTCATTGCAAATCTTGGTTCTTGTGTTTCGCAAGTCGTTTAGTCGTAAGTATGTGAGTGCAACCACCCGCCGACTCACAACCTTTGTTTACTTTCTCAATATTAGTGGTAAATTATTTCCTTTCTATTTTTTTTTTTCAGAGGAATGCCGTCGATACAGCAATGGTGCAAGCTACTGCGTGCGTTCAAGACCATGGTGGTGGAATAAAAGGTTTTAAGAACATTGGGTGTGTGCGAAGGTCAACGCTGTACAATGAAGCAAAGGACGTGGTATTTTTAGTTGTGCCCTAGACACGCACAAATCAAGCAGAAGGAAGGATTTCTGTGGCGGAAAAAAGAAATATGTTCGAAGTATTCTGTGCGCATTGCCATATGCTGGTTCAATACAAGAGTTTTGCATTCATGCTTCATTGCACTGTGGAGGTTTTAAGAATAGATTTTACTTGTTATGTAGGAATCACATTTGCCTTCATCTCGACAAACAAGCCCGCCCGAAAAGCAAGTTGATGTTTATCTGAGAAGGCAATTATTAAATGTTAACTTTACCCTCTCCCTACAGTTTCTGCAACGGCAAAAACTCGTCAACCATTATCACATTTGCTCACGTTCATCTACAATCACTTTCTATCCACCGTCTTGTGTACATTAGCGACCAATTTACAGTGGCAAAATAACGTAGAACCTTTCGGTGGAAGCACCCTGTCCCTAGTCATGTCTACCGGTACCTCCAGATACACAGCCGGGGACGGCACATGTCACAAGAAAGATTTATGACTTGTATGTTCTGCCTTTCTTTTCTATTTTCTTGCTGTACTGACTTGCCGATATTGAGCTCGTCGACACCCGCAGAAGGCACCGCTTCTTGCGACCTTTTTATCACAAATAAGGAATGTCATCTGTGGCTTTGGCTGCGCCTTTTTTTAGCCAATAATACAGTAACGTAATGCTTTAAAGTATCATCTGTTTGTTTTATATTCATGTATTCTCAGTGTGATTCAACAGCGCAGTCTTGCACAAGAGAGTACTAAGCCCATAAATTAAGTTGCGCATGCAGTTAAGTCTCTGCGCATCAGCAAAACAAAAACAACTTATTATTAATAGAGAAACATTAAGAATAAATAAAAAGAGATAATAAACACTTACCGCTCTGATGCACTATGCATCACTCGCTTCCATGAATGTACCCTACAACAAAAAACGCACATTCTGAGTGAAGTAACGGCTAGAGTGCGCCGTCCATAAACTTTTTCAAAAAAGTGTAATTTTGCAAAGAACAATCCGTAGGAGCACCATGCCTTTGCCCTCAAGCGCATCTAAGCTTTGCAGTTGTTGGGACGCGTCTTGATGCCATTCCACATCTAGGTGTCTGGACGTGTTGTCAAATGCCTGCACCCTAACTTGTAGGCACTGAAGTTGTTGTGAAAGGCCACAATTCCTTACATCGCCTCTCAACCGCATTGTGACCCTTAGCAGTCTGTCTTCGCTGTAAACCGTTCAATTGGTTCCAGGTGCTGAAGTGCACCTGTTTTGACAGAAGCCCAATGGCTGCTCGCTTTCAGTCCTCATCGGCTACTCAAGCCGGTGGGCTCTTAAATTTAGCAAGCCAGCAAGTAAATGGCAGCGCTATCTTCCTCTGTCGTTCCATTGCTGTTGTAGTCCTTACACGGGCTTGTCTGGAGCTCTTCTTCAACCGAGATTTTCATTACGCTTTTTCCCGCAAATAGGTTACACTGAGCACCTAACCAGCTGGCCTGTGTAATACGAACGTAAAATGCGGTCACGCAATCTAATCTAACAGGAGAAGTAGAACAGCATCGTTTGAATTCAGTGATACGTTCTAATAAAACCGCACCCCAGAAATATCCTCCGCTTCTTTTCACATGGACATAGCAGTTTTCCGTGTCTGCGCGTCTTCTTTTTCTGTGTTCAACCTTAATGCCGAAACTAATGACGTGATAAGTATAGTGTCAAACGCATTGAACAATAAGCTGAGCGTACCGCTCATCGACTTTTTCTAAATCGGAGGTCACAGCGCATTGAAGAGGTCCACCCTTAATCAGAGACGAGGAGCATAAGTGGAAACAAGTGTGGGTGCTCTAATTGTATTCCGGAGGCCCTGCGTTTGATTCCTATCCTGTCCTCAATTTTACGTTTATGTTCACTTCCACTGCTACACTTTAAATTTATTAGCGCCGTCTGCTATTTTGCAAGCGATTTGACTGACAGATACAGACACCAGGTGATGAATTGTATGCTACGGGGGCGTTCTAATACTTCTGCGAAATAACAAACCATTACAGTAACACAAAACGAGCGCTCGCCCTCCTTGGTTCCGTAGAGCATGGTTCAGGAAACTGCTTCGCCATGTCTGCGTCCCTATCGTCGTTTCAGTTTTTACAGCACATCTGTTTATAGCTCGGATTTCGTGCATTTCTGTTCTACATCCGGAAAAACGCCTTGTGGCAGTTAACTTTATTCACCAGTTTTTGAAGAGCGACGCATTACATAGCGTAATGCGTTCGTGCATGTGCGTTTTTTTTTCTTGCTTGCATGCCTGTAGGTGGCTCCTGTAGAAGGGGTCATCCGCCGGGGTAGCTACTTTAACGCGTGCGGACGAACACACGACAGAAAACGATAAAGACACGCTTTTAATTTTGAATTTCACTTCTTTTCTTTCGTCGTAATTGGGAGGCCGCGTAGTGTCGCAGACTCTAGACGCCGGAGAAGCCGCAAATTTTTATGTCAGCGAGTCGGGTGGGCTTTTATCTTAAAGGGGATGGGCCCCGATACTCCACCACGAAGGGATACACCTACGCCCGTTTGCAGCTACCGAGATTCAATGGCGTCGATGAGCGGCTAGTATCAGCAAAACTTCCGTCAAGAGGTCATACCTTTGTTCAGAATTCTGTATCAACTCAGCTTCACTGGGCATCCACACTCAACAGCTGGAATGGCTGATGGGTATTTTTTAACACCTTCATGGCATACCAGATCGCGGATTGTTCTGAACTCCGTACTGAGAAACTGCTAATCTGTATTATGGCAGATTCATGACACCGCCATGATGTACCCGCGATGCAGCAGTAAAGAGGTCTATGTTAAGAAGCGCCATTGAAAGCCAGGATGTTTTCGCATTCAAAGCACTTCAGAGGGGCTCACCTGATATGGTTCCTAGGGGACTTACTAGTTCATGACCCAAGTGCTTAAAAAGCATCGTGTACCGATACGAAAAGGTGTACCTATCCATAGAAATATTCCTAACGGCGTGGTTTCTTCTTTCAGAAATATATCAGATATGTAATGAATTGAAAGATAAAAAAGAAGCACATTTTGGTTTATCTAGTTTTCACTTGATGCCGCTACCTGTATATCAAGTGAGAGGCTTGTGTGTTTCTTTCAGTAGAGACGTCACATATTTCCAAAATAAGCAAACAAGGTCGTTATGAACATTTGTATGCATGTGTAAAATTTTTGTATTCGTGCACGGTGATTTTTCGGCCAGTGGGTCTTAAGTCCCATAGGAATGTGATCAGCTGAGTTCCCCTAAAGCAGACTCAAGCTCCCCGAGGATATTTATCTTGTTGCTCTTTTAGTTAGGCGAAAGCGAGAGACCCGCAGATTCTCCCAACCAATCAATGTTGAACGCGCCGAATTTTCTGATTCACGAGGCATGCAGTGCTTTCATCTTAATACAGAAAATTTGTATTCTAATACCCGTGCCACACGTGCACAAAAAATGACAGTAAGTGTTTAATGTAATATGTATTAACGCCATTAATTTGCTGTTACATGTAAAAATCTACTGTCATTCGCTCTAACGTCATTTTCAGTCAAAAGACTTCCGCACAACTAATTCTCCTTCACCAACTCCTTAAATCTCCCTTCTTTCAAACGCGATGGGCACCAAATGAAACCAACGAAACTCTCAGCCCCATAGTGTGGACGCGAACCGTAGCTGAACTTCGAAATAAGGTGACTTTTTGGGCACTTCTGGCGGCGCAGTTCTGAAAAAGACGACGTTTCGCAAAAAACAGTGGCAAAAGGCAAAACATAGTGTGACTCGTCGTTTTGAATTTTTGGATTTGGCTACAGCTTGCAGGCGACGGCAACTGCTGAGGCCACTTTTAGAAACAGCTGACACCATTTTTTAGAAAACACTATTTCTCTCAACGTTTTCTTTCACACACATAAAAACATTTTTAGCCCTCATAAGACGTTTTTCTCTGCGTTAAAATCTTGTAAAGTATGAGTGCATTACCCTTTTTTGGTCATTATCACCATCATGCCTAACACATTTAATGCCTTTGAGTTTTCGCGTGCAGACGGCTTGCCCAAATAATGTCATTCGGTAGGTTAAGGCCCTAAACACTTAATGTGATTTTTTGTGTACGTTTGGCACGGGTATAAGACGTGCTACATTATTCGTCCCTTCCTATGAAGGCAGAAGGTTTCGATGCTATTTAGTACCTTGTGAATGATACCCGATAGCCCAAAGAAAAAAAGTTTCTGGCCAGACATGCGGCCATTATCTGTGGCCGAACTCCTGTATCCGTGGCCACCAGGGTCGGTGGTGCCAGGGGCGATGGCTCAGCGGCTAAGGCGCTTCCCCACTGAGCACGGGGGTCGAGGGGTGCTGGAACTCTTGGCGGGCTTTGTTTCTCATAGAGATAAAAAAATCTTCGGTGTGTGCAAAAATTTCAACAGGCGTCAACGATAGTTTTGTGATGTTAATTATTCCGTCGCAGTCTGCTTTGATGAGCCTCATTTCATCAGGTGAAGTTTCGGCGCGTAGCATAGAAACTACCTTATTTAAGAGCCGCACTGATGATCGATCCCGGGACGTTATTCATCATCATCATAAGACAACTTATTAAATGGTTCTGCGAATTGTTACAGGTGTTTGGGCCAATAGCCAAAGGTTAGTGTCTGGTGTGGGCCACTTAAGCTCCAAACATGCGGTACTTATCAAAATACGACAGGAAATTCATTCACTTCTCGATGCCCTGTAGAAAAGCTTGACGACAAAAAAAAACACGGCGTTAAATTACCAGGGCTTATAACTGTCTGTAGACTTTGCATTATAAAATAATGAGGTTACAATTTGCGTTCAAACATCGGGGCTGGGTTCTGAATAGACATGTGAGAACGTATAAATAAGCATGCATCCGCTAAGTGACTTGATCGCAGTCTTTAAGGGCAAGTGTGGGAAATTGGGAAAATCCGTGGGTGCCCACGCAAAAAAAGAAAACATTTATTCCTTCCTCCATGCCTCTGCCGACCCACAGAACAGGGAGGATTTTAGAGAAGCAAAGGTCTAGCTTTGCCTGTAGTGCCAGAAAAAGCGTAGTGGCGGCGTCGTGAACTACCCAGTACGCCCGCTTGATGGCGCTGTAAACACGGCTTTGTAAACATGGCGGATGCTTTTTGCACAGGCCGCTTGAGCTCCTTAATAACATGGCTGCCCTCGCACGGCGGCCGCCGGCTCGCTGCTCCACAGCCGGACTCGCTTCTCCTCATGGAGGAAAGCTTCTCCTCCTCCAGCTCGCGAAAGGGGCGTCGAGTCCGGCCGTGGCTGCTCCTGCTGGCTCCTGGCTGGCACGCTGGTCGCGTGTTTACTTGCGCCGCGCTAGTGAAGTGATGTTACGCCAGGTGACCAGATGGCCTCGACTGGCACAGACCACAGTGAGCAGCAAGTGAGAACAAATCGTTTATTGACATCCGCAAGTTTACAGAGGCCAGGACATCATTTCATTTTGATCGCTGCAATTGTACGTCGCTTTCGTGACAACATTTTTTTTTGCCATAACAACTCGTTCACTTGCGCTAAGATTTCGAACGAAGGGCACAAATGAAGTATTGACGGCGACAACGGTTTCCTTTGCACCGTCTTTCTAGCGGAGTGCATAACACTCACCTTCTGTTGGAAGAATCGAATATTCTGGCCTCGACAGCTGCCTTCCGATGCGGAATTTCCCACATTTGTCTTTCCACAAGCACTCAATTCCCGTGTTTTGCCAGTCCTCTCAACAACTGATGGACGCAAAAACACATAACAGCAATAACAGTCACGAAACCGGTGCTCCGCGCACATTGAAACGGTCGGCCGTTGCAGCGGTTTCAATTTGAATTGGCGGCTTTGTGGTTGCGAATTCAGAAACGAGGTGGTGCACCAGTCGGCTGTTCGTAAAAAGTTGCGTACATTTTTGCTCAACAGATGTTTGATGCGGAACTTTGTTAATAGTATTTTTAAATAACACATTATAAGCGAACTTTGTGGGCTCTTTGAGTCACGGAATGAATGTTTTGTATTCTATACCAAAAGTAACATTTTGCCTGCGCCGTCTGGTGGGCTTGATGGTCGAAAACAGCGCTGTACCCTCATGAAAATGGACGTTGAGTTTTAATAGACCCCCTATTGTGTTTCTATTGAGTCAATAAAAAGTCAATTAAAACTCATCGTTTATAGACTGTGCTCGTTAAAAAGTCAACAAACTTTGTATTGCAAAACCTCAACCAACATTTTATTGCCTTCAAGACATTGAGTTTTAATACACTTCATATTGCGTTTTTATAGAGTGAACCAAATCTCCCATCTTAAAAATACGGCCAAAAAAAAATCAATGAACTTTTTATTGCAAAAATGCAACATGAATTTTATTGCCTTCACTATATTGAGTTTTAACAAACTCTGTATTGCCTTTCTATAAAGTCGTTTGAACTCCGAATGTGTGGACTGTGGTCATTAGACAGGCAATAAACTTTTTATAACAAACACGCAGCAAGAATCTTATTACCTTCATAATGTTGAGTTTCAATAGACTCTGTATTGCGTTTCTATAGCCTACCCACGGAGGTCTGGTAGCTTATCGGTGCATATATGTGGGGTGCTATAGCGCCGCCTGCCCCGCCTCATCAATCGAGATCGAGCGATGGACGTCCCGTCACTTCGTCTTGGGAGCACTTGGGAGCGGTGGCGCCTGGGATGGCGGACATCACCGAAGGAGAGTTAGAACCCCTGCAAAGCTCCTCTGCAAAAACTTGCCAGAAAACCTGACTTACAGGCAACAGGATATTACGACTACACTCAATAAGAATTTTATAGAAAGGTAATAGTGATAAATTTAATAAAAACTCATCAGACATTCAGTTCAGACCTTGCTCATATGCAACAAGTTTTGATGACTGGGCACAATAAGAATTTTATAGAAATCTAACTGAGATAAATTTAATAGAAACCCGACAGAAACTGTATTCAAAGCTGACTCAAACGCAACAGGTTGATACGACCATGCTCAATAATCATTTTAAGAAAGCTAATCCTGTCAAATTTAATAAAAACTCATCAAAAAGTCAATTCAAACTTTATTTACACGCAACACGATGTTACGACTATACTCAATAGGAATTTTATAAAAAATTAATTGCCACAAATTTAATAAAAACCCGTCAGAAACTGTATTCAAACCTGATTTCCACGCAACAGGCTGTTGCTACTGTACTCAGTAAGAATTGCATAGAAAACCTATTGAATATATTTTATAAAAACCCCATAAGAAACTCATAAGAAACTACATTCAGAACCGATAAGGCCTACTGACTTGGCTCTTTAATTGAAACGCGGTGGCCAATTTGTAATGGAAACTCAATAGAAATATTCTATAGAATGTTGACAAAATGTTTATAGGATTCTTTTGAGCAATGTCTATAACAAGTTTATTAAATCTCGGTAAACATTTTCATGAGGGTAGGTTGGTCACGTGGGGCGTCGATTTTTACGCCGCCTATAGGGAAGACAGGAAACGTCCAAGCTTGAGAGGCCTGGCCGACCCTGCTCCCAACACATCCCGTTCTGCCACCTGCCTGCTGCAGCGGCAAGCTTAGGCGTTATTTATACCGGGCATCGCTGGATGGCGCGCCGTACTTGAAGACTGTAGGGTTTCTCAATGCCGGAGTACGGCGCAGATGGGCGCGCATCCAGACACGGCAACTCTGAATGATCCAGCGCCTCGATTCTTTTTTGACTCAGGGCTTTTTAGACCAAATAACTTTGGCTGCTCCATTAAACGTTTATTCCTCCTCCTTTACTAGAATGTAGGGAGAGGTGATTAAAAACACGCGTCGTGATGGCAAATGCCAACTGTGAATGGCGGTTCTAGAATGTATAGTACCAGCAACAAAATAAACACGCGTACGGGTGGTTTCGTTTTGTAGCGGGAAGCGTATTCGTCAAGATCAGAGAAACGTAAAGCCATGCATTTCCAGTGTTCGACCCTATATCTCTCCTTCGTTTAATATTTTGGGACTCACTCTCGCAGACGCACTACTTTCCTCACCCTCCCATTCCAACTCCGTAGGTCAACTACTATGCGTGATACTGCACGGAAAAAATTATAACCGACATTGATTTAACCAGCCTCGTTATCTTCCCTGAGAGGAAGTTATCTTTTCCTGATAGTAAACCGGCGAAATAAACCTAAGCAAGCACAGATATCAACACGCGAACTCTAAATAACGAGGTATGCTTGAATTAGTGCCGACACCTTAACCAAGATGCAACTTGGATGCGGAAACACTGTTTTTATATCTACAAATTTAGTATGGACAAAGGCGTCCTAACCAATTAACATTATTTCAAAAAAAGCTTTGCAACAAAATAACCGTGAAAGAGATCACAATTTTCATTTCTCGCCGGGGCTCTGGATTAAGATCTCTCCCACCACCATGGATACAAATTAACTGTTGATTTTAATGCAGTTTACTCCACCTCCTCTTCGCAGGAAAGCTACGCTTTGGCTCAGTATCGTATCACGGAAGTGTTCTGATACACCCCCCACCCCCCCTCTCGCACTACGTCCCTGTTTCAACTATAAAGAGCGCTGGGGCGCTTTCCGCAATTTTTCCACCCCGATATCGTTAACGCACATCGAAATATTGCCACACATCCTTTTCGTTGCTCGACTCTCACAACTAAAAAAAACCGTTACGTGGCGCCCGCGCTTCATTGCGCGTTTCTTAGGCAAATTTACATAACAAGTACGTCTGTGCGGGGTAACTGAGATAACCGAAAAATTGGGGAGTGAGGGTGTTTATTTCAGTCTTTGTGTTAGTAAGATAAATGTTTTAAAAAAATATGAGACCGGTTGCGCTCTCTGACGCCTTGACGCCGATTTGTGTGGGAAACCTACAAAATAAGAAGGCTCAAATAAGGCAAATATATTTTACACCAAAACGCCTAAAACAAAAACAGAACATGTGGCAGTCATGACCAAGACAACAAACAGAAAATAATGCCGCCTGACACCTCCCTCCCCCC
Source organism: Haemaphysalis longicornis (assembly GCA_013339765.2). NCBI lineage: Eukaryota > Metazoa > Arthropoda > Arachnida > Ixodida > Ixodidae > Haemaphysalis > Haemaphysalis longicornis. Next base: position 13,153,827 of record CM023457.1, read on the forward strand.
CCCCCCCCCCCCCCCCCCCCACATTTTTCTGTGAGCCTGGATTTCTGCTTCATTTTTGTATTCTTGTTTTGCCGCAACTTAATTGGCGAATCCATAGCATAGGAAGGGGCCCAAAAAAGCGAACATTTTATGTACTCGTGAGCAGAAGGGTGTTGTTAGGTCCTCCACACCCTGAAAAGCGTCCTTTGTCCGAGATGCCTTGGTGCTGGCTGGCCATCCTGGCCACGTGTTTCCAAACGCTTCGCTGAACAGAGCACCCACGTGACATGCGTGATGTCACTGTGTGCGCTATTCTGTTGAGAGAGAGAGAGACTCTCTCTATATATATATATTCTTTTGAGTGCCTCCTAAAAAGAGGGTACTTTTCGGGCTCTGTAGCCTCGAAGCAGATTACTGAGTACTGGCGCTGAGGGCTTGAGTTCGAGCCCCAGGAGGTCTACCTCGCAGTTTTTCTTTTTTTCTTTCATTGCCTAATTTTTTTCTATAATTAATGTTTTTTCCGTAAACTCAAATCTACCCGCTGTTTTCATTATTAATTGTGATCCGGTATGTTTTAGGTCGCTTTAGGTTTGGGGCGCAGCCAATGACCACGTTGAATTACCGTTCTGCATTGAGCGAACAGACATGTCACGTGGGTGCTCTGTGCAGCGAAGCGTTTGAAAATGCGCGTTCGGGCCCGCCACACTAGTCGTTGCTTGTCCGAGGGCTCAGAGGAGGACAGTTGCTCCACCCACTGCTCATAGGTAGGGCTGGGATTAGGGTAAGAGTAAGTGGACACCGTAGAAGCAAAAGTCATTGCTGGGCCCAACATTGTGACCCGCTTTCGTCCCTGTCTGGTTGGTTGCCCAATATCACTTGAACCACGGCTTACACAAGTCTCCTGAGCGTCAACAGCTCAGATCTAAATGGAAAGGGAGTTTCTGCCAAACTGGCATATGCAAATTTGCTTGACCATTTTTTGCTGCGGTGTTCCAAATCCTAATCAGTGCCTACATCCGGCAGGTCTGAAGACCTCTCCACTCCGCCACCTCTGCCCAGAAATACGTCAATTGAACACTTGCTTGTTTTAGAATTGATCCGTGACACATGCGCAGCAACAGTCATTGAGAAGCTTAGTGCCATGTTTGCCAGAAGTGGGGTACGAAGCTACGTCGAGCTGAACGGCAAGGAGCAGCGACCAGCAGTACGGAATTTTTGAAGCCCCCCGAACCGATACACTTCGACGGCGACATCAGTAAGCCTTGGCAGGTGTTTAAACAGGAGTTTCAGTTCTTCCTGACAGCATCAGAAACCGGCCCCAAGCCCCGTGGAAGCGCAACGAAGACGCCCCGCGCCTACTGCTGAGCCTGGCTGGCGACGCCGCCTTGCAGGTTTTCAACAACTTCAATTTCCCCGAAGGTGAGAGCAAAGAGGATTACGAGGCGGTGGTGAAGAAGTTTCATGAGTACTGCGCAGCCCAGCAGAACGAAGTGAATGACAACGAGTCCAAGCTGACGGGGAGCCTTCGGAGCAGTTCATTGGGGACCTGAGGAAGCTGGCCCGGTCCTGCAACTTTGGTGTAATAGAAGACTCAATGATTAGGAACCAGGTCGTTTACGAAACAAACAGCGAGAAACTCCGCGAGAAACTGCAGCGTGATAACGAATTAACGCTAGCCAAAGCCGAGCAAGTATGCAAGGCGGCAGAATTGTCGGCGGCGCAGCACGAAGTGGGGCGACGGGAGCAACGACAGGTCGACCGGGTCAAGAAAACTCATGAGGAGCAGCATTCGACCTTCCGGTGCCGTAGGTGTGGGCGGCAACATGGTCCGCGAAATTGCCCCGCCCATCAGACACGATAAAGTACCATTTTCTCAAAAAGATGCTTCAACGCTTGCATCCAGTGTGGCAGCATGGAGTGCGCAACGATGGATTTGGATATACGCTTCCTATTATTACCCGCCCCTCTACTCTATGGGCCATCATTGCAGTACTAGCATGCCACCTGGAATATCCTACCATGATGAAGCAGTACTGGCCGTATACGGTTGAACGTCGCCTACACGCGATACTACTCTTACAAACTGAACCATTCCACCTCGTCACTGTGCCCACAGTGTGATGTGCGTGAAGATCCAAAACACCTTCTCTTACTGTGTGATTTCGCACGAAAAGAGAGTAACGCTTGTTTCGTTGTTGAGGTGAATGGTGTCATCGTGGAACGTGGTGAAGGACCCGATGACGAGACGAGGCAAGTAGATGATGAAGAAAAAGAAGTCTATTTACACTTATTTACACAGACGATTAAGCATACATAAGACAAAAGGAAAACTGGATTACAATTAAGAGGCACCGCAGCGCACAACGGGGGGTATCGCGGCACGATCCCTGGTGGGGGCCCGGAGACCAAAATGGTGCCAAACCGCCGCACGGTTGGCTTAAAGGTGCGTGGGGTCCTGGCGCCCAGAAACCACCGCGGGAGCGAGTCTTCGTGCGACCGCTCGCAGTCGCAGCTCTCGACCAACTCATCAAAGGATGCGCGAGCAGGGCGCAAGCAAAGCCGCCTGCCCATACCAGCGCATCCGCCAATTAGGGTTTTGACCCCCCTCCCCCCCTGTCCGCCGACCCCGAAGGTCGGGAGGAAACGAAAGCCAGCTGCGACGAAGGTCGCCGGAAAGGCCGTCCCAAAGCGCTGCCACTCGGCCGACGGATGGGGGACAACAAAACCAGGGGAAGGGAGGAGGGTCATCGTCCCGACGGGGTTTATCGGCGCTGCCATCTTTACAAAGAGTATGCTCGCACTGTCTCTGGTCCGGCCGCTCTCAGCAGGACTAGAACTGAGGCAAGTATTAGGTCCCTGATATTCCAAATGTGCCTGTCGGGCTACAAAAGCTTTATTGGCCTATCTAAAAGCCACCAGCCTTGATCAACCTTTGTAAATAGTCAAAATCATGTGTGTTCCTCTTGTGTGTTCCTCTTGTGCTCCTGATGTGTGTTCGGCGAAGACAAGATGCGACCGATGCGGGCGCTTGTATGTCACGTTTTCTTTTTTCTTGTTAAACTAGCTGGCGGTCGGTGCACCGGTTCACCACAGAGGCAACGTTTGCATAGGCACGCTACAAAAACCTTCCGAACTCTTCAAACAACTTATTATTTGAAATAATGGTAAAGTTAATACAATCAGAGTCTCTAATGTTCCCCCCCTCCCCCTAAATATTGACATTGTAACTACAACCTTGGCCTACGGAATAGCAGGCACAACTGTTCCGACAAAAATACTTCTTACTTCCTTTTTGCTTAGTTTTAAAACAAGCTATTTTTTTATTTTCCACTTACGTAATTGCACACTATTCTTCGCGTTTTTCCGGCACTTTGCTAAATTTGCGGCCACTAAAACGTTTCAATCCAAGCCAATGATGAAGCTAAGGCGAGCGCATGATATAATGGCGGGCCATGACGACACACACGGCCTTGATGTGAGCCGCATAGACGCTCGCGCGCAGATTCCCCTCTAGTGTATATATATTGAAGAAACTCTATGGGTGCACCATGCGTCGGAGGCTGTGTGCTCCGTTGTTCATATTTCTTTTAATCCGCCCTGTACCCCTGTCCCAAACATTTTCATACGTTACTAGAAAACACACCATTTCGGCCGTCGCCAACACATTCATTGAGAGTTCAATGAGGAATCAACAAGCTTTCTCGTTTACCGATTGGATGATTACAACTGTCGACATAGTGAGCTTGCCCCACATTCTGGCGCAATGAACCGCGCCACGTGCTGTGAAGCACCATCAGTTCGCATATAGAGCTCTTGCTTGCTTCCAGAGTTTCCACTGTCGGTAGTAGTTTTTGTTTTTACACAAAGTGAACGATCAATTCAAGTCAGCGCACTTTCCAAGGTGAAACTACTCGCAAGCCCACCTGACACTTGCATGTAGGCTGGTGCCATGTTTGCTACCTCCTGAAAGACATGAAATAAGGCGCACCTGCTAGTTTTCCTTGAACTGAACGCCTGAAACCGAAGAAATTGAGCGAATCTCGAGCCATTTAACAGTGAAATGCATCGTAGCGTCACTGCCGTGCGTCGTACTTGAAGCAGACACTTGGAGCACCGCCTTATAGACCTACTCAATGTTTGTAAACGGAAACACTAGGGACAAAGTGCAGGTATTCTTCTCTGGAACGCACATCATTGTAAAGGCGTAGCCATTGAAGTATCTCGTATCGCAAATTACACTCCGTAAATTCTGTTACCTTACCTTTCTATGCCTCACGGATGGCGTTCGGGGCACGGCAAAACGCACTGCAGGAAAGCCAACATTTTTTTGACGATTATAATGATCGTGAGTGAAGTAAAAGATGACCGAAAAGCGAAAACTTCTCTGTTCGAAAGCCAATGTAGTCAAACCCCAAAATCGAAAACAAAATATCAACCGTCTTCCCCAAAACGCAATGCATCAAGGCCAACTTACGCAATGGGTTTCCTCAAAAGCACATCACGCGCCTCGAAAGAACAAAAACGCCTCCCAAGGTCGGAGTCGAACCTGGGTCCACCGCGTCCTGAAGTGGACGTCTATCCCACTACGCCACAATTACAAGGCAGAAGTTGTTTGGGTTATTGCATGGAAGAAAGCTGCATGTTTTAATGTTCTTTCTCTTAACACATAGGCTCTGACTTGTTGTGATATTTCGATATTTAAGGGTTCCCCTTTTTAATCCTTTTATATTCGCTTTGGTTGTTGTAGCCGCGGTATCTAGCGACACCAGGGCCCCTACATCGCTATGATGCCCCGGTGTCAAGCAAATCTTAATGTTCCTTGCCATGGGGCAGTTTCTCCTCCTCTGCTTACCTGGCAGCGGTTATTTGGATCCTTGCTTGTTGCCCGACAAAGACGACAAGAACGGATGGGAATAAATGATTACAGGCCAAATGAAGCCCAAAGCCTTCTAAACCAGTAGTGGTGTGGAATGGCCCGGACGAACACTGGCATATATGTGTCACACATTTCTGGCAATTTTTATGGTGTGAGCATACATAAAGCGTTAACTGTCACACTTGAAAGCACCGTATCCAGCAGGGGCGTGGCCAGAAATATTGCTCGGGGGGGCTTAGATTCCACCTTGACCTCCTCAATGGGATTTTAAGAGGGATTAAAAATATCTATAATAAACACATACCGTAAATTTCTGAGAGAACGCCCTCCAGCGAAGCATCATTCACCGCCCGTTAGTAGCTAAATATTCAATTTGCTTAGAGACCCCAAATATCGCCCACCCCTAACATTGATGCCTTTAGTGCCGATGATGGAACAAAATAAAAGCGAATCCTGTATTCATGGGTTTATGTGGTTACTAATTTGCCCATTCTGCACTACAGCTGAAAGCTCGCCCATCTCGCATTTTATCTTCATATCTATGCTGTTTTTGCTGGCGGTGCCACCTCTTTTTTTTTTTAGCACGAAAGTGCTGTATTCACGGTTGCACCAAAATTTCGATGACGTCACATCCATCACAAAAATGACGCCAGCACAAGGAACACAGGAGATATGCCAGAACACGGCGCAGAAAAAAGTTTCATTGACCCGGATGGTGCTGCCGTCTAGGAAAGTTGAAGCGAACTGGCACATCATGATGCTAACAAGCGCCCACAGTTGGCGTAAGCTGCGTCGTAGCGACGCCGATGGGCGAATGGCGCGAACGCCGACTGATTTGATGCGAAGAGAAACGCCAGAGGGCAGCAGAACGCGTTCGCGTGTGCACGTTTCAAGCTACAAATTCTACCTCTCGTGTACCATATGCTGAGCTCGTCGCAACGCAATCGTCCGCCGTTACGCCACTGAGCAAGGACCGAAGGGGTCGCGCCTTTCCTGAAGCGACCCGCTAGAAGGACGTCGCTGCAGATTTCCCTGCACAATTTACTTTCGTGCTTTACCAAATCCTATGAGAGAGGAATCAACCACAACTTTTTTGTAGTTTTTCGCACCTGACCCCGAAAGATCGCCCACCCCGTATTTTTCACTTGATATCTCTAAAATTTGGGTGGACGTTGTTTTTGAGCATTACGGTAACTAATAACTGATAACATACAAAACCATTAACGGAAATTTATAATTAATTTCTGAAAATACAAAACTACTAACTGCCAATAAACAGGAAAATAAAATATTTCATTACAAAATTTATTCGCATGTTCTGGAATTTCAGCAGAATTGCTATCACTGCTTACAATTTTCTGTTTTGTCTACATAAGAAGAATTAGCACTGAGAATAAATATAGAATAGTACAGGAAATATAATCATATTGCCGCGAACCATACATTGGGTTTGTTTATTTGTGTTTTGCTTTACCGCCCGGCTGCGCCGGTCTGTGTTATCTCTGCGCCAAAGGAAGCGCGTGTTCCAGTTCATTTCTTTCTCTTCTGCCGCCATGTGATAGGGAGAGCATTCTGATCTAACGTGAACAGCCCAGAATAATCTTCTTGGATCTACTATGTTCTCGATGCGAATCGACCGTTTCGAGAACCCACGGGCGCCAAAGATAAAAGCCTGCAGTGCGGACGCCGGGGCTTCGATTCGACGACACTCGCCTGTGCCAGTCACTTTGTTGACCGCTGCTTCGCCGCCTCTGTATTCTTTTGAGTTGTTAGGGGAGCACAAGTCGCTCCAATAAACCTGTTTCTCATTCAAGACAACTGCATCGTCCTTGTCTTCGTGACATCTGGTGGAGGTGCGGGGTACGCACCCTTCATGCCCACTACAACCTCGAGAAGCCGCCAAGCCAGTCCAACAAGAGCCAGCCCCCGCCTGCAAGAGTTACCACCCTAGTTCGGTTTGATGCCAGAAGGGCCCAAGAAAAGGAACGCTGCAACCAACACCATGGTGCAAGAAACAACGTCGCCAATCGTCCTGCAGCAGCCCCGGGAACCGCCATCGTTCCGGGGAGCCCCCGCTGAAGACCCCGAAGAATGGTTGGAGAAGCTGGAGCGCGTCCGCATCTTCAACAGGTGGGACGACGAAGAAACTTTCCGGCATGTCTTCTTTACTTAGAAGATGCTGCTCGAACTTGGTTCGAGAACCATGAGAGTTCTTTGACCGACTGGACTCACTTCAAAAGGGAGTTCCTGAAGACAGTCACTACCGTTGTGAGAAAAGAGCGAGCTGCGCTTTTGCTTGAAACTCGGACACAACACCCCAACGAAGGGGTCGTGATCTTCGTTGAGGAGATGAAGCAATTATTTCGCCGCGCGGACCCCCGAAATGACGGAAGAAAAGAAGTTACGCTTCTTGATGCGCGGTGTGAAGGAGGAGCTGTTTGCTGGACTTGTCCGCAACCCGCCCAAAACCATCGCTGAATTCGTGACCGAAGCCAGCACGATTGAGAAGGCTCTCGAAATGCGTGCTAAGCAGTATGACCGGAACTTTGTTGGCGCGGCCAGTGCGAACTACATCGACAACATGCGGATTCCGGCTGATAGCCTACGCGAGACCATCCGCGCAGTAGTGAGAGAGGAGCTGCGGAAACTTTTCCCCGACGACGCCGCAACCCCAAGTCGCTTGCCTAACTGACGTGATCCGGGAAGAAGTTCAAAAACGCTTTGGGAACTTCTGTGGCATCCGAAGTACACTGCGAGCCTCAAGCTATGACGTACTCCGCGGCTGTTCACCGACCCCGCCCTGCTCCAACACGTCGTCAAGAGGCACGTCGTCAAGAGGCCCCGCCCTACCGCCGCCCACTGTCGCCCGCCGACCCCGGTAGCACGAACCCAGACGACGAGGAAGACTGACGTATGGCGAACACCGGATAATCGTCCTCTGTGCTACCACTGAGGATAGGCCGACCACATCTACCGTCGCTGCCCATACAAGAGACTCGGACTACGTGGTTTCTCCGTCGACGCACCACGCCCCCGACCCGGCCAGCACCCATCTGAGATTGAAGAATACCTGTCGAACACCAGCCGTGGACCAGCCCGTTTCAACCGTTCGCCGTCGCCCTACCCGTACAAGTCGCCGGACCGCCGTAGCAGTGCTGACTTCGCACGTGGAAGGTCTCCCAGCCCACGCGGGGGAAACTAAAGGCGGCAACTTCTGGAGGTGAAGTTGCTCTACGGCGAAAAACTGGAAACCCTCCAACGACGCAAGGACGCGCTGAAGACAGTGATTCACGACATGCCCTCATCCCGACGACCCGACCTAACCCTGACGAGACTCCCGAACACGACGACAGCTACACGGCGCGACGCGTACCCGACCTGACCGAGACGTCCGTTGAAGAAGACGACGACAACGACGATGCACAGTGCCCGACCATCAACACGTACAAGCAGAGATACGACGCCCGACGAACCCGGAACTCGAGGAAGACTGCATCTGACGTCAAGGTGTCCATCGACGGCTTTGACGTAGTCGCCCTCGTAGACACGGGAGCTGACTATTCGGTAATGAGCGGACCATTTGCGTCTAAACTGAAGAAAGTTATGACCAGATGGGACGGTCCGCACATACGCACAGCAGGAGGCCACCTCGTGACGCCAAGTGGAACGTGCACATCGCGCGTCACCATAGACGGCACAACGTACCCTGCGGCGTTCGTCGTTCTGCCTAACTGCTCCCGCGACGTGATTCTCGGAATGGACTTTTTGACGGACAACGGCGCAATAATTGATCTGCAGACCAAGTCGATAACATTTTCCTCCGATCACTCCACGACGCCGCAGCCGAACCCCGATCACCGTGCTGCTGTCAGATCGCCGACGATCCCATCACCCTGCCACCCCGCGCAAGCTTGATGATCGCCGTCTACTGTGAGGATGCTGCTTCTGACATCGACGCTATCGTAGAGAGTGATCGAAGGTTGCTTCTCGACCGCGGTGTCTCCGTCGCAAGAGGCATTGCGCACTTTAAGCAACGCCAATCTCACGTTTTGGTCACTAATTTCACCGAAGAGTACCAGCATTTAAACAAGGGAGCTGCAATTGCGTTCCTCGAAGAAACGCAAGAAGCAAGTGATGTGATCGCAGTCGCCGACTTTGAAACGCACACCCGTAGAAACCTTCAAGCTCCCGCAGCCATTCGACGTGAATCCGGCGCTACCGCAAGAACAACGGAAAAAACTATTGGCTTTGCTGCGTCGCTATAGCGAATGTTTTTCGTCGAGCGCAAAACTACGTCAGACCCCTCTAGCGAAGCACCGAATAATAACCGAAGATGGAGCCCGACCTACCCGACAGTCACCGTACCGCGTCTCTTCACACGAACGGGAAGCCATCCGGACTCAAGTCGACGACATGCTGAGCGATGACATTATACAGCCATCGAAAAGCCCCTGGGCTGCGCCCGTCGTACTCGTAAAGAAAAAAGACGGCACATTAAGGTTTGTGTTGACTACCGGCGACTGAACAAAATCACGAAAAAGGACGTGTACCCCCTCCCCCGAATCGACGACGCCCTCGACCACCTCTGCCACGCGAAGTACTTCTCATCGATGGACCTGAAGACCGGCTACTGGCAAATTGAAGTGGATGAGAGAGACCGAGAGAAGACTGCATTTATAACCCCAGACGGCCTATACGAGTTCAAGGTGATGCCGTTTGGGCTGTGCACAGCACCAGCGACGTTTCAAAGAGTCATGGACACTGTGCTAGCTGGCCTTAAGTGGCACACCTGCCTCGTATACCTCGACGACGTAGTGGTATTCGCCCGGACTTTCGACGAACACCTTGCAAGGTTGGAGTCTGTACTCGAGGCCATTCGTACGTCGGGGTTGACGCTGAAGCCTGAAAAGTGCCGTTTCGCATACGGGGAACTCAAGTTCTTGGGCCACGTCGTCAACGCCGCGGGAGTCCTACCTGACCCGGCAAAACTTCAGCCATTGCGAACTTCCCAAGGCCGAAAGACAAGAAGGGCGTGCGAAGATTTCTCGGGTTGTGCGCATACTACCGGCGCTTCGTCGCAAACTTCGCACGCATTGCAGAGCCACTCACGCGCTTGACGAAAGATAGCACCCCTTTCAGCTGGGAAAACGACCAAGAAAAAGCATTCGGCGAGCTGCAAAAACGCCTGCAAAGCCCGCCCGTGCTCGCTCATTTCGACGAAAATGCCGAAACGGAAATGCACACGGACGCCAGTGATATAGGCTTGGGTGCCGTCCTTGTCCAAAAGCAAAGCGGCTGCGAAAGGGTAATCGCCTATGCCAGCCGTGGTCTGTCGAAGGAGGAGAAAAACTATTCTGCCTCTGAGAAAGAGTGCCTGGCTATTATATGGGCGATTTCAAAATTTCTCCCATACGTGTATGGAAGGCCATTCAAGGTTGTAACAGACCACCATGCGCTGTGTTGGCTCGCCAATTTGAAGGACCCCTCTGGCCGTCTTGGGCGGTGGAGCTTGCGCCTGCAGGAGTTCGACGTTACAGTCGTTTATAAATCCGGCAGGAAACACTCCGACGCCGACTGCCTGTCCCGCGCCCCGTCGACCCACCACCACAAGACTCTGATGAAGACAGCGCGTTCTTCGGGATTGTGACGGAGAGCGACCTAGCCGCCCAGCAGCGTGGCCGACCCCCGACTTACGCGTCATAATCGAGTACCTCGAGGGATGCAACCTTGCCGTTCCTAGGACCTTCAAACGCAGCTTACCAGCATTCAGCCTGAGAAACTCCGTCCTTGTGAAGAAGAATTTCAGCCCCGGAACAAGAGCGAATTACCTTCTCGTCATCCCCGCGGACCTTCGTGACGAAATTTTGGAAGCGTGCCACGACGACCCGTCTTCCGGACATCTGGGCACAGCCCGCACTATTGGAAAAATCAAGGCGAGGTACTACTGGCCCGGCCTTACCTCTGACGTCACCCACTACGTCCGGAGCTGCCGTGACTGCCAGCGACGAAAAACGCCGCCGACAAGACCCGCCGGACTTCTGCAACCGATCGCCGTCCCATCGAGACCATTTCAACAGATTGGAATGGACCTTTTAGGCCCGTTCCCTACGTCACGATCACAGAACAAGTGGATTGTCGTAGCGACAGACTACATGACGCGCTACGCAGAGACCGCCGCTCTTCCGAGGGGGACTGCACAAGAAGTGGCGAAGTTCTTTATAAGCCAAGTTGTGCTGCGACATGGAGCCCCGGAAGTCCTAATCACAGACCGCGGAACGGCATTTACTGCGGAGCTGATGCAAGGAGTATTACGCTACAGCAACACGGATCACCGAAGAACGACGGCGTACCACCCCCAAACGAACGGACTAACAGAACGTCTGAACAAGACAATCGCAGATATGCTGTCAATGTACGTTGACGTTGAACATAAGACTTGGGACGAAGTGCTCCCGTATGTCACGTTTGCGTACAACACGGCTATCCAGGAGACGACACAGCTGACGCCGTTCGAGCTTGTCTATGGTAGAAGGCCGACTACGATGCTCGACGCCATGCTTCCGCACGTAGAAGACGACGACCTCAACGCCGACGTCCACGGATATCTTCAACGTGCGGAGGAGGCCCGCCAGCTCGCTCGAGTTCGTATAACGGACCAGCAGCTGGTGGATGCGGGCCGCTACAACCTCCGACGCCGAGACGCCGAGTACAACCAGGGATCGTGTGTGGGTTTGGACTCCCATCCGACGACGCGGACTCAGTGAGAAGCTCCTGCGACGGTATTTCGGACCCTACCAGATTCTACGACGTGTTGGCCAACTTACCTACGAAGTGATCCCCGATGGTGACTCCGGCACATCACGACGACGCACGCGGCCTGAAGTCGTCCACGTGGTTCGCTTAAAACCTTTCTACGGACGATGACGAACTTTTATTTTTATTTTCGGACTGTCGCTTATGTTAGCATCGGGTCGATGCACTCTTAGAGGGGGGGTAATGCCGCGAACCATACATTGGGTTTGTTTATTTGTGTTTTGCTTTTACCGCCCGGCTGCGCCGGTCTGTGTTATCTCTGCGCCAAGGGAAGCGCGTGTTCCATTCTTTCTTTCTCTGCCGCATGTGATAGGGAGAGCATTCTGATCTAACGTGAACAGCCCAGAATAATCTTCTTGGATCTACTATGTTCTCGATGCGAATCGACGTTTCGAGAACCACGCGCGCCAAAAGATAAAAAGCCTGCAGTGCGGACGCCGGGGCATTCGATTCGACGACACTCGCCTGTGCCAGTCACTTTGTTGACCGCTGCTTCGCCGCCTCTGTATTCTTTTGAGTTGTTAGGGGAGCACAAGTTCGCTCCAATAAACCTGTTTCTCATTCAAGACAACTGCATCGTCCTTGTCTTCGTGACAATATATGCTTAACGAAAATGCTAGAAAAAAATCACGGAAGTAAAGAACTAAATAATCTAAAACTAACCAAGCGCAGACAGCCTGACAGACAGACCGTGAACTTTATTAAGGTCCGGAAAATCCATGACAGTCTCAGTGACTGCGCCTTGCGGACACCGGCCGCACTTGCGCCGCGGGCGGAAGTCCTTGTTCCTCCGTTCTCTCGCAAGCAATCTGAACCGCCCGTCGTTGAGTCGCGTACTCTTCACTTTGTAGGGTTCCTTCTCACTATTCTTCTGCAACAAAGTCGCCGCGCGGTAACGCAGGGCATTGCCAGAGAATGTGGTTTAAGGAGCATGTGGTGCTACTACGTTTTGAGCAGTGTGGTTGGATGTCGTGTGCGAAGTGGCTAAATACGCTTCTCGAGGGGAATGTACCCGTTTGGAGCATTCTAAAGGCAGTGGATTGTGATCGCTGAAGCTTAGAGTGCGGGGCTGGATATTTCTTTCCCTCTAGCTTGTAGTGGGCCGTGATTTCGCTGAAAGTTTGTAGTGGATCTCTATACTCTTCCCAGTCACTGGTCGTCAAGCGTCCTACGCTGCCGCGGCGGGTACTTTCACGCGCGCAGTCGTGGGCCATCTCGTTAACGTTGGGGATGTGCTCGTGTATTTCGTGTCCCATATGGGCAGGGAACCAGGTAATGTAGGGATAGTCATCCTCGCTTCTGTTGTTTTAAAGATTCGCGCGGCTTCCTTGGCTATCGTTCCCGAGCGGGCGTAATAATCATGCAAATCACGAAACAAACAACTTGTGGGTAGACCATTTATTTTGTTGTCACTTTTTCATCGAACAATCTTTTCTTTTTTTCGTTTTTTTGCACACTTTCGACGGTTAAGGACAAATC
>CM023457.1:13167073-13367073 GCA_013339765.2 Haemaphysalis longicornis
ATGTTAAAATTCGTCGGGATTTTGTTTTTTATGTGGCGACAGTTGATCCGGAAACTACGGCATGATAGTTAGAAGAGATGTACAAATATATGGATTGCATATAAATGCTCACAGGTAAAACGATGACGGTGGGGTGCGCACGAGAAGTCCTTGATACGGCTGCTGAAATTACATTCTGGAATAGAAAATATTGTTTCATTTTCATCATGCATAGTAATACAGCTTTTGTTTTTTGCATCGTGCTACTATCAGGCATCATCAGCACCGTTTCTTCGTATAACAGTTTTAGGCAACAACACTTGGACACTGAACGTGGAACCGCCATCAAATTACGCCCTGTAAGTAAATATCTTGACTTCTTCAATGCAGACCACTGGGTCTCTTTCTGCGAGGGCCCAAACGGCAAAATGCATTTCATTGAAGTTTAACATCCGCGTCTTGCAAAAAGCTATGAACCTAAACATTATATAAATAATTCAAGTTATAATATCTTTAAACGCCGAGCTATACCCTACCCAAAATAACTTGACTCGAAACGTCTGCCAAGTGTCTACCATTTGCCTAGTGAGTCCAAATGCAACGGCACCGATCTAAAGTCGATTCATATATATAATCACTCGCATGACATTGCAATGCCATTACAAATGGTGGTGAGTGGCGGTACTGTTTCTCTCAAATAAGTCTAAGGTGATGTAATCAAACAAGGGTTTACAACCAATATCAGATCATATCTACCTTCTACACAGAGTCTGCTAGCACACCGAAAGTTATCCTTCGCTGAAAATGGGCTTTGCTTTCCCGGCTTACATTCTACTCTTTGTTAACAAGCGGACCATGGTAGATACTGTTCTTTTCGTATGGACATAGCAAAAAATAACCACCCCTCGGTCGAAACGACAACGACAGGGGAACACGAAGCTTTCCGAAATAAAGTTCGACACCAAACAAATCAACCCAGAAGCGAGGACTGGTTTTTTGCGGGGAAAGTTAACTGCACTGCGATTGTGCTCTCTAATGGTTTACTGATATGAGCCATCCATTGCTTTCCCTGCCATTCAGCCTTCCTCGTCGTTGGAAGGAGGGGTGAATTTATGTCTAATTTTGCACGTCCATGCACCCCTCTCCGAATCCAAACTTTTACGACCATGCCGAAATGGCGCAGTGGCCAAAGTTTGATTCCCATCATGGTAATCGTTTCAATTTTTCGTCACTCCACCCACAGTTATCATCATCGTCAGACAAATTGGGCTTTTCTGCAGTGCGTTTTGGGTGTACTCTAGACGACATCAGTGTGAGGCCGAAAGCTTCACATTAGAATTCATGTAGACGGCTGGTGCCATAGCTAAACCATCTCCTCCACCCACCCGGTAATGCTCCTGCACAACAAACATTTCCAGCTATGATATGAATGTTTTCCCGGGTGATTGTTTGGCACAGCTGGCCCGCCAGATGCACCCCAAGTGGGCCATTTGTTTGCGTAGTATCAAAGGAATCCTACAGCTGATTAACGTGCTGATAGTCAGACCGGACCAAATGGTGCCAAAATACTCTATTTTTCAATAGAATGCGTACTATTGATCTGAAAGAACATACTGCAGTACAAAATTACTGGTCTTAGAAAATTGGTTCGAACCTAGTCTGTTAGCGTGAAAAAACCCCGGCTCTGTTCCCATATCTTTCAAACGCGACGGGAAAGCGGCATTAGAAATGGCTCATGAGAACAGGAGTGTTTTAAAGCAAACCCGTAGATGGCGCTAATGGGAATTCGTCCAGGCGGCCAGGTTGCTCAAACCCACCTCAGGGCTTGGAGACCCTTATGCAGCTCTCGCTACGAAAATATTCTATTTGTCAATATATTAAATCTACAAAACAGTTACAACACGTTGATGATAGCATCAAGTTTTTATTGTGCCAACTTTTTTTATCATGATTTGAAAAGAATTCAGACTCTTCCTTTTGCACTCAAAGCCATGATTGATTACGACAACTGCCTGCCCTCGATATCTGTTAGGTAGCATAACTGGAGTTAGGAGTCCACACATCTTTTGGTTTCATGACACTAGCCCTCTTATCATACAAGAGAATGACTAATTCAGTCCACCACACCAGTCCTCGCCCCTCTGTCCTCTCAGGTTCCCTGCAGCACTCGCCCTTAAAGAGGTAATTTTCGTTTGCCCTACGTTTATAGAATAACAAAATTTTGAAGTCAAAACACATTTTTAAAGCAACAGCTTCCTCGGAAATTCAATCGCTAATTTGCTAACAATTTCGGCATTACGCATGCTCCAACGAAGCTGTCGTTTCCACATTAGCCGGTTTGGTCGATGTAGATTTCTAAAAGGTAAACGCGTCCTGATTTATTGGCAAGCCATGCATTTTACGTGTGTCTTATCTTCAGCGACTCTTCTGAGAAAACGCACGGCGTGTCCGTTTGCATCAGCGAAGATTCGCATTTCTTCGTAATTGTTTTCAGCGGGGCTGTTGTCAACTTCTTCTAGGAAAAGTTATACTTTATAGAAGCCGCGACACAGTGGCGTGTGTGTTGCGTGAAGAATGATAGAAATGGTAAGATGCTCTATTGAATGTTGCTGTCTTTATTTCTTAAAGGAGTAATAATGCGAAAGCCTTAAGCGCCCCTTTCTGTAGAAGAACACCACTGTTATTGTAGTTGTTGTCCGTCAAGAAAACGGCCATCGCTGTGAAGAGTAAACAAAGACATGTGTAGTCCAATGGTACTTGAACCCGGGTCTTCACAATGGCAGCCCAGTGCTCTTACAACTGAGCTATTTTTTTTCATGGAAGACCAGCCGAAAAACCTACAATAACAGTTTGTTCACTGACACATATTTTAAGTCATTTTTTAAGACAGGCACGCACAGGCCTCAATAAGATGCAACCAGTCCGGCGGCTGCAATTGTGCCTCATAGATACTACATACAAGCGCACATTGTTCGCGACAATTTTTTTAGTTCCCCGAGGCTGGTCCGAATGTGGTCAAACATGCGACACTTCCATAGGTTAAACAATCCGATGAGCACAAAAAGGCCGTAGGACACGGAACAGTTTTTCATCACCTGCAAGAATTGTATACAAAAAAGGGTGATGTCTACGTCCTTGTTAAGAGTCCGCTGCAGAACATATAAAAAAAACACAGCGTCCGGGCACAAAACAAAGAAATGAACAATTGTCTGGGGTTGGTTACACAAGCGACCGTTTACAGACCAACGCGCATACGCACCTTTACTATTGAGTCATGTTTTAACAGGCAATGTAGATGTGTGAAACCTAAAAAAGAAAAGTTTTGGCACTCGTCTGCATCCGCAAATTTTCATGACTCCCTTCAACACACTGCCTGTCTATAATTGTTAGATATAGTTGGAAACGAGCACTGCAAATAAACTTTCAAGGAAAACTCCCGTCAATTCCTTCCTGGAGAGGCGGTACAGGTAATCAAGAGAAAACGCGCAGTAAGAAACTTGAAAGTGTCAGCAACCTCTTTAAGAAAGCCCCAAAGTGGATTAGGAATTTCGGGGTGGGGAAGGAGCAAATAAAAAAGCAATATAGCATTCAAGTTATGCTGAATAAAAACATCTAAAAACGGATGATCAGCGATTTTGAAAAAAGAAGCGCGAGGCCAGTTGGTGCACAAACAAAGGCACCAATCCAACACCACCAGACCTTAACGAGACAGAAGGATTATCGCGGCCCATGGACTCCCACTTGGATCGCCATACGAAGATAGCCAACACTGCGAAATCCTTGAACCCTATTTTGGGCACAGATAAGGACCTGCACGTTATAAACAAGTTTGGGAACAAGAAATACATTAAACAGCTCTGCCAGCGCAAATATAGACAGCTCCCGCCCCATCCTATTAGTATCCGCCCCATATATTACCTTTTGTCCTGGATGTTCCCCAGCTGCCCGGCTCTGCCCCACAAGGGCAATTCGTTGCTTAGGCAGGCCAGTATTGTACACTGAATTATCAGCAACAAAATTATTATTGTTACCCATGCCTGCGTTTTTCTTTCACAACGATAAGCGCAGAAGAATAATTCAGGTCCACTGTTTCGAATCTGGAGATGAACCACAAGGTACTGTCTCTTTTCAGTCCTATGTTATAGATCCAAATTGGCGAGGTTGCGTACCCCGCAGGCCCTACCAAAATCATCCGGATTTTTCAAGGTCCACCTACGTTCCACTTACATCGTAAAAGCGGTGTGGCAGCGTCATGGCCTCCCAAACACTTTTGTTGTCCGTACAAAAAAGGCAAGGCCATGTGCACAGGCTAAGACTTTAACTTCACAGTGTCCGTTTTGCCCGTGTAGAACAAAAGTTGTCATTATTGTTGTTCCCTTCTTCATGGCGCATACACAATTGGGGGATTGGCAAAGAATCTGGAATTTTGAGGGCAATGTGCATAATTCAAATATCTTACAAATCTTACAAAACTGTGAATTGGAAACGCAAAAGTTGTATAATAGTTCGTGCGGCTTCACACCAGAATGTGATGGCATGTGGGTGAAAACCTGTGCACACCAGCCATTTAAAATCGTGATTCTAGGGAAGCTGTGGCGTGTGACAGTCTTCTTGCGTACGTAACCTGCACCGTAACACAAAAAACCCGAGCGAAGAAAGGTACAGATACACCGTGTAGCATGAAAGAAGCCGGTTAAAGTAATTCCGCGCCAAAAAACGAAAGAAAACCGAAGAATATATGCAAATAAGATGTAGAAGCAAACAGGTTGTTAATAAGTACCGCCAAGCTTTTGCCTTCAAAGTACGTAGCAGTCTGAAGTGTCCGGGAAATTTTTTTGGAGTGTACAAAGTATTTAAGACCCATTTTTTTCACTAGAACGAACCATTATCTACTTTCATGCGCCATTCTTTCTTTCGAATGCCCTACTTTAATACTCCTATTTCAAATTTCTTATCGATCTTGGCTACCTTATCGCAGGGATCTGTAGGACCTGGAGGCGTGTGCCGAAGCTCCGTGCAATGCCAGAGGGGCTATTGCTGCTTGCGATCCTACTGGAGCAACTCCCGCACCTGCCAGAGGAAACTTGGGTATGGACAACGTTGCCTCAACAACAGCCCGACCAAAGGCCAAGTTTACGTTGGGATGTGTCCATGCGGCAACCATTGTACGTCTTTCTGAACAATTCTTGATTTGCTAGGATGCCAAATAATGTTCTTATACAACATCCCCATAGTCTCATAAAGTGCTCCGGTGAGCTGGAAAGTAATTTACGCCCATGGTTTCACCTGCACACTCACCTAAAGTTTGTAGAATATGACGGTAATTTAATTCTTCGTAATGACGAGAGAGTTGTTGCAAACTAGTATCTTGGCCATCTCCAAGCGGTTCGCAGCATCGCAGGCTACAAATATTTATGCATTCCCCCGCTTAGAAAAAAAACTGGAAATACGTGCATTATAGTTGCTTCTACTCTGCACCCCGTTGTTATTTTCGTTCGGCATGAACAAACCCTTTTATTTCCGCTATTTCTGCAGCTAACGTATGCCGCCGCAATTATGTTTAGAGATCAGCCAGTTTTGAAGCTGATAAATACCTTTCTCGTGATTCTTACGCTTGCTCAGACAGCGTGGATGCAGTTGCATAGACTCTGTAGCAGCGTGTTCCTATCTGGAGCACTTTGTAAGCGACTGTATCCCTCGAAATTATCTGATGCAGCCTCAACAAAAACGGGGATGGGGTGGAAGGGGGGGTGCATAGGCTGGCCATGCGGGCCAGTGATTGTTGATCGTCATGTATAACTACCTACTGTGGCGCCATTCAAACCCTAATTTGAAACAAATATTGGCACAGCTTGCCCTAGTGGTGCAAGGCGGGAGAAACAGCAGAGCTTGCGGCCCTTTTACCTTCGTCGTAGGCCCGGCTTTTGCAATTCACCTTCCGGAAGTTGCCGCTGAACGTTCTCCATGAGTGGCAGGCGCGGATCGTTTTGTCCGCAGGCTTTCAGATCTCTCCCAAAGTGGACCCCATTAGCACGCGCTACAACCCGTGGCTACCACCTTCATGAACTAGGCGTCTCCCCCACTTGAGGCACGAACACACGTAAACTAGCGAGGAGAAGAGCACGCAAGAGATCACCCCATGAACGCTCGGAAGAGTGTTCTCAAAGGTCGAGCAGGCCGACGCTGGGTGCTCCTCACGAAGCGCACTCTAACGTGCGCTCAGCCTTTTTTCTCGGTATTTTTAACAGTAACGCTGCACGGCGGAAGGAAATGCCTAAACAGCTCTGCTGTTAAAAGTGGAGCACGCCGATGGAGTAGGGTCAGTGAACTGCTCCACACACGCGCCCTCCACGTGTGTTCATGGCGAAAAGCGCCCAACCATACAATGATTTTCATGAAGTCCAGACAACAAGTTCGAGGTTTTAGTGGCCGTCTATGTAATACTCCATGGGCCGTAAAGCTGGAATAATAAGGGCTAGGAAGAGTGCGAAACAAAGGGAATGCAAATTGAGACACCACGTTGTATGGTGCTACTGAAATGGTGCACTTGTTCGACATCTTGCAAGCCTTCGGGCTCCCATGATTTCCAAAGCGGGCTGTCACAGACGTCATGAACATATCCAATGAGTGCGTCTTCGCTGAAATGTCACGAGGAGGTCTAATGCTGGCGAACCATTACTTCAAACATATCATTTATGGGTATCTTGTGTTCGTAAGGCTAAAATTTCCTTCAAGGCCCTTACTAAGAATCAGGAATGAATGCTTGGGTAATCGGAACGAGCAATGGAAAGAAGGATAACAGGAGCAACGCTTAGGGATAGGAACGAGCTTCCTAATTATTCAAAAAGCTTCCGTGGGTGACATCGTAGCTCAAATTAATACAATTTGGATTTCTGCTGGGAATGTAACCAAAGAGGAGGAGGATGAATAAATGTCCCTATGGAGCAGTTAGTCTTGGGGAAGAGTCCTTATTCCAGGACCCCTTGAGACCGTCCGGCTTCTTAGGCCCTCTTCAGCAACCAAAGCTGGTCGTCAGGGTCCGAGCTGGACAGTCCTCTCACCCAGGGCTCAGGGGTAGCGGAAGGCAGAGGAGAGGTAGGGGGGGGTAGGTTGGGGTTCTTATCAAAGCCCTACATAAAATGGTAAAGCAGTGCCCGGAACTCCGCAAAGTGGCATTGCGAGGAGTACAGGGTGGGCGCCAGAATGTGGGCTCTACTTGGATGGGGAAAGGTGTTTAGATGCCTCAAGAGGTGGCTGTTCTTGTTCTTTTGTGAAGTTTCTATGTGGAGGAGAGTACATTGTTTGCTCCGAGGCGGTATTTGCTGTGTGATGTCTTTGAAGGACAAGAAGGGCAGACAAGCCACTGCTCGCCGAACTCCTGACTAGCTCGGTGTGTCAGATCTCGGGCATGCTGGTGGGCAGCTTCGTCGCCGGGCACGTCGGCATGGGCTGGCGCCTAAATATTCATCACGAGGTGTTGTGTAGGATGCTGCAGTAGAATTTGTGTGGTGGGGCGGTGGGGGGAGATGAAGCAGCTCGAGAAAGTTCTACATGCTTGTTGGCAGCCCGTAATAATGATCTCTGCAGGAGTTTGGAGCAATTGCTAGGGCGATGGCAACTGTTCCGCGTTGTAGTGCTGGGTGGTAGGAAGTGATTGCACTTGTGAGAACCCGCGGTCAGCGAACCAATAACGTGACAGAATAGGTACCGGGAAATAAAACTAAAGCTATGGGAAGAAAACTACAGCAAATCTGCCTATGGCTAGGATCCAGCAGATCGTTTCCGGCCGCAGAGCGATGTAGACAAGAATTCCACTTGAGCGTAGCGGCATGTACTCAAATCCCCGCGATCGCAAAAACTGTGCGCCACACCTTCACCGTATCGAAAAAAAATTAAAAAAAGCTAAAAAAACGTCCTAGGGCGTTCACATTTGGATATCATGGCTATTTCCTCTAAAAATGTCTTTCCAGCAATGCCTTTGTGTTTTGAGGTAAAGCTGACTTTAAAAAGATCGTTGTAAGCTTTGTTTTTGTAAGATGGCTTTCCCAACATTGATGATTGCACATTGAAGCGCGTCCACCATCGGAGGGAGTATCATTATAGAAAGTGGTTCTAACTCTTGTTTTATTGAAAGTATCCCGAAATAATATTATCAGTTCGCCTCTAAGGTTACTCTAACATTACGCCGAGTTTATTATACTTCTCAACATTAATACTTCACAGTGAAGTTTTCAATATTATTGAATGTTAATCTGCTGTCAATACATGAGATTCTATGGTAGGGAAACGGACAGCCCCATGTTCGTCCACTGTAACAAAACTCTAGTTCGTCAAGTTTTATTTAGGTAATTAACCAGGAAGTGTGCTGAATGGCAAATTTAGGCAAAGGCACTTTGCTTCGTGCAGCCCTCGGACTACAACCCAGTTGAAGCATATTGCCGCTCACCTTGAAGCCCGACACCACAGATTTGCTGGTATGCTTCTCCACACAGTGAAAGGGCACTGAATTTTATCTCAGTGGAGGTATGAAACGAGCCAGAGAATCGCAAGGCGGGAACGGCTGGAACATTTTGGGAGAGGCCTTCATCCGGCAGAGGACACATACAGGCTGATCATTATTGTTATGCTGTGGTGCTTGTGGTGGTCACGGCGGTGATACTGAAGATGATTATGATGACGATGTGCTTGTGAGAGTTGCAATTACTGTTTCAATTCTGAAAGGAAAACAGGGGAAGATGGAGGTGCTTTCGGAACAGTTTCGTGCTTGTAGATGTAGATCTTATGATGGGGCCAACCATGCAAGGATTCCCACACACTACCACCAGAGCAGCTTTCATTACGCCGACTCAACGGTGGCCGTAATGGATTTGCGCCGTGTAGCCTCCGACTCCTCTGTCTCAAGAGACATTCATAACCTACTGGAAACGTACCCCTGCCCTCTCCGAATGTTGTGGATCCGGCGTAATACTATCACCGCTCATATTGCGCCGGATAGTGCCTGTCACCCTACGTCGGTTCCACGACCACTGCCCTTGCTGTCAACTGACCCACATGAATAATTAGTCCAACTCAAGGAAGATCTGCGTCGCGCCACCCGCACTCTCATCACACCGTGTGGAACAGACCTTCCTAGTGGGCTTGCTCGCTCGGAGGAGGTCCTGCTGCGTAGACTTCGAGTTGGGGTGGCCCTCTCTCCTGTGGTAACCCGGGCGTGGCCACCGCGATACCATGCCCCGTTTAGTAACAACTGCCCCTTCTGTACGACTCCTGCCGAAGACGCCGACACCAACCACCTGCTATGGACGTGCCCTTCCCTGAGTGCAGCGAGATCCCGACATCTTCGCGGCACAGGCCTGTATCCTGGGAGACCCCCGATCTTCAGTGATGGCTGTGGGGGCCCCACCACCGCTGTCTTCTCGACTTCCTCCGGAAACGGGTGCCAGCTTGTACCTGTTAGACCTTATGCCAAAGGTCATACTATCTCATTAAAAAAGTATATGACCTCCGCCGCCACCCTAGATAGAGTGCTTAGGCCCAGTAAGCCATATCGTCGTATCGTCAAGGATGCTGTCCGTAAGCATTTTCGATCGAGAGCATACCTAATTTGCGGGCAGTCTGCCTATTATCTTTTTTATTCCCGTTTGCATGCACTTTTTCTCTTAACACGTACTTCAAGTGCATTTTTTATATTTCTTTTAATCACGAGCCCAGTTTCTTTCTCTCAGTTAGCGCCCATTTTCTAGCCAATCCCACTGAGTGGGTATGGGACATTCTCCTGGCACCAACCAACCAACCAACAGGGTGGAATCGAAGGATCCAAGGTTCTGAAGGCTGCCTGCAAGATGAGGTAGCCGTGGTCTCCTGAAGCCGTCATGAGGACGCCCGGAAACATAGCCAAGCTGCACTGCCAGCGTGTCTTGTAGCTGGTCGACGGTCGTGCATTGGATCGCCGGCCTCGACTGTGCAACTTGATGTTCCCGTGTCGATCTACCAAAAGTCGCCGACCACGGCGACTGTCTAACGTATCCACATTGAGTGCGCCGTACCAAGTTAGACGTTTTATCAATCACGGCGTGTCCTTAAACTGAACTGACAACTGTTGGTATTTGTCTCATCCTCGCCGAACTTGTGTAGCCTTCGCACCTTGTGTCTTTAGGATAGAGTTTATTATCGAAGTCTGCTTGTCCCGCTAACGTCCTAATCATTAACTGGTGCCGTAGCAATAAACATTTGTCTTCGTCTTCTACGTACTTTTATAGCGCCTGTTTCATTTTTGCAACGCGAGATCCGAGTACTAGCCACTAATACCATCGCAAAGGGAACGAGATGGTGGGTATGATAGCTTATTTGTGACTGCACCTGCAACACTGCAAGATGGCAATAGGCTGCAAATTTTCGTCCCATTTCCTCCGCTTTGCTCAAAATTTGTCTGGCCTTTGCAAAGGGTGTAGTTTCTGATAGTTTGTGCCCTTTATGTATGTGCTGAGATGACTTATGGTACGCAAATACTTACCTGACCAGTAACCCACAGCTTGAATAAAATCGAAAACTTAGCCGCATCGACAACCAACCCTCACAGGTGATATTGTCTTTGACCGTTCCCGCTTCCTTTCTTGCTTCCTGATTTAAGATAACAATATAAAGCTAGATCAATGTTTTACTCAGATGGCTAAGTCATTCACATATCCAACTGGTACATAACACAGAATGTACAAAAGCTAATAGGCTAGTGAGTAGTGTTGTTTCCTGAGCGTGGACTTAGCCTTGCACGGAACTGCCGCCAATTGCTCCGCATCAGCGATGACATATCATATCAAAACAACCAAAAAAAGTCGCCGGCCCTGTGATTCAAGAAAACATCAGCACGAGACGAGATACGTCTCTCGGTACCATCCAGTAAGACCTCAGAAAGCTTACTGTCTCTGTTGCATCATGGGACCCTTCTAGTATAAGAAGGTAGTGAAAAAAGTACGGCCGTTACAGTCAGTGTTTCCAATAATTCGAAACATAATGAACACTGCAAGACGGCGCAGAAATGTGTTGAGGCGAGGCTAACGTTGAACCAGTGGGTGAGTGCACGCGCTGAGCCTGCTCTTCTCAATCTTTTCTGCTGCAGGCGACCCACATTTCACCCTGGTTTATGTTACTTTTATGATCAATATGTTTGTAAATAACATTTTTATTTTCAATGGTACCCGATTTTAAAGTGAAGCTTTCTACCTCTACCCCAGAAGGGTTCTTTCGAGACCGTTGATGTCAACAGAAAACTCCCGTGAACTAACTAGAAGATGTTACTGAACCCCGCCAGGAATCGAACCTGGTATGAAATAGAGAAGCGGAGCGAGAGTCCGTTGTCTTACCGATTGAGCTACGAGCCCACGTGGAGACGAGGGACACAGATGGTGCACTCACCGAGCACATCTGCGGGTTTACCCCCTGATAGCGTCACGGAACCTCTCGCACCGCTGTGCGCTCCGCCCACGGTGCATGTAGCGGCCATGCGCTGCCCCTTGCGCATGCACCAATAGGTTATAAAAATTAAAGGAAGCGCACACCAACGCATGGCATCTCAATTCTCCGTCTCTGCCGCCGATCTCGTCGCCTCCGTCAGCGGCGGCAGAGACGGGGGAGAAGTGAGATCGTCTGTAGCACCGTGTTTGAGCTTTCCTTTGATTTTATAAAAAGAGTTTCCACTCATGTGCTTCTCCAATACAACTCAACTAAGCACCGTTCATCAATCATGCATTGATCAACCCTTAGCAAGAATATCTCTTTGAAGTAATAAAAGGTGGGTTAAGTGCATACCACTTAGTCACTGGTTTCACTCTTTGTAGAGACACGTGTGAATTCAAGTAACGTCGCATTGATAATCGTTGTGCGTGTCGTTTCCAGCTTCGTTTTTCAAACACTTCACTAGAGTGGAACTGGCGCGAATTTTTATTTATTGTTTGTAGTCAATTGTTGTTATGGAGAAGTAATTCAAAGCCGTTTTTCTTCTTTTCAGTGCGCTGCCTTGGGCGTCCGGGCAATCAATACTGCTTGAATCAGTGGCCAAGTTACTGGGGAGAATAAAACTCATTCTGCAAAATGTGTGTCAGCGTTCAGTACTCTTTTTCGATACGATCACAGCTCTCTCCGACTATTCAACGTGTTTCAGACTCAGAAATTTAAGGTGGGCGTCATGGCGACTTTCGAAATGAATTAGTCTCATTTCTTGCGTTCTGTGGTATTTTAATTAAACACCGTACCGGTAAGCTAACAAGCAAGAAGTCGAGTAACTAAAGGACAAGGCGAGAACCCAAGCAAACAGTGGCAGCTTGGATTTTGTCGTGCTCTGTGGATGCGAAACGCTCTCAAGCAGCATCACTTGCGTGGGAGCGGTCAGGCACTAATTAGGGCTGGTCGCCGAAGGGGATCCCAAAATGCAAAGAACATCAGGATGCAAGTCCTAACTCAAAGCCTCTAGACATAAAAATAGATACGTGTGAAGTAGAAGTGTGTGAGCCACTAGCGATTTGTAGATGACATCGTCTCCTTGAGCGAGCCATTCCTAAGACCTGCGACTAAATATACAAAGCCTAGAAAATAAAAGAATAACCTTTATTTAAACCAGGGTGTCGAACCGGGAACGAACCGAACCGAACCGAAAACTGGAACCGAACCGGTATTTTTCCGGCACGGAACCCGAACACGAACCGTTATTTTTTCAACACACTAAACTCGAACGGCAACTGAACCGGAAAAACAAATAACGATTACCGGTTCACGACAAAACTATTCGACCATCCGCTGTTGATAATGGGCAGTCAACGCCATTCAGGGGTTTTTCACTTTCACGCACTATATTTTTTCGCAACTTCGGACGCACTTTCCCTTCAGGTCTGTCTCAACACTGTGGACGTTCTCTTTGTCATTATAACATAAAGGAAGGAATGGGCATAAATGTTGCAGTAGCATTTTCTTGCTGGTAGCTCGCGCAGAGTGCTAGGCTGAGCAAATGAAAGTTAATATTCTCGGCAGACTGCGTGCGATATGAAATCTTCACTTCGCCCTTCCCCCGCTTCTTCTGTGTAACAAAAATCGAGGCGAAGGATTGCTGCCCTGCGCAAAGCCGAATGCCAACACCCGAAATGTGCGCAGTTGTCGCGTTTTATAATTTTTTTTAAAAAAAGGTAGCACGCCTGGAAAGGGTAAATACTCGACAATAGTGACCCTCAAAGGCTGTTTGGTGTCTAATAGTTGGCTCCTGACCACAAGGATGCGGATTCGACCATCGCACAGGGCTGCCGTCTTTCTGATGCACTAGACCAACGCAAACTTCCATGTGTTGAGATTTAGACGCACGTTGAAGATCCTTAGGTGGCCTAAATCGCTCAGCAATGCATCTCGTTGGGCTAGTTGGTTCTCCATACTTAGACGTACAACTGCGCATACGGACGAGACAGGGAAAAGAAGAACCGGACGAGCGCAGACTCACAACTAGTTTATTAAAAAATTGAACAGCACATGCGCAAACATGTCACCATCTTTATCACATGATAGAACGGTTAAAAACTCGTACTCATTTCCATACAAAGTTATGGATGGGTCACTGACACTCTGCTCGCCATGCTTTCGAATAAAAAAGGCCTCGACTAATTATCTTACCATCTGTTCTCGGCTTTTGCTCAGCACCTTCGTCTGGATCAGAACCAGCTCGCGTGACTTGCTTTCACAAGCTACGCCGTGGTGCGGAAGGCGGGAGCCAGTTTTGTTTCGCATAGGGAGCTGGTGTTCCCTCAAGCAGTCGTTTAGACAGCGGCCTCTTTGACCGATGCCCACCCGCCCGCATGTCACCAAGATCATGTACACCACCCCGGTTGCGCACTTCCCGTATGGCGTTGTATGTCGTTTAAGGCAAACTGGTGTCTTTTCCATTCCTTCCAGGATCTTGGGGCATCGGCTAGACAACATATAAGGGGCAGAAAAACGACTGGCCCTTTGTGCTTGTTAGCCACATTTTTAAGGTTGTGTGCCACTCGATGGATATACGGAACAACTACCGGTTTCTTGCGCCTAAGGCCGTCTGTCCTCGCCTATGGCCGTCAGCCATGCCACCACAGCATTCAGGAAGGTTTAGACGCTCAGTTTGCCAGATTGCTTGCGGATGGGCTTCCCTTAATGGTTGGGACAGCGGTGGCCGAGTCCTTGCGATAGAAGATGAAGGGAAACGCATCTCAAAGGACAGACATCCTTAGACGCAAGAAACCGGGGGTTGTTCCGTACATCCATCGAGTGGCACACAACCTGAACAATGTGGCTAACAGGCACAAAGGGCCAGTCGTTTTTGCTGCCCCTTATGTGTTGTCTAGCCGGTGCCCCAAGATCCTGAAAGCAATGGAAAAGACACCAGTATGCCTTAAACGACATACAACGCCACACAGGAAGTTCCCAACAGGGGGGGGGGGGGGGGGGGGGTGAGGTTACTGTGAGAGGGAAAGAGGTTCCCAGCCTGCACACCACATATGTATCGCAGGGACAGAAAGGTAAGGGGACGGGGTAGAAATATGGGTTGAGGTAGTGGTACAAAGGTGGTTGGGGGAGGAAAAGGAAGGGTAATGGGGAAGAGAAGATAGTTCAGCGACCATCGCCCGGGAACGGGAAAACTATCAGCGGGAATTTTTTTTGAACATGAAAGGAAAATTTCCTTGTTTGAAACGAAAAATCAGAAAACTCTACAAGTATTAAAGGAAAAATAACAAACACTAAACTTAAGAACACCGGGGGGGGGGGGGGGGGGGGGGGTAAGTACATGATTTTGCTAACATGCCGGCGGGTGTGCATCGGTCAAAGAGGCCGCTGGCTAAACGACCGTTTGAGGGAACACCAGCTGCCTATGCGAAATAAAACTGGCTCCGGCCTTCCGCACCAAGGCGTAACTTGTGAAAGCAAGTCATGCGAGCTGGTTCTGAACCAGACGAAGGTGCTGAGCAAAAGCCGAGAACAGATGGTAAGATAATTATTCGAGGCCTTTTTCATTCGAAAACATGGCGAGCAGAGTGTCAGTGACCCATCCATAACTTTGTATGGAAATGAGTACAGATTTTTAAACCGTCCTATCGTGTGATAAAGATGGGGACATGTGTGCGCATGTGCTGGGGCGGGTATACAACCATGTTCAACTTTTCGATAAACTAGTTGTGTGTGTGGGCTCGTCCTGTCTCTTCTTTTCCATGTCCCGTACGTCATAGAGTTTCTTAGTAAGTATACTAGAGAGGAAACTGCGCCTGGTAAGCCATGTCGTCGTGGGGGTTCATGGGAAGACCCCCGTTTTTGGCTTGGGCTTTGGCATGACAATTGGATTCTTAAGCGGTTTTTGGATTTGCTTTCTTCACTGTGCATTAACACGTTTACGAGCTACAATGAAGCCTAAGTCCTACCTGTTCTGCGGCAGCCGTGTTCGGTGAAACAGCAGGCAGTGCGTGATCGCACCTGACGTTGCTCATGCCGCAGTCGAAGGACGTATGACTGAGCGGGTAATATGCCACCGCGAAATTTGTAGCCAACAAAAAGAAGAAACAAAACGTACTTCGACGAAGACAAAATACGACAGATACGGGCGTTTGAATGCGTCTTATCTTGTCATCGTCCACGACTCTTTAACGCCATGTCCTCTTCTTTTTGTTAAACTAGCTGACGGTCGGTGCACCGGTTCACCATGAAAGCGACGTTTTCATAGGCACGCTCAAAAAACTTTCCAAACCCTTCAAACAACTTATTATTTCAAATAATGGTAAAATTAATAAAATCAGAGTCTCTAATAAGTCCCCCCCCCGCCCAAATATCAACATTATTCGTAACTACAACCTTGGCCTGCGGAATAGCAGGCATAACTGTTCCGGCATTACGTCCATTAAATTACGCCCACATCCCCCTTCGCGTGAGAATCCCTGCTATAAGCGTAATCAATACGATGGAAAACACCAATGGAACCCCCCATGAGATGCGTTACATCACACCAGGGTTTTCGCCTCCTCAATCGCACGCATACAAACTTAGTTAAATAGCCAATGACTATGAGAGCTGCCCTCAGAGGTCAAACGGAAGGCAATGGTTCCGCGCATCAGTGATGTCCTTGGAAGATTCGGGCTCCAAGAATGAAAATACTGACGAGCAACTTCTTCATAAAGAAGTAGTTAAAAATTGCCTTTAAAAACAATGTGAATATAAGAGACCGCAAAGCAATGAAATAAAAAATTGAATGTCAGCAATAAATGTGTGTTCTGCAAGACTTTCATTAATCGTAGAGGGGCCCTTAGTAGGCTCGCTAGTTGCTTCTACGACCAAGTGTCTTCTTACACGCGCATTCAAGACTTGATAGCTCTTATTCCTTACCCGTTTATTTATTGATAACTCAGCCTCTAGCTTATAAAGTTCACGATGCAAACAGTAGCTAGCTCTTATTTCTTTACCTGCCTATTTATTGACAGCTCAGCCCTCTAGCTTATAAATTTTACATGCAAATCGTAGACGACGCCAACAAGTACACACCAAAGTTAGAACAACTATTTTGCAAATTTTCAGGTTTTTTGCACAGCTTTGACGTCGTGCACAAAAGATAACCCCAAATCACGAGCTGTGCAGTAGAGCAGGTGTCTCAAACTCACTTCAGTGAGCAGGCCGCCGTCACGAAATTTAGTACCAGCTATAGCCGGGACCGCGAAACTTGAAACGAGAGGGAGCCTGGGGTAACAAAATCCCCGATAACACTGCCATTTTAAAGAAACAAGTTCTTTTCCACATGATGTAAATACGCCGGGTCATTTCAGTTATTTCTGAACGGAATTTGGCGTGAGTATTCAAGAAACATATCGATACCATCGTATCGATACTCACGCATTCCCTGTAGAAAAAACAAAAATAAATGAACGAAGACACTCATGAGCAGACCGGGCCGCAATTAAAAGGTGCGCAAGCAGCATGCGGAACGCTAGCCGCGTGTTTCAGACACCTGCAGTAGAGCTTCTAAATTGCACATGTCGCATGGTAGAGCCAACTTTCGTACCTTTAGAAACGGGACCAGTGGTTTGCAGAATGCGCAAAAAGGGCAGTGTATCCGGGAAGTTAACAAGGTATTTGAGAGAACTAGGCTCGAATACTCATATCTGTCAGATATTCTTAGTGGACTATGAGGGGCAATATTTAGAAGGGAAGCAAGAATTGGTGCATGGTCTTTGAATGATTAGTAAGAAGTGTAGTGGAATGCTGGAGGTGCTATATCTACCAATGGATGCAGAGCCGAAAGAAACACTGGGAAAAGAAATAAATTTCAGGAATGTTCACTTGAAGGGAGCACAATAAAATATTTCCCCTAAAACAACAGTTCGACGCACTATGTCCCAGTGTAGCTGACAAACCGTCTTGAACGGAAAAGTACGGCACCATTTATAAGAGAAATAAATAATGTGTTAGAAACCAATGAAGTACCGGCAAATTGGCAACAGGTTAGGATGAATTTACCTTCAATGAAAAGGTCGCAAAGCTAACATTATGCGTACAGACCAATTACACCAACACCAGTCGTGTAAAGATTCGTGCAAAAATGCGTGCCTCGAAGAATTGTTATAAATTATATATTTCATATTTTCATATTTCAGAACATCAATTTTATATTTCAGAACATCAGGCAATGTGTCCACGTCCCTTTTCGACGACTACAGCGGTGACAATTAGAATTACGCTCAGCTCGCTTCAAATACTTGTAGTCGACTATGACGATAACGACAGAAACAGTGCTTTGTTTACGGCGCACGCCGACTGCCCCAAATACATATAATTCATTTTAGAAGCACTTCCCAGCAAAATAAAGACAATAAAGTGAGTAGGAGAAGTGAGATTGAATATGGAGTCGCCTTTTGAAGCCAGGAGCTCTTCAGCTCCAGTGAATACGTCAACGGCAGGTGTTGTTGACGTATTCAAGGAAAATGAAAATACAACAGCAAGCATAAAAAAGCTGCGAATTTGAACAAGAACAAAAACTTATAAGCAAAACTTTGAAACCATGCCGCCTATAAACAGAGAGAGAAATGCTAGACAATATTTTTCTTTTCTGTCAAGTCTTGGACGCGACGTCAACCTAAAGAAAAGGACCATGCAAACACCGAAGGAATGACCTTTAAATGCCAAGTGATGCCCTATTTTTACATGGTTCATCCCCTCATGCATGTGAAAGCGTGAAAACGCAACGTTAAATAACCAGGAGGAGAACTAATATTTAATAAATGGTTTTTTAAGTATCTACCTCATTTAGTGCGCACATGCTAAGTGAAACTAATAGAAAGTTTCAGGCTTGAGGGGCATAGCACAAGAACTAACAAAACGGCTTGAAATGAAACTATAAAATAGCAGACAGAAAGATGCAACACAGCCCCCGGCGTTTAATTTGTGGGTTTCTGACCATGCTCATGATAACGGCAGCAACTTTTCCTAGTCAATTATAGTGCAGCAAAGAAGCCGTATTTGAAGGAGTTAGGTCTCCTGTAGTAAGTGCTTAAATAATCATTCTCAATGCAATACCTCCATTACCGTCATATAGATTCTTTGTAATTCCAACCAGATTGTAGGAAGGATTTGGCATCGTCAGCCAAAACAAATATTTTACACCTCTGACTTTTTTTTGAGTGTCAGCCTTTAAATATGCTCATAAATATATACTCATGTCATAAAGCGGTGTATTGCTGTTGAACTGTGTTCACTTGTATCGCCCACCCTGCTTGGACCTAGTGCCCACAGTATGTTATAAATAAATAAATAATAATCGTTTATTCAATAGATAGGGGCTTCGCACAATTCCTGTAAAATATTGAACCAGGGCTTCTTAGTGCCCGCTGTTGATGGGTAGTTGCCCGAACCCCAAGGCATAGTTCCGGCAACTGTAGCCGGACACTATTTCTAACGCTTTAGCAGGACAATATTTTTACCGACTGTGAGAACAATAGTCTTGTTGTCGTGACACATATCCAGAGCGAACAAATGCCACAAAGCATATGAAAGGTGATGCCGCCCTGTATGTAAACCCCGACACTTATATCGCAGATTCTTTTATGTTTCTTTTTTCCGGCTAGACCGAATGGTTACCCAAACGCCCAAAGTTTCTTGCCTGTTTTTAGCGTTTTCGCACTTGCGTTTAACTTGTATTCATGTTCAGACGTGAAGAAACTGTTTGGTTTAACGTTTCTCATCGATTAACCTTTTTAGCGTGACCGTTATTTTGTTCACAGTTTTCTAAGAAACTATTGCTGCAGGACAATTCGATTAATCATACTTTTTTCCTTAGTTCCAAAGCATCATACGGGTACGTAGAAGAAAATCTCCGTAACTTCCGACGTAACCTCTGCGTAGCACCTTGCGTAAGGCAGAAACCGAGACGTGGGTGTTGTATTACCTCTGTTTCTAGCTTCATTTTTGGGCCCGCTCATACCATAACCAAAATTTATTTGTACGTTTGCGCATTTTCGCTTGAAAAATATATTATATTTGTTATACACATCATCGGTGGTAAACTTGTTTAACTCACCACTATTACCTATTATCAAAATCTCCATCCCCACTATTACAAAATCTCTTGCTGTTTTTAGACTGAGGGCATTCGTTAATTTTTTCGTTGTTCAAGCTCTAATACGTGGTTGTACGCTTTATTCTGGCCCCAAGGCGTCTTTCTGATCTCCACAACCACCCCCAATGCACGTCAAAATGACGCCAGTTTATCAATCACGAACCCGACCGTCACTCACGTGCTACGAACGTGAAAAGGCTGTCTCTAAAGGGTCTTTTTTTGTCACCTTCCTTGTAAACAACGTTTTGAGAAGTGTACACGTTAAGGGAAAAATTTCAGCGGTCGTTCATCGTATAAAAGTGAGAAAGGCGGCTGAATGGTAATGCCAAGCCATGACCATGTCCATCCTGCAAATCGTGATCGCTTATTCTGTGGTGTTGTCTTGTATTGCCCGAACGTTTTCTGGCTTTGCTGGCGAAAAAATGCTGCAGCAGAAAGTTGATTTTGATGGAAATGTCATTAAGTACCGTCCGGTAAGCGAATTATTGTTATATAATCTCTTGTTTTATTCTTGGTAGTGTAAAGGGCTGAGGAGTCTTTCCTGCACTTCAGTTATCGTGTTCCAGAAAATGCTATGTAATAGTGAGCCTTGAAATCGCATAAAATATTCATGCGCAATGCGAGTCAACCTTACATCAGACCAGGACAATGCAGGGTAACGACGAATCGGCATCGCCATCTCGTGCCCTTCCTGCTGATTGATAAAGATTACCAGCCTCTCCGTTACGTACCCAATGAACAGATATATCTACATAGTTCTCACGGATAGCACATGACCGCAGTTCCCGTTTTTTTTTTAATAAAAAGGAAAACGAAGGGAAAAAGAAGGCCTTATCCTACTCCTATAGCCAGGAAGAGAGATGATTACATGGCAAAGGATGGTGTCACGTTATTCCTCTTGGAGAGATCCATGGTGACTGGTGCAGAACGGACAAATTCGCTAGTTGGTAGCTGTTCATCTTGAAAGTGGAAGCGCTCACAAAACAGGGACGAAAGTAGAAAAAACAGACGACACGGCGCTAACTCGCAACTATTTGTTTATTGAAAAGAAACTCAAATAAATACTTTCAACACCTCACGTGGTGCGTTCATCTCGCGCAAGATAAAACCATGAAAGCGACTTCCTACGGGGATTGAATACTTACGGGTGTACTCGGTGCAGCTAAAACACATAAACTTCGTCTTCCTTTTCGTGCAATAGTAAGTGAAAGAGGCGCTTGGCAGCGAGAGGTGCCTGGTTTTCTGCAAAAGCATTTGCACAACCTTACTGTATGCGACCCATTCTTCATCCCGAACTCTGATGAATTTGTGAGTTTTCTTAAGCTGTCAAATCCGGGTGCCTGCGGTTTCTTCAGTATTGATGTCCGGGACCTATATTATTCCAAGCCTTTTGAAGATCTTATGAAGAGTGTGCGGCTGTGCATCACCGAAGATAATGACGGGGTGAAGCTCGACAGCTCTTGTGGTGTGTATGTCAACACCTTCCTGGAAATAGTATCGTTTTATTTGAGGTCCACTTTTGTGGAATGGGACGGAAAGTTTTATCAACAAAAAACAGGCGTGTGCATATGGTCTAAAGTTGCCCCTGTTCTTAGCGACGTACTTCTAGGAAGGCACTGACAGACAAATTGAGAAAAACTTGGAAGAGGCGGCCAGTAAAATTGTCAGATACGTCGACGACTTTCTTGTAATTGTAAAACCTGATAGCCTCGACCAAAAGGTGACCAGGTTTTGAACCTTTTTAAACAGTACGGCTGTGGGCTGAGTTTGACAGTTCAGTTGCCAAAGGAACATAAATTACAGTTCCTGGATCTGAGGCTGCATCGAGAAGAAAAACATATATGCTCGTCCTACTTCCCGCGTTCAAAGAAGCCGATACTAAACTTCAAATCTGGCCACTCCAAGATTGTTAAAATGGGGATTGGTGTTTCTTGTCTGCGAGTATCTCTCACAAAATCGTGCACGGAAAAAATATCCAGTAGTTTCACACGCCAGCTAGAAAGACTAAAAAAGGATGGTTTTTCGCAATCTGTCATTCAAAAGATAATCCTTAAGTTAATAAAAGGAGCTAAATCAGATTGGGGGGGGGGGAATGAGAAAAAGACAATAGGGGAAAAAACCTGTCGTCATTCCGTATATGCACAAGATGTCGCACGGGTTAAAAAGTGTTGCTAACCAGTGTGACGTCGACGTGGTTTTCTCGGTCCCAAACAAACTGACTAGGTTATGCGGCAAAATAGGCACAATATTATCAGCACGTGAGAAGCCGCTAAGAAAACAAGCATGCCAAGTAAATCATACTTCCCCCTTTGTGCGTTGTGCAACATGTGTTGTTTATTTGATACCGATGACGTGTGGCGACACTTATGTAGGACAAACTGGGCGATGTTTAAACATTCGTCTGCAAGAACACAACAACGGTGAAAGATCAAAGCAGGGCTCCCAACTATGGGAACACTGCGCCACGCATGGGTGTTCACCCATATTCTGCGATACCAAAGTTTCGTCACGGCATCGAGATAAAAGAACTCTAAAGCTGATAGAAACATTCCACATTAAAAGGTAAGGAGATAGATGCGTTAGTTCCCCGTCAATTTTTATAACTGACAAAAAATATTTTTATCTGTGCAAGTCATTGCGATCGTAGCGGTTTCTCGTTATGTTATAGTTTCGCTGTTTTAATGCCCTTACCCTTTAATTTTAGCGTGTACGCCCGTATGTATTTAATCCCCATATCAAGTGACTTTAATGGTTTT
Organism: Haemaphysalis longicornis; assembly: GCA_013339765.2. Classification (NCBI taxonomy): domain Eukaryota; kingdom Metazoa; phylum Arthropoda; class Arachnida; order Ixodida; family Ixodidae; genus Haemaphysalis; species Haemaphysalis longicornis. The sequence goes on from CM023457.1 coordinate 13,189,403, forward strand.
ATCTTGCGCGAGATGAACGCACCCCGTGAAATGCTGAAAGTGGATATTTGTGTTTATTTTCAATAAATAAATAGTTTAGAGTTAGTGCCGTGTCGTCTATGTTTTTTCTACTTTCATCCCTGTTTTGTGAGCGCTTCCACCTGCAAGATGGTGCCTGGTGTTATACCGTACTCACCAAAGTCTAGAGTGATTGAAAACGCTCCTGAACACAAAATACAACCTAATTTATTATCAAAGAGCGAGCAACTCCCTTTGTTCATAAGCCCTTTAAAAAGCAGTGTTCACATTTATGTTTGTGCGTTTTTTAATGTACACGTGATCACATCATGTCTCTTCCAATAAATTTGGAAGAATACTTAACCCGAAATGTTCTGTGAGACCAAAGTATCTCAGCTTTATTCGAATTACGGAGTTCAGATGGTTGACACGAAATTCCCACGTTGCTAAATGATTGGTAAAGTCATCAATGAACACTATTAAAGCTAATTTGTAAACGTTATCGCGTTATGTTATAGTGATACATCATAGCACTCACCTGCACTTGCGCAATTCCTGCGTTAAAATGTACTTTTGGTTAAACAGCACTTGAAAAATGTTTGGAGAACCGTAATGTTTCAAGCATATTGCTATCACTGCCATTGCCATGTAAACATGAATGCAGCAGCGTTTAAGAGACGTCATATTTGCACGTTCACGTGAACGAGCCCCATATTTTTCAATGCTTCCCTATAATAAAGCGTTATCGATATTTCTAATTGCATTTGACAGCGTGTGTTGTGCGCCATTCTTGTTAACCTTTTTAACTTTGAGATGCTCGCATGACTGCTGCTAATATCGTAATTATTCTCAAGCCTCAGATGGGAGGCCTTTTTTGCACCCTGTCATTTGCTAGTGAAGGATAGTTCTCAGAAATTTAATAAGTTGAAATGAAGGGAATAAAGAAGGCTAAGACGAGTTACGTCTCATATACAACGAATATAAAGGCACGCTAATGATAGTTAGGACAGCGGGGAGGTTCCCTTGGAATATTTGGCAGATTATGGTGCAAGACTGGTCCGAAAATAATTCACTCCATGCACGTTTATGGATACTAGATAACAAAGTTTAAATTTGGGAACATATGACCAATTAAAACCCTCCCGAGCCATGGCACATTTTTTCACATTTTTGCTCGCTATTGGAAGGACGCATAAAAACAAAATGCAAGACCAAATGAACAAAGCTTTCTGGCCTTTTTAATATTCGGTATTTACAGAAGTCCGGTGTTTGCAGAAGGCACAGTATGATTGACCAAGCGCCATCCAAGCAAGGGGCCGAACTCCCCGCACGTCCCTCTCAGAGTCTTCTTCCTCTTCCCTTCTTGATGATAATCCCGAATTTATAATGATGTCTCGGAACAATATAAATACGAAAACTGTCGAAAGGACACAAAAGAGCCAAACACCGTACAACATACCGCAAGGCTATTTAGAGGTTTTCTAGTTTAACAAATGTGTGGTTCTAGTCCGGCCTTTGTGGAACCCTACCGATTACCCCAGTCCTCAACCTCGACACACAAGTGTTTAAGTTTTGCCGATAACAGAATAAGAGCCAGCGGTGCAGGAATTGAACCCAGGTACTTATGTTCGGAAGCAGAGTCGCTTAGTAACTAAGCTACTGCGACAGGTGATTTAATAGAGAAGGCACTGACACGCCAACAGACACCTAGAAATGGCTACGGCTGAAGGAAAACATAAGCGATTGCAAGTCATTTGGAATCAGCCTTCGTCCAGAGGTCGACCTGTAGCTTTTGTAGCTTTGGTACCTGATTTTGATTATCATTATGATGGCTGAAATGGCAGCGATGGTCTTGATGTTTTTTGTCAACATACTTTTCCGCAGGGCTCGCGGAAGAGAGGGGAGGCCTGCAAAAGCACTGAACAATGCCCTCGCGGGCACTGTTGCCTGAGAACTGCATATCGAGGTGGATACTTTTGCCATAGGAATTCCCACCTTGGCCGTCGTTGCACTGATGACCCAGCAAAAGGTCAAGTGTACCAAGGATATTGCCCATGTGTTGGTTCTCGTAAGTGAATTTCAATATATCAGAAGATGAAGCTTATGAATATGTGCCAAATAATAAGAACTTAGACGCGTTACAGCGCGGCGTTTTACTCCACGTTGTCTTGTCCATCAAAAATTTGTCGTACCAGCAAAAAGGTGCAATGTGCCTATCTGGTGACATCCTTTTCGCTGCACATTTGCAGAGTTGGTAACCATGATGACTGACGACTTCACGTCCAAGACACCACTGCATTGTCGAAGGTGACAGAAAATGAGTAAATTAAAATAAAAACATTTCTCGAAACACTGCCAAGCCAACACAATATGCCACGCAAGTGCAGATGTCCCCTGCATCTTTTCATGTAAATAGATTGCAGACGTACATACCCAGGAATTGGTCCATCATGCTCCCGTAACCGCACTAGAGGTTTAAAAAACAAACCGAAAGTTAATAGTTTAACGGTCACAGCAATAAAGGGCTCCCCATTCGAATACCTCAAGCTGTGTTCTAGCCAGGTGGCCCATACCAAGCGCTGAAATATTTTGCAGAGTTTCATTGATGCCTTTTTCAGAAATGCATTAATTTCCCTCAGTACAGTATTTATTTTCTTCCTGGCAAGAAATCTCTTCGGTGTACATCTTCCAGATTATATAATAACGAAAATTTTACCACAAAGATATATTTAAAAGACATTTTAATAGAAGGCCCGTGACATCTCTCACTGCATGCATTTTCGTCCTGTAAAGATCCATACATGATAGGTAACCTCTGATTCATTTTATGCTTCTCAAGCCAAATTCAAACTAAGGGGGCTGTACAAGACAAGGGCGTTTTTTCACTTAGGAAATAAAAAGCCACCAGACAAAGCCTGGGAGTGGGCGAACCATGGCCAGTTTACGGGTAGTTGACAAAATTTCCAGAAAGAAAAAAGGTGCGAAGAAAAGCCAACAAAATGTCATGCACAGAGCCTCTAAATCCGGCGATCCGTGAGAAACCTTGGTACGCAAATGTCGAAAAGGGTTATTTCACACGCCAAAGCATTACCATGTGGCCATGACACGCCCGATTTCCTTCCTAGAGTATTAAGAACGCTTCTCGTAGCTTCCAAATCGTACTATCGTTTGAACGAACTCAGAGTGCGGCTCTCTTTGGCGAAACACTGCGTGTTGTCACGTAGAGTCATGTCACGTGTTGTGCTGATAAGCACCTATGTTTTTCCTGTATTTTGACCTTTAGAACGGAGTATTGTGATCTAATGTGACCACCTGTATTCGATATGTGTCATATGCTCTCATGCCGACTCCCGTTCGGGATAAATCTTTGTTAGCCCTCTAGCACTTAGCGCCTGCTCCCCTTTTTGCAGCCCCCCAAAAAAATGCCGCTGTTGTAGGTGGTTGAACGAGGTTTCCCGAGCGAAACGTTGGTTCTTGCGCAGAGAGCGCGCAGTGAACTCGTACATGTTTTAATCACATGCACCTTTACTCTTTTCCTCTATCCGCATCCCTCACCTTGAAACGAACGAACAATTCGACGCTTTCACCTTGCCTTACCTTGAAGGTCAGATTGACGCTACGAGGAACGAGCCATTTTCTGAGTTTCCTGGAGTAATACAGCTTTTGCTCTGAATATCATACCACATTCACGGCACTAGCAACTTCCTAATTATGGTGAACTGCCCCAACAGCGGATTGTAATGACATACGATGAGTTTATACACCCTCTAGTTCAACCGGCCCGTGTTATAGGGGCTGTAGTTGTTACCGTAGTATCTTGGGAGAGAGCAGCTTACTGTAGCACGCATCTCCAGTATAGAAAAATTTGATCCACAATTGGCGAGGTACGGTCGTTGCTGCAACTTCAGGGCGCAACAGTTACACATGCTCAAACATTGTGGACATGTGAAAGTGCACCTTACGGGAAGCTCCAGTAGGACCGCTTAAAACCGGCATTATTCTCCATACAGGCAGCTTACCACTTCCACAGAAAAAATATTTTGTTACGCAATCCAAATTATTTTTTGTTATTCAACGCCAAAAGGCGCTGCCCATGAATTAAGCCTGTTGGCTTCTACCCTTCTGTAACTTGATATGGCTGCAATTCAAATGTGTTATCTGATCCAAACTAATTTTATAACAAGATATTGTGCACGCAGCAAGCTATATCCTAAAAGCATAGAATGGGCTACCCTCTCAGTATTCAAACGCTAATGCGTTGTGCTGCTTAGCTCCAGGACGCGAGTCCCTTCCCGGTCGTAGTGGCTGCTTCTGAGATGGCGAAAAAAAAAACTTTCCGTGTGTCGATATTTAACCAAACTTGAACAATATTCAGGTTAATATACGCTTTTAATTCAGGTTAATATACGCTAGGTTAATACGCTTTTAGGTTAATATTCAGGTGGTCAAAATAAATCTTAAGCCCAACACTACGGATGCACAGCCGAGGTGTTACTTGAGCGCGTTTGTATAACCCCAAAATCTGTGTGAAGACTACGCTTTAGAGAATTTTAGAGAATTTTAGCCGCCATGAGAATTGTCTTGCATTTACACACGAGGTTCCAAGTCATGACGCCCTGCAGGTTTTAGATATTAATTTTAAGTTTTTCATCCTACCACGTTTGTTGGGTCTATCGCTCGCGTGCCCGTAAACTGCTCCTGCCATTTTAACCATCTCATTCAAAGACTGTTAAAAGGGCCATAGCGCCTCTGGTTTTAGAATCTGCACTGAAAACGTCCTGTGCACATGCTCTTCAAGAGAGCTTTGACCCTCAACTGAAGAGACTTCTGTCGTTCGGTTACCCAAGCTATGTCTTGGTTGGCCTTGCCGTAGCCTTGCTGCGGTAAGCCAAAGGCCAAGTAGGTTCGAAGCGGCCAGAACAGCCAAAGGCGAAGCCGGTTGTTCCGCCCTATATACATACAGTTACGCACTAACCTGAAAAAAGTGGCAGAGCGCTACAAAGTGCCGGTGGTGTTTTCTGCTCCACAAAACCTTGGCCACCTCTGTGCGCGAATTTTCGGCAAGCCCAAACCGAAAAAGTGCGAAAAGAAGCATGCCAAACGCTTTGTGCCCTGTGACGTCGGGGTGGTCTACAAGATACCGCTTTAATGCGGGGAGGCCTACATCGGCCAGACGGGCAGATGTGTGAATGACCGGGCACGCGAGCATAGTTCTTCTCTTAACAATAATACGCCCGCGCATTTACCCGCGCATTTCGAAGATTGCAGGCCTGTCAGTCCCTTGAAGAAATGCACACCTTTTTTTGAGCAGATTACAATTCTCGGCAGGAATGTTAATAGAGTGGCGAGGGAGCTCTTGGAAGCGTTTTATATTAAGCAGAAAGGGGACAAGTGCGTCAGTGACACTTCTGTGCTTTTGCGTGCCAGCATGTTTGAGTTTTTGAAAATGTCGCTTTGATCCTGTCCTCTGTTTGATGCGTTCCATGTAGTGTACCAAAGTGCGCATGTCCGTGATGATACATGTATAAATATGAGACGAAGCCTCAATAAATGTTAGTTGCAAGTGAGCGCTTGTCCCGTCGTCCTTCTTTACTGTCGTTGTCTAAGTCATGCTCTATTTTTTTAAACTTTAATGCACGAACTTGCCCAACAGCTGCGTTTAAGGAGACTACGCTAAAATGCGCTGTAATGCAAATTGAACGCAAGTTTAAACACTTCGTCGTGAAAGTAATGTTCACATGATTGTTCACAAGATTATTCACATGAAAGACGGGCTCATACCGTATGAGAAGCGTTCTTAGTGCTACCACGAGGTCCAGCACCGTATTAAAAGCACTAGCGCTACATTGAGGGAAATCAGCAGCTTATAATCATGACAATTTTACCACAGAAAACCTCGAGCATCGCTGTGTTTTCAGACTGTTCTGACGTTTTGGCCTTTTAAACCCCCATTTTCTTGCCAAGGTGCGCGCATGTACATCGTCGTGTTAAAAAGTTGTACAGTTCCTTGCAAATCTTGGTTCTTGTGTTTTGCAAGGCTTTTAGTCGTAAGTATGTCTGTGAAACCACCCGCCGACTCCCAACCTTTGTTTACTTTCTCAATATGAGTGATAAATTATTTCCTGTCCATTTATTTTTTTTTTCAGAGGAATGCCGTCGATACAGCAACGGTGCAAGCTACTGCGTGCGTTCAAGACCACGGTGGTGGAATAAATGGTTTCAAGAGTAGTGGAAGTGTGCGAAGGTCAACGCTGTACCATGAAGCAAAGGACGTGGTACTTTTAGTTGTGCACTAGACACGCACAAATCAAGAAGAAAGAAGGATTTCTTTGGCGGCGAAAAAAATATGTTCAAATTATTTTGTGCGCATTGGCATATGCTAGTTCAATACAAGAGTTTCGCATTGAAGCTTCATTGCAGTGTGGAGGTTTTAAGAATAGATCTTACTTGTTATGTAGGAATCGCATTTGCCTTTATCTCGACAAACAAGCCCGCCCGAACAGCAAGTTGATCTCTTAAATGCGACTGCATCTCATTCACTCGCCCTGTCCATGCAGCGTCGTCGGCGTTGTTGTCGTCCGCCCCTCCCCCATTCTCCTCGCCGCGCGAGCTGCGCTCTCCGCCGCTCACCCCCTCTCCTCTCCGATGCCCCTCTCTCGCGAGGGGCATTGGATTGGATTCGAATGGATTGGCTTGGCTTGGCTTGGATTGGATTGGATTGGATTGGATTGGATTGGATTAAAGTGGATTGTGTTGGATTGTGTTGCGTCATAGCCGCGGCAGACACACTGGCGCCGGCGCATGTGCAGTACTCTCTCTTCCGCGGTCTCCTCTCCTTCGGGCGCGCTGCGCATGTAACCGGTGTGCCACTCTCCGGCGGCCTTTCGGTCGACGGTTGCTCTGCGCTTGCGCTTGAACCCCCCTCAGCATCGCATCACACCAGGGTTCCCGCGAGGGGAGATGGGCGTAATTTTTTGTAGGAAGGCAATTAATTAATGTTAACTTTACCCTCTCCCTACAGTTTCTGCAACGGCAAAAACTGGACAACCGTTATCACATACGTTCACGTTCATGTGCAATCACTTTCTATCATGCGTTTTGTGTAAAGTAGCGCCCAATTTACAGGGGCAAAATTAAGTATAACCTATAGGTGGAAGCACCCTGTCCCTAGTAATGTCAACCGGTACATCCAGATACACAGCCGGGGACGGCACATTTCACAAGAAAGATTTATGACTTCTGTGTTCTGCCTTTGTTTTCCATTTTTTTGCTGTGCTGACCTGCCAATATTGAGCGCGTCGACACCCGCAGGAGGCACCGCTTCTTGCCACCTCTTTCGCACAAATAAAGAATATCATCTGTGGCTTTAGCTGCGCGTTTTTTAGCAAATAATACAGCAAAGCAATGCTTTATAGTATCTTCTGCTTGTTATATATTGATGTATTGTCAGCGTGATTCAACAGCGCAGTCTTACACAAGAGAGCACTAAGCCCATAAATTAAGTTGTGCATGCAGTTAAGCCCTCGCGCATCAGCAAAACAAAAACAACTAAGTATTAACAGGGAAACATAAAGCTAAAAGACGATAATAAACACTTGCCGCTCTGATCCACTATGCATCACTCGCTTCCATGAATTTACATGTAGCCGTAAACTTACATCCTGAGTGCAATATCCCCTAGAGTGCGCCGTCCATAAGCTTGTTCAAAAAAGTGGAATTTTGCAAGGAACAATCAGTAGGAGCACCATGCCTTTGCCTTCAAACGCATCAAAGCTTTGCAGTTGTTGGGACGCGTCTTGGCGCCATTCCACATCTAGGTGTCTGAACGTGTTGTCAATTGCCTGCACCTTAACTTGTACGCACTGAAGTTGTTGTGAAAGGCCACAATTCTTTACATAGCCTCTCAATCGCGTTGTGACCCTTAGCAGTCTGTCTCCCTGTAAACCTTTCAATAGGTTCCAGGTGCTAAGTGCACCTGTTTTGACAGAAGCCCAATGGCTGCTCGCTTTTAGTCCTCATCGGCTGCTCAAGCCGGCGGGCTTGTAAATTTAGCAAGCCAGCAGTAAATGGCAGCGTTATCTTCCTGTGTCGTTCCATTGCTGTCGTAGTCCTTACACGGGCTTGCCTGGAGCTATGCTTCAATCGCGATTTTCATTACGCTTTTAACCACAAATAAGTTACACTGAGCACCTAACCGGCTGGCCTGTGTAATACCAACATAAAACGCGGTCACGCAATCTAATTTAACGCGAGAAGTAGAACAGCATCGTTTTAATTCAGTGATACGTACTAATAAAACCGAACCCCAGAAATATCCTCCGCGTCTTTCCACGCGGACATAGCAGTTTTCCGTGTCTGCAGCTTTGCGTCTTCTTTTTCAATGTTCAACCTTAATGCCGAAACTAATCACGTGATAAGTATAGTGTCAAACGCATTGTACAACAAGCTGTGCGTACCGGTCATCGACGTTTTCTACATCGGAGGTCACAGCGCGTTCAAGAGGTCCACCCTTAATCAGAGACAAGGAACATAACAAGTGTGGGTGCTCTAATCACATTCCGGAGGCCCTGCGTTTGATTCCTCTCCTGTCCTCAATTTTACAACGTTTATGTTCACTTCAACTGCTATACGTTAAATTTGAGCGCCGTCGGCCATTCTGCAAGCGATTTTACTGTTACAGGTACAGACACCAGGCGATGGATTTTGTGCTACGGGGGCGTTCTAATACTTCCGCAAAATAACTAACCGTTACAGTAACACAAAACGAGCGCTTGCCCTCCTTGGTTCTGTAGAGCATGGTTCAGAAAACTGCTACGCAATGTCTGCGTCTCTTTCGTCGTTTCTGTTTTTACAGCACAGCTGTTTATAGCTAGGGTCTCGTGCATTTCTGTTCTACGTCCGCAAAAACGCCTTGTTGCAGTTAACTGTATTCACCAGTTTTTCAAGAGCGACGCATTCCATAGCGTAATGCGTTCGTGCATGCAAATAAGATGACTTTTTGTGCACTTCTGGCGGCGAAGTTCTGAAAAAGACGACGTTTCGCTAAAACAGTGGCAAAAGGCAAAACATCGTGTGACTCGTCGTTTTGAATTTTTTGGATTTGGCTACAGCTTGCAGGCGACGGCAGCTGCTGAGGCCACTTTTAGAAACAGCTGACACCATTTTTTAGAAAACACTATTTCTCTTAACGTTTTCTTTCGCACACATAAAAAACATTTTTACCCGTCATAAGACGTTTTTCTCTGCGTTAAAATCTTGTAAAATATGAGTGCATTACCCTTTTTGGTCATTATCACCATCATGCCTAAGACATTTAATGCCTTTGAGTTTTCGCGTGCAGACCGCTTGCCCAAATAATGTCATTCGGTATGTTAAGGCCCTAACACGTAATGTGATTTTTTGTGTACGTGTGGCACGGGTATAAGACGTGCTACATTATTCGACCCTTCCTATGAAGGCAGAAGGTTTCGATGCTATTCAGTACCTTGTGAATGATACCCGATATCCCAAAGAAAACAGGTTTCTGGCCAGACATGCGGCCATTATCTGTGGCCGAACTCCTGTATCCGTGGCCACCAGGGTCGGTGGTGCCAGGGGCGATGGCTCAGCAGCTAAGGCGCTTCCCCATTGAGCACAGGGGTCGAGGGGTGCCGGAACTCTTGGCGGGCTTTGTTTCTCATGAAGATAAAAAAAAATCTTCCGTGTGTGCAAAAATTTCAACAGGCGTCAACGATAGTTTTGGGATGTTAATTATTCCGTCGGAGTCTGCTTTGATGAGCCTCATTTCACCAGGTGAAGTTTCGGCGCGTAGCATGGCAACTACTTTATTTAAGAGCCGCACATATGATTTATCCCAGGACGTTATTCATCATCATCACAATAAGGCAACTTTATTAAATGTTTCCGCGAATTGTTACAGGTGTTTGGGCCAATAGCCAAAGGGTAGTGTCCGGTGTGGGCCACTTAAGCTCAAAACATGCGTTACTTATCAAAATACGACAGGAAATTCATTCACTTCTCGATGCCCTGTAGAAAAGCTTGACGACAAAAAAACACGGCGTTAAATTACCAGGTCTTATAACTGTCTATAGACTTTGCATTATAAAATAATGAGGTTACAATTTGCCTTCAAACATCGGGGCTGGGTTCTCCTTGTGAATAGACATGTGAGAACGTATAAATAAGCATGCATCCGCTAAGTGACTTGATCGCAGTCTTTAAGGGCAAGTGCCGGAAATTGGGAAAATCCGCGGGTGCCCACGGAAAAAAAGAAAACATTTATTCCTTCATCCGTGCCTCTGCCGACCCTGCTCCCAACACATCCCGTTCTGCCACCTGCCTGCTGCAGCGGCAAGCTTAGGAGTTATTTACACCGGGCATCGCTGGATGGCGCGCCGTACTTGAAGAATGTAGGGTTCCTCAATGCCGGAGTACGGCGCAGATGGGCGTGCATCCAGACACGCCAACGCTGAATGATCGAGCGCCTCGATTCTTTCTGGACTTAGGGCTTTTTGGACCAAATAACTTTGACTTCTCCATTAAATGTTTATTCCTCCTGTTTTACTAGAATGTAGGGAGAGGTCATACAAAAACACGCGTCGTGATGGCAAATGCCAACTCTTAATGGCGGTTCTAGAATGTATAGCAGCACCAGCAAAAAAAAAGTGGGCCGTGAATCTGCTACTTTCGTTGCAAATGTCGTCAAAAGACGATAGTCTTTGTAGACATTTGCCAAGGAAATGCCCCCCTTTGCTTTCCCGCTCACCTCTCATGCTGTTCCTGTGTCGTCACGCTCATTCCAAGGTAGACACACTAAAGGTTTGCGCAAGGCGATTTGAATTTACCGCGTTCCACTGCTGCAGGTCGGGTTCCTCGAGGCCAGCGCTCGCTACAGTATGGCGGAGACGTGCGTGAATGGAGGCGGCCGACTAGAAGGTTTATAGAGCCGCGTGGCCGTGCTCCACGTGCGTTCCAAGCAGAACGTGGAATCTAGCTAGTGGAACCTTTCGTTGCTGTTGCCGCATGATTTTTCATATGCCGCCAGGAGGCGGCGGTTTTCTGCAGTAGATGTAGAATATCATTTGCTATCGAAAAACCAAGCATCCATGATTTTTTTAATAAAACAATACTGTAAATATCCCTTGTGTACTAATTTCCTGTTTTATATTTGCGTAATGTCTTGTTCTTGTTCAACAAAGTTGACAAGTATGAACATATAAACCGGGCTTAGACGTTTACATGTGGCTGTGCGTATATAAGACTATTGCGCAATATCGATTTTACTTTGGCCGGGTGGCTGAATCGAGTCACAGGCAGACAGACGGACAGACATACAGACAGACCAAAATTTCTGGGTTTAAGTAGCCTAAGAAAGACTATCGCCTTTAAAAAAACACGCGTACGGGTGGTTTCATTTTGTAGCGGGAAGCTTATTCGTCAAGAGACGTGAAACGTAAAGCCATGCACTTCCAGCGCTCAACCCTATATATCTCCTTTGTTTAACATTTTGGGACTCAATGTTGTAGACGCACTACTTCCCTCACTCTCCCATGCAAACTCCGTAGATGAACTACTATGCGTGATACTGCACGGGAAAAATTATAACCGACATTTATTTAACCAGCCTCGTTATCTTCTCTGAGAGGAAGTTATCTCTTCCTGATAGTAAACCGGCGAAATAAAACTAAGCAAGCACAGATATCAACACGCGAACTCTAAATAACGACGTATGCTTGAATTAGTACGGACACCTTAACCAAGATGCAACTTGGATGCGGAAACACTGTTTTTATATCTACAAATTTAATATGGACAAAGGCGTCCTAACCAATTAACATTATTTAAAAAAAAGCTTTGCAACAAAATACCCGTGAAAGAGATCACAATTTTCATTTCTCTCTCCCCCACCACCATGAATACAGATTAACTGTTGATTTTAATGCAGTTTACTCCACCTCCTCTTCGCAGGAAAGCTACGCTTTGGCTCAGTAACGTATCACGGAAGTGTTCTGATACAGCCCCCCCCCCCCCCCCCCCCTCGGACTACGTGCCTGTTTCAACTATAAAGAGCGCTGGGGCGGTATGCGCAATTTTTCCACCCCGATATCGTTAACGCACGTCGAAATATTGCCACATATCCTTTTCGTTGCTAGACTCTCACAACTAAAAAAACCGTTACGGTGCGCCCGCGCTTAATTGCGCGTTTCTTAGGCAAATTTACATAACAAGTACGTCTGTGCGAGGTAACTGAGATAACAGAATACTTAGGGAGTGAGGGTGTTTATTTCAGTCTTTGTGTTAGTGAGATAAATGTTTTAAAAAAATATGAGACCGGTTGCGCTCTCTGACGCCTTGACGCCGATTTGTGCGGGAAACCTACAAAATGAGAAGGCTCAAATAAGGCAAATATATTTACACCTAAAACGCCGAAACAAAAGCAGACATGTGGCAGTCATGACCAAGACAACAAACAGAAAATAAGTGCCGCCTGACACCTCCCTCTCCCCCCCCCCCCTTCATTTTCTGTGACCCTGGATTTCTGCATCATTTTTGTATTCTTGTTTACATTGCCGCAACTTGGCGAATCCATAGCATAGGAAGGGGCCCTTTCATTTTGGCAGAGCAAAAGGGAGGCGAGCATTTTATGTACTCGTGAGCAGAAGGATGTTGTTAGGTCCTCCACACCCTGAAAAGCGTCCTTTGTCCGAGATTGCCTTGGTGCTGGCTGGCCATTCCTGGCCACGTGTTTCCAAACGCTTCGCTGAACAGAGCACCCACATGACATGCGTGATGTCACTGTGTGCGCTATTCTTTTGAGAGAGAGAGAGAGAGACTCCCTCTCTTTATTCTTTTGAGTGCCTCCTAAAACGAGGGTACTGTTCGGGCTCTGTAGCCTCGATGCAGATTACTGAGTACTGGCGCTGAGGGCTTGAGTTCGAGCTCCAGCAGGTCTACCTCCGCAGTTTTTTCTTTTTTTCTTTCATTGCCTAATTTTTTTTCTATAATTAATGCTTTTTCCGTAAACTCAAATCTACCCGCTGTTTTCATTAATATAGTGATCCGGTATGTTTTAGGTCGCTTTAGGTTGGGGGCGCAGCCAATGACCACGTTGAATTACCGTTCTGCATTGAGCGAACAGATCACGTGGGTGCTCTGTGCAGCGAAGCGTTTGAAAATGCGCGTTCGGGCCCGCCACACTAGTCGTTGCTTGTCCGAGGGCTCAGAGGAGGACAGTTACTCCCCACTGCTCATAGGTAGGGCTGGGATTAGGGTAAGAGTAAGTGGACACCGTAGAAGCAAAAGTCATCGCTGGACGCAACATTGTGACCCGCTTTCGTCCCTGTCTGGTTGGTTGCCCAAGATCACTTGAACCACGACTTACACGAGCCTGCTGAGCTTCAACAGCTCAGATCTAAATGGAAAGAGAGTTTCTGCCAAACTGGCATATGCAAATTTGCTTGACCATTTTTTGCTGCGGTGTTCCAAATCCTAATCAGTACCTACATCCGGCAGGTCTGAAGACCTCTCCACTGCGCCACCTCTGTCCAGAAATAAATCAATTGAACACTTGCTTCTTTTAGACTTGCTCCGTGACACATGCGCAGCAACAGTCATTGAGAAGCTTAGTGCTATGTTTGCCAGAAGTGGGGTACGAAGCTACGTCGAGCTGAACGGCAAGAAGCGGCGATCAGCAGTACGGAATTTTCGAAGCCCCCTGAACCTATACACTTCGACGGCGACATCAGTAATCCTTGGCAGCTGTTTAAACAGAACGTTTCAATTCTTCCTGACAGCATCAGAAACCGGCCCCAAGCACCGTGGAAGCGCAACGAAGACGCCCCTACTGCTGAGCCTGGCTGGCGACGCCGCCTTGGAGGTTTTCAACAACTTCAATTTCCTCGAAGGTGAGAGCAAAGAGGATTACGACACGGTGGTGAAGAAGTTTCATGAATACTGCGCAGCCCAGCAGAACGAAGTGCATGAGTGTTACCTGTTCCGACAACGAGTCCAACCTGACGGTGAACCTTCGGAGCAGTTCATTGGGGACCTGAGGAAGCTGGCCCTGGTCCTGCAACTTTGGTGTAATGGAAGACTCAATGATTAGGGACCAGGTCGTTTACGAAACAAACAGCGAGAAAGTCCGCGAGAAACTGCAGCGTGATAACGAATTAACGCTAGCCAAAGCCGAGCCAGTATGCAAGGCGGCAGAATTGTCGGCGGCGCAGCATGAAGTGTGGCGACGGGAGCAACGACAGGTCGACCGGGTCAAGAAAATTCATGAGGAGCAGCGTTCGACCTTCCGGGCCGTAGGTGTGGGCGAGCAACATGGTCCGCGAATTAGCCGCGGCTATCAGACACGATACAGTACCATTTTCTCAAAAAGATGCTTCAGCGCTTGCATCAAGTGTGGCATGGAGTGCGCAACGAAGGATTTGGGTAGACGCTTCTTATTATTAGCCCGCCCCTCCTACTCTATGGAACCAACATTGCAATTTTAGCATGCCACCTGGAATATCCTAGCATGATGAAGCAGTACTGACCGTATACGGTTGAACGTCGCCTACACGCGATACTACTGTTACAAACTGAACCATTCGCCCTCGTCACTGTGCCCACAGTGCGATGTCCGTGAAGATCCAAAACACCTAATCTCTTACTGAGCATTGCGCACGAAAAGAGAGTAACGTTTGTTTCGTTGTTGAGGTGAATGGTGTCGTCGTGGAGGGTGGTGAAGGACCCGATGACGAGACGAGGAAAGTAGATGATGAAGAAAAAGAAGTCTATTTACAATTATTTACACAGACGATGAAGCATACATAAGACAAAAGGAAAACTCGATTACAATTAAGAGGCGCCGCAGCGCACAAAGGGGGCTTCGCGGCACGATCCCTGGTGGGGGCCCAGAGACCAAAAAGGTGCCAAACCGCCGCACGGTTGGCTTAAAGGTGCGTGGGGTCCTGGCGCCCAGAAACCGCCGCGGGAGCGAGTCTTCGTGCGACCACTCGCAGTCGCAGCTCTCTACCAACTCATCAAGGGATGCGCGAGCAGGGCGCAAGCAAAGCCGCCTGCCCATAGCAGCGCATCCGCCAATTAGGGTTTTGACCCCCGGTCCTTCCCTGTCCGCCGACCCCGAAGGTCGGGAGGAAACGAAAGCCAGCTGCGACGAAGGTCGCCGGAAAGGCCGTCCCAAGGGGCTGCCACTCGGCCGACGGATGGGGGTCAACAAAACTAGGAGAAGGGAGGAGGGTCATCGTCCCGACGGGGTCTAACGGCGCTGTCATCATTACAAAGAGTATGCTCTCACTATCTCTGGGGCCGGCCGCTCTCAGCAGAACTAGAACTGAGGGAAGTGTTAGGTCCCTGATATTCTTCCAAATGTGCCTTTCGGGCTACAAAAGCTTTATTGGCCTATCTAAAAGCCACCAGCCTTGATCAACCTTTGTAGTCAAAGTCATGTGTGTTCCTCTTGCGTGTTCCTCTTGTGTTCCTCGTGTGTGTTCGGCGATGAGAAGATACGACCGATACGGGCGCTTGTATGTCACGTTTTCTTTTTTCTTGTTAAACTAGCTGGCGGTCGGTGCACCGGTTCACCACAGAGGCAACGTTTACATAGGCACGCTAAAAAAACTTTCCGAACTCTTCAAACAACTTATTATTTGAAATAATAGTAAAATTAATACAATCAGAGTCTCTGATGTCCCCCCCCCCCCTAAATATTGGCATTGTAACTACAACCTTGCCCTACGGAATAGCAGGCACAACTGTTCCGACAAAAATACTTTTTACTTCCTTTTTGCTTAATTTTAAAACAGCGTATTTTTTATTTCCACTTACATAATTGCACACTATTCTTCGCATTTTTCCGGCACTTTGCTAAATTTGCGGTCACTAAAACATTTCAATCCATGCCAATGATGAAGCTAAGGCGAGCGCATGATATAATGGCGGGCCCTGACGACACAGACGGCCTTGATGTGAGCCGCATAGACGCTCGCGCGCAGATTCCCCTCCAGTATATATATAAAAAAACTCTCTGGGTGCAGCGTGCGTCGGAGGCTGTGTGCTCCGTTGTTCATATTTCTTTTAATCCCCCCTATAACCCTGTCCCAAACATTTGCATACGTTACTCGAAAACACATCATCTCGGCCGTCGCCAATACATTCATTCAGAATTAATGAGGAATCGTTTACCGATTGGATGATCCCAACTGTCGACGTAATGAGCTTGCCACACATTCTGGCGCAATGAACAGCACCACGCACTGTAAAGCACCATCTGTTCGCATATAGTGCTCTTGCTTACTTCCTGCGTTTCCACTGTTGGTAGTAGTTTTTGGTTTTACACAAACTGAATTATCAATGCAAGTCAGCGCACTTTCCAAGGTGACACTACTCGCAAGCCCACCTGATACTTGCATCCAGGCTGGTGTCATGTTTGCTACCTGGAAGACATGAAATAAGGCGCACCTGGTAGTTTCCCTTGAATTGAACTCCTAAAACCGAAGAAATTGGGCGAATCTGTAGCCATTTCACGGTGAAATGCATCGTAGCGTCACAGCCGTGCGTCATACTTGAAGCAGACACTGGGAACCCCGCCTTTCGACCTACTCAAAGTTTGTAAACGTAAACACTAGGGGCAAAGAGCAGGTATTCTTCTCTGGAACGCACATAATTGTAAACGCGTAGCCATTGCAGCATCTCATATAGCAAATAACACTCCGTAAATTCTGTTGCCTTACCTTTCAATGCCTCACGCATGGCGTACCGGGCACGGCAAAACACGCTGCTGGAAAGCCAACTTTTTTTGGTGATGATGATGATCGTGGGTCAAGTGAAAGATGGCTGAAACGCGAAAACTTCTCTGGTAGATGTCGTCGAGCCCCAAAATCAAAACCAACATACAAACCGCCTTCCTCAAAATGCAATGCAGCATGGCCAACTTACGCACTGGGTTTCCACAAAAGCACACCAAGCGACTAGAAAGAACAAAAACGCCTCCCAAAGTCGGAATCGAACCTGGGTCCACCGCGTTCTGAAGTGGACGACTATCCCACTACCAACTAGTAACGTTGCCCACTACGCCATACTTACAAGGTAGAAGTTGTTTGGGTTTTGAACTTTCGCATTCAGATTGCATGGAAGAAAGCTGCATGTTTTAAGATTCTTTCTCTTAACAAAGAGGCTTTGACTTGTTGTGATATTTCGATTTTTAAAGGTTCCCCTTTTTAATTATTTTACATGCGCTTTGGTTGTTCTAGTCGCGGTATCTAGCGACACCAGGGCCCCTACATCGCTATGATGCCCCGCTGTCAAGCAAGGAAATCTTATAGCTCCTTGTCATGGGGCAGTTTTTCCTCCTCTGCTCACCTGGCAGCGATTATTTGGATCCTTGCTTGTGACCCGACAAACACGACAAGAACGGATGGGAATAAATGATTACAGGCCAAATGAAGCCCAAATCCTTCTAAACCAAGTGGCGTGGAATGGCCCGAACGAATACTGGCATACATGTGTCACACATTTCTTGCAATTTTTATGGTGTGAGCATACCTAAAGTGTTAACTGCCACACTTGAAAGCACTGTATCCAGCAGGGGCGTGGCCAGAAATATTGCTCGGGGCGGCTTCGATTCCACCTTGACCTCCTCGATGTGATTTTAAGAGGATTAAAAATATCTATAATAAACACACACCGTAAATTTCTGAGAGAATGCCCTCCAGTGAAACATCATTCACCGCCCGTTGGGATCTAAATATTCAATTTGCTTAGAGACACCAAATATCGCCCACCCCTAACATTGATGCCTTTAGCGCCGATGAGCGAACAAAATAAACGCGAATCATCTACTAATTTGCCCTTTCTGCACTTCAGCTGAAAGCTCACCCATCTCGCAATTTTTCTTGATATCTATGCTGTTTACGTTGGCGGGGCCGCCTCTTTTTTTTTTTTTTTTTAGCACGAAAATGTTGTATTCACGGTTACGCCAAAATTTTGATGACGTCACATCCGTCACGGAAATGACGCCAGCACAACGAACACAGGAGATATGCCAGAACACGGCGCAGGAAAAAGTTTCATTGGGGCGGATGGTGCCGCCGTCTGGGAGAGTTGAAGCGAATTTGTGCATCATGATACTAACAAGCGCCGACAGTTGGCGAAAGCTGCGTCACAGCGACACCGATGGGGGAATGGCGCGAACGCCGACTGATTTGATGCGACGAGAAACGCCAGCGGGCAGCGGAACGCGTTCGCGTGTGCATGGTTCAAGTTACAAATTCTACCTTTCGCGTTCCATAAGCTGAGCTCGTCGCAAAGGAACCGAGCAGGACCGAAGTGGTCGCGCCTTTCCTGAAGCGACCCGCTAGCAGGACGTCGCTGCAGATTTCACTGCATAATTTACTTTCGTGCTTTACCGATTCCTATGAGAGAGGAATCAACTACAATTTTTTTGTAGTTTTTTGCACCTGACCCGAAAGATCGCCCACCTCGTATTTTTCACTAGATATCTCAGAAATTTGGGTAGGCGTTCTTTCGGAACTTTGCGGTAACCTATAACTGATAACATACATAACCATTAACTGAAAAGTATAACTAATATCTGAAAATACATAACTATTAAGTGTCAAGAAACAGGAAAATTAAATATTTCATGACAAAATTTATTCGCATGTTCTGAGAATTGCAGCAGAATTGCTATCACTGCTTGCAATTTTCTATTTTGTCTACCTAAGAAGAATTGGCTCTTAGAAGAAATATAGAAATGTACAGGAAATATAATCATATATGCTTAACGAAAATGGTAGAAAAGATTATGGAAGTAAAGAACTAATTAATCTAAAACTAACCAAGCCCAGACAGACAGACAGACAGACAGACAGACAGACAGACAGAGAATATTGTTAAGGTCCAGAAAATTCGTGGCAGTCTTAGTGACTGCGTCTTGCGGACGCGGGTCGCACTTGCGCAGGGGGCGGAAGTTCATCTTGATCCGGTCCCTCGCAAGCAGTCTGGACAACCCGGAGTTGAGTCACGTAACTTTGTAGGGCTTCTTCCCACTCTTCTTCTGTAATATACTCACCGCGCGGTAACCCAGGTCATTGCCAGAGCGTGTGGTCTAAGGAGCATGGGGTGCTACTACATTTTGTGCAGTGTGGTTGGATGTCGTGTGAGAAGTGGCTAAATGCGCTTCTCGGGGAGAATGTACCCGTTTGGAGAATTCAAAAGGCAGTGGATGGTGATCGCTGAAGCTTATCGGGCGGGGCTGGGTATTTCTTTCTCTCTAGCTTGTAGTGACCCGCGATTTTGTTGAAAGTTTGTAGTGGATCTCTACACTGGTCGTCGATCGTCCTACGCTCCCGCGGCGGGTGATTTCACGCGCGCAGTCGTGGGCCATCTCGTTGGCGTTGGGGATGTTCTCGTGTATTATGTGTCCCGTATGGGCAGGATACACGTAATGTAGTGATGGTCGTCCTCGCTTCTGTTGTTAATGATTCGCGCTGCTTCCTTGGCTATCGTTCCCGAGCGGACGTAATAATCATGCAAATCACGAAACAAACAACTTGTGGGCAGACCATTTATTATGTTGTCACTTTTTCATCGAAGAATCTTTTCTTTTTTTTTCCTTTTTTGCACACCTGCGGCGGTTAGGGACAAATTTTAATACCTCTGTGATTAATGCCAATATATTGCGTATGTAGCAGCTTGTCAACCGTCGCGTACTGTAGGTAATTGCAACACAATTGCGTCACAAAAAATACGTGCAGTTGCTTTGAAATAAGCAAGAAGATAAAGATTTGATCAGGGCAACAAAAGTGTCACTGGCAACAAAGTATCCATTTCTACACGTTTCACGTGGTGCGAGTTAACATGCGAATTCATTGCTGCGGCGCCGCTCGTGCGGCAAATCTACCTATTTTCGTACCTGGGGCAATAGATCGTTTTGCCGCACGAACGGCGCGAATTCGCAGGGTAAATTCGGAAGGGGAGGGGGGGGGGGGGACGAAGTCTTAAAGGGACACTGAACTGATATGTAAACATTAGGGGATTACTAGCGCAAATTGTAGTCCGGAGTCCCCAGGCCATGTTTCGACCACTCTTGCCGCGTTTACGCGATTTTATTTAGTAGAAAAATTAATTCGGAAATGCTGTCCTCCTCTCTTTACGCTCGCCCATTTTTTGTGGCGTTTTCGTGTGACGTCGGGAGGAGCCGAGCTCGCCATTGGCTGCGCTACTGCACGGCTCCCCGGCCTTCAGAGTCAGTCGGCCCAGCGTTTCGTCCGCCGGCCGCCGACGGGTCGTCGCAATTCGTTCGCTCAGTTGAAACGAAGACAGGAGGAACGGTTTCTGAATGGAAGAATGTGCCTTTCTTTACTTGGTTAGTTTGTACAGTGTATCTAGCTCCAAGTCAAGGTCGCTTCACACAAACGCTGCACAAGCGCACATGCGACGCTTCGCTGACTGGTACGCCATTCTATAGGAAAATATAAGGCCTCTTGAAGGCGGCAGAAGAGTCAGCGAAGTCAATATAGGTACTAAGGAAATAAAATCAACTGATATTTTTACCGTACAGCGTAAAACTAGGGTGCGGGAAGCAGTTTTTTTGCGCTGGGCGAACACACACAGCGGCCAGCAGCACGACTACGCATCTGCGAATGCTTTTCTGTCTAAGAAATGCAATTGCTGGACGTGAGATATTGTGGAAACTTGGGGGATGCTTACTGCACGAGCGCAGAACAACAAATAGTCACCTAAGCTGCTTGGAATGCTAAAACTAAATAAAAGTGTAAACTGGTTATACATTATATACCTTATATTTCCAAGGTCGGCAGCGCTCGCCTGTGGGCGAGTGGCTTGGAGCGCTAGGTATGTCAGCCCAAGTGTTTTGCAAGTCGCAAGTTCGAATCCCCGCGGGTACGGGTTTTTTTTATAAGTTAACTTTTTCGTATTCCGCCGATGTTTTCTATACTGACTTCACCTTTTTTTGGGCCGCAACGTTCATTGCTCCACGAACTAGTTCACAGATCGCGCGCAGGCTGGTTGCGCGCTAGCGAGTTCTCGTTGGCGTGATGTTGACATAAGCACCGACTGCTTGCGGGCAGTAGGCACAGGCCAGAATCAACAGACCCTTGGCCTGGTGCGCTTTATACGCTTTTACGCTTTTTTACGATACAGGCATGAGTGAGGCAAGCTCCAAATATGGGGGAAAAGCGCATGGCATTTGAGCGTCTGCGGGGACGCGGAGGGCGTTCATGCACTGCGTAGGCCTCGGGTAGTGAATGCTACGATTCTAAGCCGTCCTGGAAGGCTTATCGTATGCATTTTACAGCCGACAACATGGCAGAAGCGTGGTACGATGATTACTGAGATATTGAGAATGCCCATTCAACAACGCCATCGGTTGTGTTTTACAGAAACCGAAACCGAAACCGAAACTTGTTTTGATTGCTAACCTTGGGATCGTCCAATCACGGTGCCCCCTCCTCCCAACGTCACAGCCTTAGTTGGTGCGGCCGCCGCAAACCGCGCATGGTAGTTTTTCTTCTTTCGTGCTTTGTAAAATATTTACCGATTTGTCAACCGGATAAACGATGAAAAGTGTGCTAATTTTAGCCAGTCTACGCAGTGCAAGCAAAAACGGGAGCTTGACAAATTCACTTCAGTGTCCCTTTAAGTCATTAGCCCACATGGTTTCCGGTGGTTGCCTTGGTTGAATGCAGGTACTGAAGCAGCCACGCCGCAGTTTTCGCCAGCGAATCTCCCCTAGTTCGTTCTGAGCGGCGACTCTCCGTCGCGTTGCGGAGCCCGAGCTCGCAGAACACCCGCGTGGATGAATGTCTTGCATAAGAATTAGGCACGCAAGGAGGGATCCGGACCACCAGGGGAGAGTAGGTTCGCTTTCCGAACAGGGCTCATGGGGTTCTAGACGAACTACAATGGTTTCCGGCGTAGGTGGTTGCTTGGTCGCCATGCAAGACAGCATGAAAAAAGTTTTTTAAGGGCAGAGCACTTTAAGGGCTCGCCTTGTCGTCGTAGCTCACTCGCTGGAACGAAGTAGAGCTACATGGTGTTCCGCCGTCGCGGTGTAACCGAGAGGCTTCGAAAGCCAAGAGGTTTATATAGCCAAAAGCGGTCAAAACTCGTGAACCACTGGCGCTTGTCATACATTTCCCCGTTATGTAGCGCAAAGAAAACTGCAGGCACATTTGAGGCATAACATACGTAATTAACCGGCAGCGCCCGCGTTCATTTAGTTAGGAACACTGGTTGGGTTGGTTTTTACGATAGTAAGCGAAAAAACAAAACTGGCACTGCAACTCCGGCACGTGCGGGAGGAAAAGCAAACACAGAAAGAACAGAACTCCCGCTGGCGCAGTTTCAGGCAGGGGACGCGCGAGCACTGCGAGGGCGCGAAATTCGACTTGCATTGGGTGGTGGCAGTGAGCGGATAACGGCGCTACAGCCCATTACGGCGAATCACTGATCTGCACTAATGACAGCTTTCATATTGAGCTAACGGCTTTAATTTTGTGTGTGTGTAAGTGGGCGGGTGGGGGGATTTTAGTTCTCATAAGTCCCCCCCGCCCCTGCCTACGCCCCTGGTCCCAGATATGCGAAACCACAAAGTGGGCGCGAAAACCTCATCGGTTGAGTGTGTGGGTAATACACAGCCTAACGTCCCCATTGGCTGCGACGCGTATATACGGCTGCGAAGCGGCATTCCACTCCCCTGT
Source organism: Haemaphysalis longicornis (assembly GCA_013339765.2). Taxonomy (NCBI): domain Eukaryota; kingdom Metazoa; phylum Arthropoda; class Arachnida; order Ixodida; family Ixodidae; genus Haemaphysalis; species Haemaphysalis longicornis. The sequence continues at coordinate 13,212,130 of CM023457.1, forward strand.
GGGTACAATCCCGGCACTTCCTCTACGCATACAGCGCCACCAACTGCTTCGCTTCGAACACGTTTCATTGTTCAATTGCTAAGACATCTCCGCTGTTCGGCCTCAGCAGCCAAAGTGTTGAGTCATGAATTGTGACGCTAACGCCCTGGGTTCTCGCACCAGCAATGCTAACTTTTCAAACGCATGATTTTTTGTTAAGAGCGAAATGTCTTTTTTAGCTCAATTATGCACATTCTTTTCGTAAATATATGTGTTTTCGTAAGTTTTACGTAGGTATAGGTGGAGGGAGTCGCATACCAACGCGGTTAATCGACGTTCTGTACCGCACCGGAAGTGTTGGGCTTGTACGTCAATGGATAAGGGATATCGCCACACACGCTATTCATCCAGCGTGCAACCCCTATGTTGGCATTCTAACCTCCTAGATATCTCTACGAAGGTGTTGGCTGCTGTGTTTTAACTGCGGAACTTTTGCACAAGCCGTACGTTCACCGTTGCAGAAAAAAATATCAAGAAAATGCCGAGCGTCCGTGATTGCGTGCGTCGCGGCAACCGCCGAGGCCCCGGCTCGCGCAGTGGCCCTAAAAAAACGAAGAGAGTTCCACTAACGTGTAAGACTTGAAGGTAGCGAATCAGCACGCAATCTTCACGACCATCAGGGAGGTTTAGGTCAACGATCGCTGCTGATTTGCTTCTTCTTCACTGCCGCAATAACCTTTACTTCCATCGATTCGTTGTTGATGTAAGTGTAAGTTTCTCTCTCTCTCTTTTTTGAGAAGTGATAATCATCGGACATCACATTGGAGAGGCGTACACTATGACGTGTATTTTGCGGTCCGAGAATGTTTTCCTCCAATGCGGCGAACGCTGGAGGTTTTTTTTTTTTTTTTTTTTTGCGCAGTCATGGTCAATCTCTCCAAGTGGGCATGTTCTTGACAAACGTGCGCTACGGACGTTGTGCGGTCGTCGCGAGGCGCGCACACACGAGTGCTAGGGATTTTCTTGGTTTTGTTAACTGCCGGGAGGTCACCGCGAGGCTCGCACTCAGCAATTTCTTGATATTTTTACCTGCTGACCCGAAATATTGCGATTTACTAAACACCTTCGCTGTTAAAAAACAAGCTCCAGCGCTGTCGTCTGCGCTACCGCGCATATGAAAAAAAAAAAAAAAAACATCCGGCGCTAATACTAAAGATGAAGAGACCATGTGCAGCTTCCCCGCTCATGGCAGTCCTTTCAACAGTGATTACTGTGTACTTATTTAGCGAAATGTAACGTTTTTTGCGCAGCTAATATTGGGGGCGAAAACTTGCTTCGTGCACAGTTTCAAGTCTCCCACGTTGGGCGACTAAGTTCCTGTGACATGGAAACTATCCCCTCGAAATACATGGTGAGTACGATTTGACAGCGAATGAAATAAAAAAGTTTTGAACTCCTGGAAAATTCTTTAAGTGCTTTGATCTTCACGTTCACTTCTTGCTTTGTGCCAAATATCGCTTTCTTGAAGTGGTTTTTCTAGGTTCCTGAGAGGTCGGAATTTTGAACGAGAAAGCTGGGTATGACCCTGCTTGGGAGAGGTCACCTCGGCGGCCGTATTCTGCCATTATGGACAATTGGAGACATGGCTACGAACGTGCCTAGTCCTTCTCTAGACGACTTGCAGATCTCGCCACCGCCGCCTCGAGTCGATGACGAAGAGCTGGTGGAGGTCTACAATGCTGAGGATGACTCTGCATCCACCGCTCACCGGGAAGAAGACGACGACGTCTTCGATGAATATGACTGCGATTACTAGCACCGCAACTATGCGAACAAACAATGATACTGATACTTAACTATGTGTCCGGAAATGATCACCTACAACAGCTTTGCCATTCAAGTCTTTGCGTGAGTGCGAGCTTGCCTGAATTTTTTGTACCAACAAGCAAAACGGAGCAGCTCCCAGTGCCCCATTCAAGTTTTAATCAATTCGTCGAGTACAGCTTCTCAAACCCTCGAAAAGCCAAGAACGCGAACATATTCTACAACACATAAATCCTTTTCCTGGGCACTGCGCGTTCATGGGGTCAAGGAAGGCTTTGAATAGACGCGAAACAGGTTTTCCAACAACCTTCACTTTATTGGAGGCCCGCTAAAGTGCGCTGTGTACCCTACAAAAAGGCGCGAAAAGTAATGAAGTTAGCAGTCGCATCGTTCCCAAATAATTACTTCTGTGAACGAGCGATTAGACGCTTTCACTCGGTCACCGCACGAGGCGCTGGCTTAACGTGGCTGAACTTCAAGGTCACAATGGCGGATCAAGGTTATTTCTGGGTCTGTACCTGAAGTTACAAAGTGTCCGGCTAAAAGTAAGTGCAGACGGTGTAATTCAAGAGAAACATCATGGGCAAAATGATGTCCCAAAATTTATTAATTCGCGCACAGTTACGTTTATTAGATCTAACTTTGGGATGAAGAGGAAAATTTAATATTTCAACATATAATATCGCACGAAGACTTGAGTCTTGTCGACGTTAAGTTGAAAGACAACGAAAGAGATTTCAACTGTCCATGCGGCGCATGCTTCATGACACGTCCGGATCGAGAACACTTCCGAAGCGTGTAAATCCCCTCTCGGCAGCCAGGGTCTTTGTGCGTAAGTTGAAGCCCCACTCTGAAAAGCAAAAACAAATATATGTTTACAGAGTAAAGTCATAGAAGATAAATTGAGCCTCAATACGCTCGCAATACACGCGCCCACTTTCGAAGGTCATTGCCAAGTAAAAACCGTTGCAATGACCTCCTTCCAATTCTTTGTAGTATTTGCTTTTAGAGAGCGGGCACTGATTTACAGACCCCCATGGGCTGCAGACGTATTTTTGTTGTTGTTGTTCGTAAATATAGTGTAATCTATCACTGTTCCGCACAACTCAACTATTTCAATAGCGCGGAAACATGCGGTCATCTTTTTTCTGCAGTATTCAATGTCTTAATTTTGTTGCAGAAATGGCGTATGATCTACAGAAATAATCTACGTATTATCGTTAAGGTGGCGGCAACGCTTGCATTGATTATCGAATGAATTGGACGTTTATTGTTATTGCTGATATAATTCGAAACTACAGACTGCGTGCAAAACACCTGCTCTTCTGGTCCCCCATTCCCAGCGTTCCAGTGCCAGAGACAGCTTTTTGTCAGGAAGACAACGAAGTATCGAAAACCCGCGCGTACTAAACATCGTCATGCAGCATGATGAGTGACCGCCACAGATAACGCGTACGTAAAATGGCAGCATGAGTTCAAAATTGGTTGGCAACGCTCGTTGGTGAACAATCGTGCTTTATATATGTTCTTTACCAACTCATTTGCAGTTTGACAATGCTGGCTTCTGAATAAAAACGCGACAAGATAAAGTGCGCATGTTCTCCATCCATCATACAGAATAAATGCATAAAGTAAGTTAATCGGCACGGCCTCCAGCCGAAAAGACACGCACCAAACCTACCCCAATTCATTAAGAATTTCATCGCTTCTTGAGCGCAACACCCTCACTAGCAGCACAGTAATAATGTCATCAATTCGGGTCGCTGGGGTGCACCATAACGTCACGCACGCCAACGTTTGGGTACGTTTATTAAAGACGATTGACTTTCTTGGGCTACTTACAAGCAGAAATTTTATCTTTCTGTATGTCTGTCTGTCTGCCTGTCTGCCTGTCTTCCTGCCAGTCACTCGTTTCAGCAATCCGGCCAAAGTGAAATAGAAGCCCCGCAATAGACATAAATACCCAAAGCCAAATCTAAATGTCTAAGCCCGGTGTCAATACTTGTCAACGTCGTTGAACAAGAACAGGACATTGCGCAAATATAAGACAGAAAATCAATACGTTAAGGGATATTTGCAGTGTTCCTTTATTAAAAATTTATAGATGCTTGGTTTTTGCGATAGCAAATGAAATACAACATAGACTGCAGAAAACCGTCGCCTGTTGTTGCCCGTGCTCCTGGCGGCGTTAACGAAATCAAACGGCAACAGCAACCAAAGGTTCCACTAGATAGGTTCCACGTTCCGTTTGAAACGCTCATGTATCCGGGTAACGTGGTTCTATAAACGTTGTAGTAGGGCGCACCTATTTACGCGCGTCTCCACCGTACAAAAGCGCTGGCGTCGAGGCACCCGACTTGGAGCAGTGGAACGTGGTAAATTTAAATTGTCTTGAGAAACCTCTAGCGTGTTATCCTGGGAGGAACGAGACGGAAGAGGAGCAGCATTATAGGGGAGTGGGAAAGAGAAGGGTGGCATTTACTTGGCAGGGGCGCCAGTCGACTATCGTCTTTCGTCGACATTTGCAACGATAGGAGCAGATACGCGGCCATTTTTCACTCCAGGAGATCTGTATACGTCTGCGACATAACCCGTAGCAACAACACGTGGAATACTTTTCCCAAGCGTGCGGAGTCCACGTCGGAAACAGCAACCATCAAAGGACAAAGAAGTTTGACGACCAATTAAAACATCATTTTCTACTAAAGAAATCTAAGCCCGCATGCGATTTGCGATAGAGAATCCCAGTTCAAAGTACACCCCTAGAAAGTTTGCAACAAGTGTTCATAAATTTTATATGGCGACTTCCTGGAATGAAATTAAAAATATGTAATGTAAATTCGGTTAGTTGCAGATTCCTGACACGTAAAATTGCCTCTTACGGGCGTTGCTTGAGGACAACTGTGACGCTAAAACATATTTATTAAATCACATTCAATATCTAGTCATACAATAACAATATTCCACCAACCCATCAACAGGTTCTGCTCTTTTAAAGTTAATACAGGATACGTTAGAGCATAAAGCTAGCCTCCTTTGCATTTCTACCTCAAATAAAAAAATAGTTACCTTTGCAGCCACACGCCCGTGTGTCACTCGGCCACAGTAGAGCCGACAGGCCGCTCGTCGCCATCAGTATCGCCGTCAGCGCCTGAGTCGTCGTCGTCATCCTCCCTGGAATTAGTAGGGTACCTATCAGCGGTGTCGAGGTCCTTGCGGTCCTTATCGCCTGTGTTGCCTTTAATGTCCTTATCGACGGTGTCGTCATTAACAGCGTTGTTCCCGCTCTTCATGAGACGACCAGCGGGGTTGTCGATCTGGACGGAAGCGCATTCCAATGCGACTGCGGGACTCATTTCCTTGGCTGACTCCTTGGGTGAATCCTTGTCTGACTCCTTGGGTAGCTGTTTCACTTCCTGGACAGGCCCCTTGGCGTCATATTCGACTGCGGGTTTCTGACCCGTGGGCTGCCCCTTCCCTTCAATACTGAGCGAAATCTGCAACTTGAGAGACACCGGAGGTTGCGATGTGCCCTGGCCGCGGTTTGTCTTGACTTTAAAAGTAGCTGCCTTTGACACACTTTTTTTCTCCAGGGTGCTTTTCTTGCCACTACTAGTGCTCACCTTCCCGGTCCGCCCGTTAGAGGCGTGGGTTCGGGATCGTGGCCTCGTAGAGGCGGATTTGCTCTTCGCAGGCCGCGCTATAAATTTAGCACGACCACGTACTGTGCGTTTAGATTTGTCATTCTTGGTGGATTTTTTTCCTGGATTCTTTTTCCGACCTTTCGGTTCGCTCGATGCCGACTTTCGTTGTCTTTTCAGCTTAGGCTTGCTCTTGGAGTGGCTGGTGGTCGACCTTGCCCTGACCCGCCTTTGACCTTTCTTCGCCTTCACCTCACCTGAAGACGTACCAGGGACTTCATCGTTGGGCCTTTTGGCTGCCTTCTTCGTCGCGGGTGCGTCGTCCGTTGTTCCAGATTTTATTGATGCCTCGGGTGATTTTGTTTCATTCTTTGCAGCAGAAGAGGCACTCGTACTTGCCGAGTCACTCGAACTGGTCGGCCTCGTTCTCTTGCGGCCGGTTGCCTTCTTCCCAGAGCGTTTCTTCCGCCCTTTATCGTCTTCATCGGAATTCGCAGGCGCGATTTTCACGGCCGCTATCTTTACTTTTTTCGCCATGCTTCTAGCTAAGTCCTAATAGGGTTATAAAGTTTATAGGGTTGCAATTCTCAGACAGTAAATCAGTAGGGTGTAGTGTCGTTATGCGCTCAGCCTTGAGTTTTCCAATGATTACTCTACAGCAACTTAGGTGCGCGTTAGCACGGTCTTCCTCACCAGGACAAGTCCTGGCCGGGACAGTTGATCCTGCAGTAGTTCAGGAGGAGGTGGCCGCTTCAGGTGGCCTGTCTTGCCTCTTAGGCGACACTGCCACAACGGACCTCGATGATTCGCCCGGCCGGTGCCTCCCCTTCTTCTCCGTCTTCTTTCACAACGCCATGAGCTCTAATTTCCGCGATCGGTTGGCTCATTGGCTGCGCGGTTCACGGGTATCTTTAAAAGCGAGACATACCAAACATACCTACGCATGCAATTTGTATTAAACCTAAGTTAATAATATCTTCTTTTTCAAAACACACAAAACATTGAAGGACACCGCAGTATTGTGCAGCAATACTGAGCGTCTGCAGGGTGATTTTCCAGATTATTTCAGGCTTTCACTTCGCATTTTAATTAAGTAGTGTTGTTTAATGTGTGCGTGGTGTCAGTCGGGCGTCGGTTGCCTCTTCATGCATAGTTCATTGCTCGTGCGGCGACAACGCCGTCGAAGGCCCCGCTGAGACAGCAGTTGATACAGCTGATGCAAGCCGTGGTTGTGGCTGACGACTTGTATCCGCGAACATTAGGTGAGTTAACATTATTGCTCATGCACAGCACATGTCCCAGTAAACGGAAGTATCGCTTCCCGGTTAAATCACTTTGTCAGCTTCTGACGGCTGCTGCCATTGTCACTAGCCAATCCATCGGAGTGGTAAGTACGTTGGGATTGGAGGCAAGTGATGAAGAAGACGAGGCCAGCCCTAACGGGGACAGCAAGGAATGCCACGGAGGTATGTTCCGAGGAAATGCCATGGCCACGCTTCCGGTCCGCGTATTTCCAAACGCTTCGCTGCACAGCGCCCCACGCGAAGTGTCTCCGAACGATGCAGAACGTTCATTAAACGTGGTCATATAGGGTGCTCCCTGAACCTAAAGCGACCTAAAACATGCAAAACCACCATTCTCTAAAAACATAAAATAAATTAGCGTTCAAAATTTAAATAGTGGACAAGTTGAGGCTCGAACCCAGGCCCTCAACGTCAGTGCCCAAAACTCTACCTGGACGCTACAGAGCCCGAGGGGCGGGTGCCTTTTAGAAGGAGCTGAATGGAATAGCGCGTGGGGATATCAGATATGTCACCGGGAAGAGGGGGGGGGGGGGGGGGGGGGGCGAAGCGTTTGGAAACACGCCTCCCGGTGGCGTCTTCCTTTTTCTTTTTTTTTTTTTTTTTCGCGTCGTACTAGAAGAGCCGCACATTTACTAAACGCGTTCGTAGGGTAAACCAGCCCATAGCATACCAAGTTATCTTTATTTTTGCTAATAACACTCAGAAATAACTTAAGAGAGCTTGCTTCAGGGAAAGAAACCCTGATGTTTTTCGCGAAAGAGAAATTGGCTGACGATTACGATACTCCTTAATGCGAAATTTCTCCACAGGGCGAACTGCAGACTTCTGGGTGAAAGCGCATACCTGCTGCGTCTCACGAAGTGATTGCCGCATCAGTGAACGCACCAAGGCGCGCGATATACTCTGCCTCTGACTCGTAGCGAGTCGCCGCGGGGAACAATGTGCGCCTTTCGCCATACTTTCATCCTCCGCTTTTCCGCTCGCTCTATCTTCAGTGGCCTCTTCATTCTCTCGGTTATCTCGTAGCGCGTCGCCACCGGAGAGAATGTCTCGCGTGGTTTGTGAATACCCCCCTTCCCTCACATTTTCGCCATTGTTTATTTCTACGCTTTTCTGGTCGTTCTATCTCGTTCGTCGTCGGTGTCCCCTTCGTTCGCTCGGTTACAACGAGGGACGACGGCGCCGTGAAACTGCACGAGCGGGCGCTTAAGTAAAGTGCTCACTGGTGGTGGTAGTGCTGATTTATTAAGAAAGCCGGGAAGATAAAAGAACTGGGGATATCGTTAAACTCAACGGAAAGTTCCCCTCATACAACCCAGTCAAGGGAAGGGAAGTGGGGTTTTCAAAGGGTAGGAAGAGAGAGGAGGAGGAACAAGGAGGTGAGCGGGGGACAGTCTATATCGCGTTCGTCTACTTGGGCTCCAACCCTGTCCGCTAGCGTGAAAACCTTCAAACTCTACCTTTGGGTCGCGCTGCCCTCCTTCGCCTGCGAATCGGCTGTCACCGCTACGCAAAAAGGAGACACTGGCTCGATATCCCTAATCCACCCCCCTGCCCTTACTTTCCTGCAATAGAAACGCTCGTGCATGCACACTGCGAATGCCCGAAACATTCGCAGGCTCGGTCAGTGCTTACAGCGTCGTACGAGAAAATCGGACTGCCGTCATGCACCCCTTCGAGTCCGTTGTTCCCGGGCTGCTACCTTTGAAATCGCGAAAAGGCGTTCCGTGCCCTGCTGGACTTTTAAAAAGAACAGCTGTGATGCTGCCAGTGTTGTCCATGCTGCTCCGCTTGTGAACCATCATTTCCCTTCTTCTCTGTTTCTATCCTGTTTTCAATCTATCCTCCACCTAGACACAGTCTTGATAAAGGTGCCCTCAACCCGATAGCCAGTCATCGCCTGCGTCAACTTCTCCTTTCTCTTTCAATAAAGCAAAACACACACACACATAGGCCACTGAGGTCGAACAGCGTGACCGTCAAAGAAGTTGCTCAAGAAAATAGAAGGGGTTTTGCAAGTCGACCAGTAGATGGTGCTAGTGGGGATACGTCTAGGCGGCGAGGTTTATCAAACATGCCTCCCGGTGACGCCATCGCTCGAGAATTGACCCACCGAGCGGGCGCCGAGAGCAGCGTTGCCGAACCCGAGCGCGTGCAGCCCTTGACCTCTTACGCAGAGATCACGCAGCACTACAGGCTGTCGCGTCAGACACTTGCTCCCCCCCCCCCCCAACAGATCTCTACCCCGAGAGCACGAACGTCATTTACGTGCTCTCCAGACGAATACATTCCCCCATCCTATCCGGCTTCACCTTTTCAACCGCCAGAACTCCCCGCTTTGCCGATTTTGCGGAGAACCCGGAACGCTACGCCATATAGCCGGAGGGTGTGACCAATCCCCACTGATTCCTCCCAGCCTGCAACTTTCTACTGTCGAGCTTTGGGAGAGCGCCTTGCGAGCAGCAGCCTGGACGATCAGCTTTGATTGGCTCAAAGGGCTGTCGATGCTGCCCGCGCTCAAGGCATCCTGGACTGAGTACGGCTCCTTCAAGCTTCAGCACAATCCCCCTGTTGAGATAAATCAACGTTTATTCCTCTCTCTCTCTCTCCTCTCTCGTCTCTCTCTCCAGATCTCTCTCTCTCTCTCTCTCTCCCTCTCTCTCTCTCTCTCTCTCTCTCTCTCTCTCTCTCCCGGGTCGCGTATAGGGCGTTTCCTAGTCAGCACAGCCAAATGACATAAGGAGCCATCTAGGGGCATTTTTGAAGCTATGTCCACGTGCGTGTGGCACTCAGTTTAATCGCTCAGATCTTTTGGTCTGGCAGTGTAGTGGTTCCGCTCCTGCGTAGCACTCTCTGAGCCCGACGAGTCCGAATCCCGTTAGCGCTGTGTTTTTTAGGGGCGAAGCCCCTTAGGGGCTGATGCTGTTGGCGTCTCCTCCTGTCGCCGTAATCGTCATCTCATGTAGTCACGGTACTAAAACACCGGGAAACTCGTTTGCGCCTTGTGCTAGAACCTAACGCGTACTAAAATATACAAAAAATACACCGGGACACTCGTTTACGCCTCGCGCGGGAGCGCTTCGTGCTTCTAAGAGACTTTTAAAGCAAAGCTCTACTACATTCGTCCAGCGATTTCGTGGAGGATGCGCAAGGTCACCTTTTGACCGGAGACACACCCCTCGAAGCGCATCGTGTGATTCGCCAGGCCCGCTGTTGGTGCCTGCGGGCGCCGACAGCGGTCGCCACCGCCGCTGCGGCCGAGGCAGCGAACCACCCCCGTAGCCTCCCATGCATGCGGCGCTGGGTCGTTTCGGGCAACGTGACTCGTCTCGCGCCCGGCGAAACGAAACGGTGCGTTCGCCCCGGCGAACGCCACGTTCACCTGGCCTCCCTCTGTGAGCGTTGCACGGAACCGAACGGCTTTGAGACATGGTCGGCTATACAGCTAAATCAAAGATTAACCAAGTGGAAGCAAGACTCAACCAGACTAAGCCAAGCTTTTGCTTTGCATATCCAAGGTTAGCTGAGCTTAGCCGTAGCCATTTTTTGCAACAAAGCTGTATACCTCTACCCCCCAACGGTTTCATGTCCATTGGCAAAAACGCCAAGGCACCTAGAATGCACTTATGTACTGCACGCTTCGCCCCTCACCAGATTTTGCATTAGTGCAGGTGGCCCGCGATCTTTTTTTTTTTTCATTTGTTCAATGGATTGTCATACTTGAATATTAATATTTTTTTCTCACGCATATCATCTATTTATTACACTCTTACGCATTTTAATTGTATTTCGGGTAGTTTCCTTAGAATTAGTCAGTTCGAGCTACTGTTTTTGGTACGCTTTTGTAATTTATGGCCTCTTTTACGTCGGTTTCGGCTATTTTTGTTGAATAATTTTAAACACCTTAGTTGCTAACCTGTGTGTAGGTCTTGGTTAACACTGTTTACAATTTGGGTGATTTCCTCGGGCTTAGGTTGATTTCGCCTCTCTATATAGGTCAGCAAAGGGCTGGCTGAGTTGGCTGCAGTAAGCATTTACGTACGCCATATTTTAAAATTACGTTGTTTCATTCATTTTTAGGTCCCTTTTGCCTGTTATTTATTTCATCTCGGCTGGTCTTGTGTGCTTTAGGTATATTTCCGCTGGGATATTACCCCTATAGCAAGCTCAGATGATGGCTGCGTGTTGTGACTTGGAAAAAAAATACGCCGCCCCGTACTTGTTTCAGATGACGAGTTTTAGGAGGCGAATGGACGCAAGGAAGACGAAGTGGTGTAGCGCAAAAAGGTAGTCTATTTATTATTTTTATTTACGTTTATAGTCACCTTTTCCGCTAAACGCCTAATTCAAGTGCATATTTTTGTATATTTTTTAAAATCCCGATCAAGTTTCTTTCTCTCAGTTAGCGCCCACTTCCCGTCCGATCCCCCTAAGTGGGTATGAGCCGCACTTCTGGCACCAACCAACCAACCCCGGATCGTCTGCTCCTACAATTACTCCTCCATCGTGGACATATAGATAATAACTGACTGAATAAACTTTATTGAAGTAAAGATGGAAGAAAGGGGCAAGGGGAGAAAAAGATGGGAGAATCACAGGTGGAACCGTTTGTCCAGGGCTCCTGTGGCTTCTGCTCCCGTCTTCGCCCGGCTGATTAGGTCCTTTTAGATCTGGAAGCCGGGCCTGACGATGGCGGCATCCCATGATTCACGTAAAGTCAGTGGTGGGCCCTTTTGGTGTTCGGCCCCTGCCCAGGGATGTGGACAGGCCCACGTGGCTTGGATTGTTAAACTCGCGCTGGCCTCTGACGGCTGCTCCCGTCATCACTGGCGAATCCTCCATAGTGAGTATGTTGTTACACCGACGCAACCGATGGGAGTTTTGACGGAGGATTTTGAGCCATATTTCGAAAGAATAATAAACAGAGCTGCGTCTGTCCATTCCGTATTTTTTTTGTTCCGTCGTTTTTGCGCTGTTTATTTTTATAAAATGCACTGGCTCCTCCAATCATCCATTTTAGCGAATGGTAATTTTGCTTAAGTAGGCATGTTATGGTGATCTAGGGACGGCGCTTTTTCCTCCAAGTGAGCCAAGTAATTTCTAAGTGCTGCTCACGCGTTAAAAATTCAGTGCGCTGACACTCTATCAAGGTAGATGACCAAAGGAGCTGTCTGGGTTCTTGGTTGGCCACAAACTCCTGCTGAAACGACGCTGTCATGCGGGGGAAGCGTTCGGCGGGATCTCGAGTAAGCTTCAGTGAGGACTTTCCCGATTTTTTAAAGACGATAGTCTTTCTTGGGCCACTTTAACCGGCAGAAATTTTCGGTCGTCTGTCTGTCTCTGTTGTCTTGGCTGTCGTCTGTCCTGTCTGTCTGTCTTTCTGTCTGTCTGTCCTGTCTGTCCTGTCTGTCTGCCGTCTGTCCTGTTCTGTCGTCCTGTCTGTCTGTCTGTCTGTCTGTCTGTCTGTCTGTCTGTGACTCGATTCAGCTGCCCGACCAAAGCGACACAAATGCAGCGCAATAGTCTTATATACCTACAGCCAAATCTAAACGTTTAAGTCCGGTGCATATGCTCATACCTGTCAACATTGTTGAACAAGAACAAGACATTACGCGAATATAAGGCAGAGAATCAATACATAAGTGATATTTGCAGTGTTCCTTTGTTAAAATATTCATATACGCTTGGTGTTTGCGATAGCAAATGAAATACTACATCAACAGTAGAAAACCGTCGCCAGCCGTTGTCCATGCCTCCTGGCTGCATTTAAGAAATCAAACAGCAACTGCAAATAAAGGTTCCACTAGATAGGATCCACGTTTCGCTTAGACCCTCGTCGAGTAGGGCAACGTGGTTCTAGAAACGTTGTAGTAGGGTGCCTCAATTCACGCTGCGTCTCCGCCGTACGGCAGCGCTGGCATCGAGGCACCCGAGTTGGAGCACTGGACCACGGTAAATTTAAATTTACTTGAGCAAACTTCTAGCGTATTATCTTGGGAGGAGCGAGACGGGAGAGGAACAGCATGAGAGGATGAGCGGGAAAGAGAAGGGAGGCCTTTACTTGGCAGAAGCGCCAGTCGACTATCGTGTTTCGGCGACATTTGCAACGAAAGGGGCAGATACGCGGCCATTTTTTAACGTCTGCTTCACTTGTAAACACGGATAAATTCTTGTGGAAGCATTTTTAGAAGCAGTATACGCCACCTTTAATCAAAATATAAAACTCGGGAAATGAACAGGTGGCCCAAGGGAGAGGGGGGGGGGGGCGAAGTAGGGATGTGTGAGTACGCTTCACTATGCAATACCGAGTGAGAGAAAGCCAGCTTACAGAGATCAAGCTTACACCAATTTTTGAAAAGTCGGCTTCACTTCTAAACTCTAATTTGTTGACGGGACGACATTTTCGGTGAGATAGCGTATTATCTCCCCAAGATAGGAGCTCCGGAAGCGAAGAGGTTCCGCTGTAAAATGAAGCAAGACGACAGCTACCTTAACAGCCATTGGCGGCCCAAGTGCGAGGCCCGCTTCGTCGTCTGTTGTTTATAAGTGACCTGTAACGTTGAGCGTTGCGCGTCGCAGTGCGGTTGACCCACGGAAGCAGTTTATTTCATATGTACGTGTATCGACTCCTAGTTGAAATTCTTTTGGAGTCAGCTGTGTTTCCGTACAGCGTTGTGTGAATTCCGTTAAGCGCATACTCTGACCGTCGCGAATGCTTTTGGAAATCAGCACACCTTTTCCGTTTCGCTGGTACGCAAGCAATCTGTATATGTACAGCGTCATAGCACGAAGCTGTGCAGAATGACCAAGTAAATTTATTCAGTTCGGCGTACCTGGTCCAAAATTTTATTTTGTAGAGCCGTATTTTAGGGTAGACTCCCGAAGAAAATTTGGTATTCGCAATGTTCCAGCTGGACGCAGGAAGAATTTACACTGGACGCGGTTTCAGATGACGAAGATAATTTAGGGCGCGCCGCGATGCATACGGTCCACGATTTAAAACCCGGCATACTGTCCCGGAACTCCGGTATGAATGCGTTGCTCTCCTAGGAGTACATGCTGGTGTTTACATTGGCCGGCTCTGAAATGGAAAAGAATGAATTACATTTTTAGACGGCACCGGGACAACCACTTAAAAAAAGCTTAAATGGTGCCGTAGCATACGCCCACCTATGAGGATCATTCAACCACTGACGTTTTTCTGATACTTTAGCATTCACAAGCAAAATTTATTGAGTAGTTTATCGGTTGAAGAGCTGTCTCATTAACATAATAAGAACGAATCCTTATATGTCTCATTGGGAGGTTGACCCTACATGACCCCGGCGTCGACGTGAATGATGCAAAAACCGAATGGAACCGAGCAAGGGCAGAAGCTAACCAAATAAATAATTATACATTAGTGATTGAAACTGATCAGTAAGGTAAGATTAAAAGGAAGGAAGATGGGTTAACATAACTTAATATGAATTAGGACGAGTTAAGGTAGATAAAGGTAAAGACTAACATTGATTAAGGTATACAATAAAGCGGATAAAGATGGATTGAAATGAATCAACGTGAATTAAGATAGGCTAACGTGGATTAGGGTCAGAGAAAGATGGGTTGTGGTAGATTAACATGAAAAAAAAATCGACTGAGATGGATTAAGCAAGATAGGGTGCACTATAATAAATTTAGGCCGATTATTAGGGCTTAAGGCTGTACAATAGCGGGACTGCTGCGCCGACCTGTAAATAAATGGTGCCCGTAAGAATAGTGCGCCGGTCTTTCGCCTTCCAAATATGTAAAAAGACTGGAGCTCCCCGAGAAATTTGGCTTGAAGGCGTGTATTACTTGCTTCTGAATCACGTTAACAACCGTTACTGTAATAGAAAAGCAAAAAGAAGAAACAAGTCACGATCAATTTGCGGCGCATGCAAGGAAGAAGATAGACTAGCAGGGAAAGTCTAAGCCCTAATAAAGAATCACCCCCAATGCATGGTGTGGACGGGGCTGCACAGGGAATTAAAACGAATGCAACAGCTAACTTCATTGATTTTGGCGCAGTGCAAACGAGTGCAATTAATAAAACACGACTGTTCGTAATTGAGTTATCGTGCCGTTCAGTCGACCGACTTGATGGCACAACAGAGCCCCCAAATAGCGGCTTACGCCGCACGCCGGCAAAAGTCAACCTTAAACCGTATTCAGGAACCCTTCTACCGCCCTTGCATGTATGCAGATGTCTCTAAATGCGCCACATTGTGCATCCCTTGTCCGTGTCGGAAGCGCCCTACATCCCCTCTTTCGTTGGACAGATACAGCCAATACCGTGTCCTGTAGACATAGGATGTCGTTGGCATTTATTTGTACGAACCGTTACTTGCGACGCCTACCAATTAAAGCTGGAATGGGACCGAAGTTTATCTAGACGCGCTCTAGATGCGCTGAAAAGGTAGACAGACACTTCTGGCATGCCATACTCCTGCGGCAAGGCCCACTTCGTCTTCCCTCCAATGACAATACAGAATATCGTAGCGGAGGCCTTTAATGCCTCACGAATCATTCGCAAACTGATTAACGGATATTACCCACAATCGAACGGCTTCCTTATTAAATTTTGTCGTACGCTTTCGACTATGATTTCCATGTACATTCCGCATGTCACAGTAGTTGGAACCACGATCTTCCGTTCGGTTTTTTTTTTTTTTTTTTTGCCATTGCACAGTTTCCTTAAGCGGCCGACAAACGTCTTCTGTCCTCGACAACTGCTTCTTTTCGTACCGCTGTCCTAATCTACATAGAATTCTGAACAGCTCATCTCTAGCCAAAGAAATGCCTCAAACTTGGCCAGAAACAAGAGACCACATGCCAACAGGTCCGCAAAATAACATTACGACGCTTCTCACCGCACCGTTCATTTTCATCCCGATGAAGAAGTCTTGCTACGGACTTCCATCCATGTTCTTGGATTTTTGTGAACAGTTCCTTCACCGTTTTATACGATCGCACACCGTCCTAGAAGAGACATCTCCAATTAATAATCGCGTAACCCCCTTACTGCACCTATGGACTTCCGCTACCGAGGCAACGAGATTGTGCATGTGTGAAGCGTGCAGTGGTTTCATCGCCCCTCTCAATGTGAGTGCGGCTAGGCGGATGCTCTCTCTGGGGGTTGCAATCAGGTTGAGCATCCAGCTGCGATTATTAGATAGTCGTTATTAGATCATATTAGGTTATTAGATCATCGAATTACCTCTCTAATAAGCTTCATGGAGCGCGTTTCCTTAGTCCCCTTCTGCTGCTCATCATAATCATCGCTTTATTTGGTTTCGTTTGGGCTCGAGGCCGAATAAACTGGCCGGCCACTACGGCTTTCCGGGCGCGTTCGCTTCACCACTATAACAGTAAGGTCGATAAACCAGTAGACCTATATAAAAATCTTAACGCGTAACTTTAAGGGTCCTGTGTCGCAGAAAAACCGGCGTCGTCGACACCGTTGACCGGTAGAGAAAAATTCCGTAGCGCCATCTTGCGGAGCCTCCTGAAATCCCCGGGATCGTAAGGAGCTTCCCCAACAGATGGCGTGTGAGCAGGAGAGGAAAGTTTTCACTGCTCGCAGGCACCGCTAGGAGGTACGATGACGTCCGCACTGACGTCAGCGTAGTATGCCGTAGCGCGCGCTGGATACGTCTGCCGGACGCATAACAGCCTCCTCGTCGCCGAGTACCACGACGGTACGACGTTCCGCGCTGAACGGCGAAGATTAGACGTCCTCCAGTTTGTTTTGAACTTCCCCGCCCGAGAATTTCGTGACGACATTTTCGGGTAGGCTTAAGCTCCTTAAGTGCTCCCCCCCCCCCTTCCCCCCCCCCCAACTCCTACCACCCCCTCATTAAGGATACGCTTCAAGCGTTTCTGCATTTTGTCTCTGGGACAGCTATAGCCTCCCACCAGGATTGTGAACCCGGGCACTTGTGTCGTGTGCAGGAACCACAAACGATTAGAGAGTTTTTCGCTAACCAACAAGTCCACGTGGGGAAGCGCAATGAAGCGACACGGAGCTTATTCACAATTGTCACGAGCGAAGATAACACCAGAACTAAGCTATACGGCCGAAGTACAGCCCTATCTTTAATCTCGGGAGGTTGGAACCGTGATTCTGCGGAGCATTGCCTACCTTCTGACAATTTATCCAGGTTTCAAGAATCATGTAAGTGTGACGTTCATAAAGCTAATGCAAAATGTGTTGCTAAAACTCGAATTGAATTGCGATTCAAACAGGAGAAATTTGGAATACGCATGCGATTTGTGGGAGAGGGCCTAGTTTCACAAGAGAACATCTCGAACATTTTAATGAACGCTAAAGAAGTTAAGTTGTAGGCGAAAAGTTTCCCAACTAAAAGCAAGATTTTAAAACGACGTGGTTAAACATTGATGAAATTTGTACGGGCTTCATTCAAGGAATCCCCCCCTTCCAGTTGCCTAAAATAGGCCAATTCGACGTAAAGCGACGCTTAACGTTAAGTTGACGTTCTGTAATTGTTCAAGTATTTTCAATCTGTGGCATCGCTTTGTTAGTCAAAATGAAGCCTTGAGTCTTTTTTTTATTACCCGCTCCCGGTTTCAGCCCTTGACACGAGAAACATGCATTGCTCCCAAAATTAAGCTTACATCACCTTTATGGCTGCACCACCACCCCATGTGCTGGTGCCGGTCTGTCTGTCTGTCTGTCTGTCTGTCTGTCTGTCTGTCTGTCTGTCTGTCTGTCTGTCTCTCTCTCTCTCTCTCTCTCTCTCTCTCTCTCTCTCTCTCTCTCTCTCTCTCTCTCTCTCTCTCTCTCTCTGCGCGCATGTGCGTGTGTGTGCTTCCGCATGTGAACCCACCGCGGTGGCTCAGTGGCTAAGGCGTTGAGAACAAGGACGCGGGTTCGAATCCCGGCAGCAGCGGCCGCTTTTCGGGTGGAGGCGAAAAGCAAAAACGCCCTTGTGTACGAGATGTCGGCGCACGTTACAGATCCCCAGGTGGTCAAAATTAATCCGGAGTCCCTCACTACGGCGCGTATCATCGCCTGCGTTGTGCCGGTGCGTTAAACCTTACAATCAATCGCTTGCGCATGTGTATGCGGTCTCATGTGTGTGTGGGCAACAACGTGTTTAGAACTCGGCATGAGAACTTCACAATTTTATTTTGTCCGTCCTTGTCCTTCGTTCCTTAATTTTCAAGAAATACACTCAAAACGCACAATGTGTAAGCTTTGAATCACTGCACGAACTACTACTCTCTGTGATCTCGATTCTCAGCACCCTAGCACTTTTATCAACGAAAACATTTGAAATTACGTTTTGGTGTGAATGCGCGTACCATCAAAGCATATCTCACCACCGTAGGCGAAAAAGGGGAGGGGTCTTTAGATCCCAGGCTAAAGTAGAATAGGGCTACGCTAATGAAGAGAATGCCGTAGCAGTTAAGCAGAGGGAAGAAAAACTACCATTTATGAGCTTGTCCGGAATAAAAATCTGGGGTACAACTTATGCGGGCTGCCGTTTTGGTAAAAAAGAAAATTGGGCAAAGATTAAAACTGAACTTCAAGGAATTGGATAGACGAACCTGCTTCGTTAACAACTACACCCTTTCGAAGGCAACCCTTTTTGATGGGGTGAGGATTAAGGGTGCGTAAAAACGAAAGCTTCCGCCCAAGCTAGACAACCATAGTGGCATTCGGGACGTTACAAACTCTTCAAGTAAATTTTAGATGCTTCCGAAGAAGATGAGAGCGAAGCTAATTAAATGTTTTGAAAGATGAAACCAGTGCAACTTAAAGCTTCCATACACCTAGCTTTTGCGGTGGATGCCAAAATAGGCAGGTACGGCTCGGTAACGTTTTTTGTCGCATTATTAGTTCCAAAACTGATATTTAACAGGGAAACTTTGGGGGTAAGTTCCCGCGTTCGTTCCGCACTCCCAAACCATGTATCCTCGTTCAGAGAGCTGTTTAAACTACCTGGAACGTTTATCCGAACAAGAGAGTCAAGGAGCTAAATAGGATGACAAAGGCCGAGGCGGCCTGCATCTGTAATAAAAGCTCACTAGGTTATTAAAAAGTCAAACCTCTGCTCAGAGGCAAGATCTTACTCTTATCTACAGTTCACAAACAAAATAAGGCGACAGTTTCAACTTTGCGTTCAGATAAAGTTATACAATTACAACGCTTTTCGTTCGTTATTTCTAAGGCATTTAATCTTGCGCAATACGAGAAAATAAAACGTTAAAATATTGAGATCTGGCCTTTTACGAGATTAATAGCAGTGTCTGCGAGGGCTACTGAACAATGTGGTTCGTTTATTTCAACCTTTCGCCTTACTCTAGCATTCGCAGACGTGCCTTACTCATGGAAGTTTATATTGTCCCTCGTCTAAAAAAATTCAAATGCAGCCTTGAACTGTGATAATTGCATCATTTTAAGCCTTGATCACCGATATGATAGCGGCGAGTGAAAAGTTAAAGCTTTACCTTAGTTCCATCATATCAATTTTAAACATATTTCGGAGAAACTACAACATTCAATAAAACGCTTTGTTCTCCACGTCTGTAAAGATATCGGGTAAAAGCGAGTGGCATGAAACTGGCCACTTTCGCGTCTCAACGTCTACAAGCCATACCTCCTTTGGCCGTCTCAGTATCGTCAGCCTTGTCATCGGCCTTGTCTTCAGCGCCTGCAGTCGTCGCCGTTGTCGTCGCCCGCATCGTTGTTGCCTTTGCCGCCCGCGCCGTCATTGTCATTGTTGTCCACGCTGATGAGGAGGCCACCGTCAGGATTGGCAATCTCAATGGAATCGCATTTAATTTGTAACTTGTGCTTGAATTCTTTCAGGGTCGCGTTGGCGTCGCTTCCGTCAGTGAGGGGCATCCCTTCCGATTCAATATTGAGGGAGATCTGTAGGCTGAGGGACACCGCCGGTTGAGGCGAGTTTTTACCGCTGGCCTTCTTTCTCTTGGAAGCGGCGGCTTTCGTGACGTGTCTGCGCTTTGTGGCACGGCTTTCGGACAGGGATCTGGCAGACCCGGATGTGCTCTTGGAATGACGCGTTGAGGTCTTACCACGACCCTTCGCTTGACCTTTGGATCCACTCGCTGTTGACTTGCGTGCCCTTTTCACCTTATGTTTGCTGGCGGAGCTGCTATGACTACTCGCTGAACTATTGGCTCTCTTCTTCTTGGACGCGCCAGACGTCCCGGCGGAGTCTCTCGGCGCCATGACGACCACGGCCGAGTGAAGGCCGTGAGGACGTCCTGGGAGTGACGGCCGCTTCGGGTGGACTTTCTGCTCTTCCGGGCGACCCTGCCACTGCGGGCCTCGATGTGTGCACCTCTTTTTTCTCTTCCTCGTACCTTTCATACCCAGCGCTGTGGTCACTGCTGTAATTTGATTGGCTGGCATGCTGGCGCACGCGATTTATTTTGAGGGAGGTGGACCTTCACCCAAAACAAAAAACCGCGCTTCGGAGGAAACAAACGCAACAAAATAAAACGGCCGACCAAAACCATACAAAGTGAAAAAAACCATCAAATTGCACTACGCACTATCTTCATCATTATTACGTTTTTATCTTAATTTGTGCTTTTCTCTGAGGGCATCGCACAAAGGGTGGTAATCGTGGCGATAGAAGACGTCTAAGCAGCGTAGAATTATTGCGTCACCTGCGACAAGCAAATAATGATTGGTAGCCTTTGTGCACAGTGACAGAGTCAGATATTTGAAACTTCCGGGGAATAATGTTAAAGGCAGTACCTATTCTGTGGACCAGTAAATGATGATCATCATGAGCAGAGCATAATTTGAGGCATTATGCTGTGGACCAGACCACGGGGTAATGTTCAGGGTTATTCTGTGACCGTACCGCGGTATAGTTGATCCTTATTCATCTAAAGCAACATAAAAGGTACCAAGCCACACTTACATAAATAAGGCCTGGAATTGACTTAAAAGAACAGGTTAGCGGGAAAAGGAAAGAAGACTTCGCAATTGTTGGTGCACGAACGCAGGGCGTTAGCGCCAATAAACTCACGACTCTACCACTTCTCAACGAAAGCCGACAAGCGGAGCCCTTTTAGCAGTAGCTCAAAACAGAACATAACCTTGTGGTCTAGACCACAGAATAAAGCTAACATTATTTTCTGGTTTTGTCCAAGGAATAGGTTGTGCGAATGTTAAAAGCTCATGTCTTCTCAACCCTTCTCCCCACTTTTTTTGGTACGCCGATGGGGTGGTTGGTTTGTTGTTACCGCGACCCCAGAAGAAATGTGCGCGCACCAACAGCGGGGATTGCCCATCAGCGGTGGAAATTTTTATATTTGCCAGTTTTTCCTGCGGCCTGACACGGGAACACGTTGACATATACACGAAAAAATTAGTTTCGCGTGTGAAGTTCAGGAGTTCCCGGTGAAACGTTCCGTGCACCCAGCGCTGTCGGTCCGGAAGGCGGCCAGAGAGGAGAACGGTTACACGAAGGTGCCGCAAGCGGACTCAATGCAGTCGTTGGCAGGTTCACTTGAGATAATGCACATTCAAATCCTGTACGGCAGAGTCGCACAAGCAACTGAAATGAAATGACATTGGAAGGAATGTTGTCTAAGCAGAAACAAAAAAAAAATGAAGGTAGCTCACACTAACGTGTAAGACTTGAATGTAGCGAAGCTGTACGCAACATTCACGACCAGCGGGTAGGTTTAAGTCCACGATTGCGACCGATTTGATTCTTCTTCGCTGCCGCAACGATCTTAACTCCAATTATTGTTGCTAGAAGAGTGAGCTTCCGTTACTTTTTTGGCATTGCTAGTCATTGGACATCACCTTGGACGAGTGAACGCTATGACGTGTCTTCCTCGTTCCGAGGAAGTGTTGCCACGATTACGGCAAACGCTGCAGTTTTGGTTTTTTGGCTGATCTTGGACAGTTTCCCTAAGTGGGTAGCTGGGCGGTCGTCGCGAGGCACGCACACGCGAGCGTTAGGCATTTTCTTGGTTTTGGTAACTGCCGGGCGCTCGCCGCGAGGCCCACACTCACGTGCACGCGCTCAATAATTTCTTGGTATTTTTAACTGCGGGCACGAAATATTACGATTTTCTAATTAGCTTCGCTCTTAAAAAATGATGCGCCATCTCTCCCTGTAAAATTTGATGTCCAGCGCAGCCTTTGCAAAACTACTACCCTTGCTGATGGGATATGTAGTGCATTATTTCCTTTGAGTAATCGTATCAATAGCTTTGTTAGCAAGACCAACTTCAAACAGGGCTTGTACCGGTTGGTTGGTTTCTTCACGTCGTTTTAGCGTTCGGGTTCATGGTTATCCAAGGCAGAAGACAGGAACCGCGCCTTACTGTGTTTGTCGATGTTAAAATAACAGTCACCACGCATGTGTTGTAGGGATCGCGACTTCCACGCGAACCCCTTTCTGCCTATAGCTTTCCATCGCGGCCGGCGTTGCACAGCGCACATCGCTCGCGCGACGGGAGCCCACCACAAACCGGAGGGTTTGTTGTCGCCGGCGTGGAGTGGACCCTTTTCCCCTCTGCCTCACCGGAGAACCAGTACTTCTTTAGCACTAGCGCCACCGTTTCGCGAGGTCTGTTGGGATGTAGCATGACGAGAGGACGGCCTCTTGTCATGTGGGTGCGGTAGCGCTAGGACGTTTCGGCGCACTGGTCTGGGCCTGGGGAACGCGCCACAAAGGGACGCGTCCGGGCGAGCTCGGAAACTGCACCTGCGTTCGCACGCGTGGCGCCCCGCTGCCCCGGTATTTCATCGGAGAGTCGAACCATCTCGATCTCTAGCGCCATTTAATGCCTCGCTCCCAATGTTACCGAAATGGCCTACGATTAGTCTGTATGCAGTATATTTGGTTTGCACGCTGCAATAAATGCTGCCATTGGCGTTTTGCCCTTGTCGCCTCCTGCCTTTGTCTGTCTCCGCAAACAACGGACGCGTCCGCAGCCGGCGCTCGCAAGGCCTGTTGGTTGAGCGCGGATGGCTGCGGTGTGGTGTATAACTGGTGTGTGAAATGAAGAACTCCACAGTGTATACCCGCTAGTGCGTCTTACTCTTGTCTCAGCCTCTCAAAGTGGCTTTGCATGAAGTTGTCGATATGTGTTTCGGATTATTGATGGGTGTTGTAGACTCTGAAGATTAGCATTCTGTCACCACAGTTAAATCCATCCCCCCCAGTCGACGTAATTGATCTCTGCCTTCAATTCAGCACGTAGAGCTATTTGCGTTGGAGTTATGTTCGGTCACGTTGCGTGACGTTCGGGACTCACACTGAAGGGTAAATTTCGGGGAAAGCTTTTGCTAATACAACTCTGCGAGTGATCACGATTGAGAAACCTGGATCGCCTAGACGCACCCCCACTAACGCCATCTACTGGTTTGCTTTGAAGCACTCTCTCTATTCTCTTAGCAACTACTAAACAGGCTTCTCTGTTCAGCTCCAGTGGCCTAGGGATGGAGTCTTTCGTTTCCCTGCCGAAGGCTTGAATTCGAGTCCCAGTGGGGATATTATTTGTTTTTGTAAGAACCCCTTTTCGCAGCAAAATGCTGTCTTGGGCCAATTCAATGCATTCTTGTCCAAAATAAAGATAGTTTGGTAAGCTTTAGGTCACCATAGCTTACCAACATGCTGATCAGTTCTCCGATTCTTCTAGGAAAACGAAAAAAGGCGCGAACGGTGGGATGCGTCTCGGCTGCCAGGTTTGCGAAATACGGGGCCGATGTAGGCTGCTGTGCGGGTATGCAACACTGTGTAGGTATTGGAAAGCGCACAAGCAATAAATGCCGGTGGTGAGCGTTAGGCTTAACGCTGGGTATCTGTAACGTTGAGCTTAACGAGGTGCCAGGAACGTCAGACTCTTGTATAAGAGTCAAGCTGTGGGCGTCTTATCAAGTCGGCTTAAAGGTGGAACGTCAAGCCCAACGTCAGAGCGTTGGTAAAGATACCATTGCGACTGTGCTGCTGCTTTGTGGATAGGTGACTCTATACGAGTTTTTGCAGATCACGCAGTGATGACATAAAGAAAATAACGACATCCTTCACCGTGTATATCAGAGCACTTTCAACCTGTGAAGAAAGAAGAACAGCGAAGATGGCGCTCTGGTTTGATTGATTTGATTTGGTTTAGCTACATAGTAAAAGCTCGTTAATCCGATCTCGGTTAATTCGAACTTACAGGTAATTCGAACTGGCACCCTGGTCCTGGCACAGCCCTGTATATGTAAATGGGGGAAAACTCCCGATAATTCGAACGCGTCAGGTATCCGGAACTGTTATTCCAACTATGGTTCCTTGGATTTCCATCGCTCGTTGCGGAAGAAGTCAGCCCAGCGTGATTACAATATGTGTTGCAAATCCAAAACAAACCAAATTTACTAGATATGAAATACAACAAACGGAAAAACGACAGCGTAGCGCACGCGCTGACACTTCTGCGAAGCTTGCTTTGCTTCCGCAGCGGGTGCCAATGCTCCGGCCCATGCCGTTGCAGGTTTTCTTTGTGGCGTGGTCCCTAGTCTGGGCCTGCGAACACGTGGCGTGCGCAACAAACGTGTAGTAGCGCCTAGTTCGCGATAACAAGTCCAGAGATGGCCTCTTTGGGTTCTGCCCACGCAGTGCGGCGCGATTTCCATTCATTCTAGCGGCCCCGCCCTGCTAATTCGAACTCCGCCTAATTCGAACAATTTCATGGTCCCCTTTCAGTTCGCATAAACGAGCTTTTACTGTATTAGGTATTTGCTGTGTTGGGTAGAGACAAACCTCTCTGGTGCGTTGCCCTAGTGGCCACCGATTCCCCCCTGAAATCGCGCTATGCCGCGATTTCAGGGGGGAGACAGGCGCCGCGCGCGTGGCGAGGAGTGCACACGGCTCCGGGAGGAGGGTGTATAAAATAGGGCTGTAACCTCACTCCCTCCGTAGATGGCCATGTCGCACCGTGCAACGAACAGTGTGGGAAAGCCAGCTTGCAAGAACAAAGCTTACACCAATTACTTTAAAGTTGGCTTCACCTCTACACGCAACTGCATTGCTTGAAAGACATGGGGGGGGGGGGGGGGGTGGAAGGCATCATCACCCCTGTCATTTGGAAATATGAAAGCCGTAGAACCTTTTTTAAAGCAATTCATTCTACCTCTACCAGCCACGTCTTCTTTCGCGGCGTGCGGGACAATAAACTCCCAACGTGGTGGAGGCAGCGACGGGGGAGGGGGGTGTGTATCACTCAAGGAGCACAATGTAGATGGCGCGCCGAAATTTACGCAGCGTTCCCCGCGCGGAGGCGCCTGCTCGCTGGCGGGCGCGTCGGCGGTACGGTTTTATCGTCTGCTTTAGCGACGGTTGTTTTGGGCCTGTTATGGCGCAGCTTCGCGTCCATTGCGGGCTTCCTTCGCACGGCTTGATTAGCTTATTCGACAGCACCTCCTGGGCAACCCGACCCTACAGAATTAAATAGTCGTACGGCAAATATACGTTAAGGATTGGTTTGAACGGTGAGAAAACAAAATGTAGAGCCCACATACAGACATCTGGCCGCACGATAAACGCTACGTTTTGCGCACTGCTTGCCACTAATGGGACTCCGTTTTCTAAATTAGTTAATAGCAATTCGGTTGTGTTTTAAGAGGTATTACAAACGGCGCAAAGAGCAACTGGTCCTGATAAAAAGCGATTAAAAAAGTACCGTCAGCTTTCTCGCAATTCTCAAACTTACTAAACTAACTAGTTTTAATCGGCATAAATGGGAATCACTAAGGTCACATGCTGAATTGTTTAGGTGTCTACGCTCATGTAGCAGGGTGGTGTCGCCCCGAGCTGTCGAATCACGATGGTTAGGTTCCGCTGTCTCACCCTTCGAAAGACGCTTCTCTCCGTTTTCTTTCTGCAGATGCGGCGGCGGCATCCACCGCTCTAGCCTGGCCGTGGGCGACGCTGCTGCGTTCGACACGCCGCCCCCACGAATTCCAATTAATGGCTGGCCGAATCTCTGGTTTCACTCTTTGTAGAGCCACGTGTGTGAATTCAAGTGACGTCGCATGCGCTATTGTTAGTGGGTGTCGTTTAAAGCTTTGCTTTCCAACCACCTTCACAGCGTGGATTGGAGCCAATTTTTTAGTTTATGATTTTTTAATACGTTCAAACTTGTTCTACGCACGTCGCTCATGCTGCCGCCGCAGACAATCTGCTGTATCATTGCCATAGACAGCATGACTGTAAAAGTTCCTGAAACAGTTTACATTGGTTGTCTACGATAAGCAAAACATTCGTGCTTTGACTTTCGACTTTTTTTGATACTGAAGAAAACTTTGCTCTCCTATGCCCCCGAGTTTGTCTTCAGTGCTGTAAGATGGGTGATGTAACCGTTATTTTTTCGTAAATTGAAACTCCGACGCAAATTTTGAGCAAATACTTTGTTTGCGCATGCTGTCGAAGTTTCTGTAGTCTTCATTGTTGATTACTAGCATCGAGACTCAAGGTTCTCATAAAATGTTTACGATGCAATTATTGACAACAATTCAAAAGCAGCAAGACAATTCGAAATGGGCTTTAAGTCATCCTGGGCGCGAACGTGGAAGAGTTTCTATTGCCGCTCCGGGTACGCGCGTTTAGCTCCTTAGTTTAGCTATCTTTTTTTGTCACCAAGCCAGAACAACCGCAAACGGTATCGGTATTGAGCTAGATTAACATAAAATTTTAACAGCATGGTAAATTGTTGCTGTCGCCTTCATCCACAAAGGACAGTCACCAGCAGTGCACATAGCCTTCACTGCATGTCCATTTCACTCAAGGTACGGGATCTGTCGGTTTTTATTTCTGCTTTTCTCGTAGTGGCATGGTAAACAAGGCAGAATACTTAACGTATTATCTTAATTTGCCACTTTTGCTACGTAACGGTATGTCAATAATTGATTTGAGAAACTTTTATCAAGTCACAAAGCGGGCTTACGAAACAGTGGTACCGTTTTTTGACCTTTGATCGCTTCCACGCACACCCACACACGCCGGCCCGAAAGCCGCCACACGCACACGCAGGCACAATGACAGATTTTTAACAAACATTGTAACTACCATCTATTCTCATTGAGACGCAGGCTTCTAGATACATATCGTCGGTGCAGTTCTTGAGGTAGGCTTGGTGAGAAACTCACCGGAGTTGTTCTCAATGCGCGAATAACCATTTTAGCTCCGGAAGATACAGTTGTTTCATTCACGACTAAGTTCGCGCTCTTGAGGATTTTTTTTTTCAATTAAGAAAGCGTTGTTTACCTCACTGCGTTTACCTCAATGGTACTCTGCGTTTTTTTTTTAGCCCATGTGAATGGTTACGGAAAAAGTTAACTGGTACATTCAAAGTGCCAAATAATCTACGCAAACTGCGAAAAAAGTGTGTTCAATACGGGCAAAGTTCGCTATTCGCAATTCCTCTCGCTTAACACATCAGACACGCGCGCACACCGAGAAACCAGCGTGCCGCAAAGAAACCGGCCCGCACGCACTTCCCTCCTCAACGAAGCGAAGGAAAAGGACGCCGGAAAGACGAATAAAAAATACGACTTCCGCTACGTCACCACCGGTCGCAAGGAAGCGTGGCGAAACAAAGAGGAAAAATCGAGCGCGGCGCGCCAACAACCTTCCTTCAAAGCCAGAGCGCGCTGGGTGAGCGGAACACTTGGCACCGCTCTCCGCAAGCGACGCCACAATTTTGAGTGAGGCGCGGAACTTCCTCCTTCGTTTCTCCTCGTATCCAGCGTAGTCACTAGCAAAGTGCAAACTGACGATTATCATTTCTATTATCCTTTTATTCTCGGTTGACGCATTTTTTTCGCTGGAGTTAGGAAGAAGGCACCGCACCGAATGCTTTCGCCTGTGACCAGAAGTTGTAGCAGACGACCCACTCGGTGACTTCAGCATCGTCTGCTCAACGTGGGTGCACTTTCTTTTTCGCGCTTTGCGTGTGCAAGTGTTGTGCGGTAAGAAAAAAAATTCTTGGTGAAATCTGCCAGGAAGTGTCGGAACAACCACGACGTGACGTTTCCATGTTCCCGCGAATTGGAGGTCGCCACAGGAAAAGTTGGTCCACCATGTCGTCTACCATCGGAGTGCTAGCAGACGACAGCGGCTCGTTCCGGAACAGGGACGGCTACAAAATCGCCTGCACAACCTGGAGCCCGGACGTTCAGCCCAGGTACGCTGCTTATTGAGCTCACATCACATCTTGGCACAGTTTATTCTATACATGTTTTGCACGTGAAATCGCCAGGCGCTTCTCGATGGTCACAGTCTTTTAATGTCCCGTAATTCGTTAGCATGGCAGCTGCTGTGAAGTCAATGCAGGCTCTCTATAGTGTCAGTTTAGCGTTTGTAAGTATTGGAACCCACTGTTTCTCGTGACTTCGAAATGCTTTACCACTGAAGAAGCGAACAAGCTTGCCAGATAGCTTGCTCTTGTTTTATTATGTGGCATCAAGGAACAACCTACTTCCCTCTTGCTCTTCCCGATTGCTTGGGAAATGTGCTGCTTGTTCCCGGAGATATCAACGCTTCTGATACTTACCCGTTTTCTTCATCAGCCTTTATTTTTGTAAGTAACTTACTAAACCAACTAGTTAGGTAAAGACGGAGTGCGTTTTTTTTTAAATGACACCAGATAGAACCCAAAACAACATAGTGCGATCTGAGACAACCGCCTTATAAAAGGCCTTACAATTCGTTCATTGCTAAAGCAAGACAGCCTTCAGAGCAATAGTATCCGGTTCCCAGCCTCGTGCCGGTAAAGATGGCCCTGATTCTGCGCGTGACCTCGTTTGTATCTACAAACACGTGGACCTTTAAGGCCGGAGTACTTAAGACGAGTAACACGCTATCCCGCCTCCAGTAAGCGTAAGGACGCTCCACTAGCCCCTTGAAAAAGCGACTGAGAGGCACTTAAGGCAATTAGGGCTTCCTCTACGTGGCCTTGAAACTTGTTTGTGTTTCCTTTTCTCTTACACGGACGAGCTACGCGGCGGAGCTGTACGCGCTCGCTGGTCAACTGCACCCGTGCTCCAAAGCATATTAATAAAATGCAACTGATCAATTTCTCGTAAACATTGCAGGCGATGTATCCTTTGCTTGCTGATGTTTTAAGGAATATTGACGGCTCCCCTGTTTCCAGCGTCACCGAACAACTAGACATCGCGGTTTAAGTTTATTGGAAACGAAGGATATACTATAAAATGGCAATCTAGCAAGAAAGACGCGGATGGTCGTCTCGGGGAGGTGACGAAAAACTAATTTGCGCAATGTGTTCCGATGAAGCCGATGAACTTAGCAAAGAACCGGCATAACGCAACGTCGGCGTGTCTCATCGGCGCGCAGCAAAACCAAACCGATCCATTCAAGGTTTTGAGCGAAATTGAACTAAACGAACAGCAACACCCCGCCATCCACCCTTTTGGAGCGCCGCCAAAGCAAGAACCGCCGCGCGGGCGAAGTTTTGACATCGCGGAGAACCATTACGGTTTTGATGGTCACAGCTTCGGCGCTCGTCATCCGACAAAAAGGGCCTCCGGGGCAGAGGGAGAAAAAAGCCTAAAGATCAGAAAAGAAACGGCCATTTGTGCGCTCACCCATTGAGCAAGGTCACGGCAAGGTTTGATAGCCGCGTGGACTCGACGTTGTCCCACGCTTTTGTGGTGGCGCGTTGTTGCCGCTGGGAACGAGGAAAAGAAGGTCGGCTGTGGGACAGTGCCTGGTGCGTCTGCCTGGCTTTGGCGAAGAGACGTTACAGACACGGAGGAAATAGCGCGAAGACAGCGCAACGCTCGCTTGATTGCCTGTTCCTTCTACTAGAGCAGCTTAAGCTAGCCAGGGAGGTAGCGGGCACCACGGGGGTCATCCTATACAACCGGTGCTAATGGAGCTGGAACAAAAGATTACGCGACATTGGGTGCGTCAGCGTGTACTGAATGTTCGACCTCTGTATTTAGAAAGTTTGCTCTTTTCCGTCAATGTTCTCTCTCTCTCTCTATTAGTCTCTGTTTCTATTCTTTCTATGCCGACCGTCTAAACGAAAACAAAAGGGGCGCAAGTTATCAGTTTGCACGAGTAAGTGCTCTTGCCCTATTGGGCGCGATCATGGTCGCCGTATAACAGTTTCGAAACTCGGTTTTAGAAAAACCACGCACATGACTGCGGGAGAATGCGCGTTCGTTTCTATGTTAGCGCCAGCAATGAGGCAATAGATTAGTGCTTTGACTAATGGCCGGTAAACAATAGCCGCGAAATGCAGATACCGATAGCCATCCCATTCGATTGTCCTTTCTCTTCAAATATCGTAAGTGAATAAAATGTCCTCACACATTACGCGTGCTGCTTTAAGGTTGCGTGGTATACAGAAAATTTTCTTTGTGAGCCAGCTTTCTCATCAAAGTGCCTGATATCAGTTTATACGCCTTGAGATGAAGTATGACCTGTGATATTTGCTGCAGAGTACCTCATTGTTCGCACTTCTGCTTGAACAGCCAATGCAAACCAGTCCAGAGCTCACAGAGAATACTACAAAAGTATAAAGCGTACAAAAGCCTCCATAGCAGTATACAGACCTCCTGGCGACCGAAGCCATGAAGGGGCGTTGTAGGCAATGTCGTTCCGTCGTGGTGTTAAGACACTCAATCAAGGTCATAGAAGAAAATCCTTCCGAAGGTGGGCTTAAAGTACTTTCGCATAAAACTGCATTGTGAAGGCCGAGAGAGGAAAGCCTCGAGGTGCGTAAAATATGTTATCTGCATACAATCTAAGAGCAAATTATGAGTCGGTAGCTGAATTTTCATAAATTCCCTGCCATTTTTTCCCCCTTTTGTTATTCTGAGACACCTTCGTATGGGAACAAAGCTACCCCGTTGCCTTCACCAAGGTCAGTTTCTCTTGCCATCGTTTATGTTCCAAGGTTAAAAGGTTCCTAGTCCTTATATATAATTTATTTTGTCAGCGTGATTACGTCATAAGCTGCAATGATGTAGGTGGGAGAGTGCGGTCACTCGCACGTGCACTGTTCGAGGTTCAAAAGCCGCCTTGTCTCAGTGGTTGCCCCAGTTGATTTCACGCCTCTAAAAGCGCCTACCTTTTTCTCCGACCTGATAAATAATGTAACACGGCTGAAGCCGCCCCACAACGAAAGCTGCGCCAAACAACAAACAGGGCGCTGATGGACGATAAGCCAGGTAGAAGCAGCGTGCGTCAATTGCGTTTCAGATCACGTTTTCGCGCGATAATCGGCTCTGACAAAAAGCTTCTTCGACGTCATTCGACGTCATTAACGCCACAGTGGTCATTGGCATTAACACTCCAGTGTCTCGTTGTGTTACTTGTCATTGAACTTTAATTGGCTAGTTACTTCATCTTCCATTAGAGTCGATTAACTGACATTTATTCTGCCTAACACTAGTCTTCAAAAAAACTGGCGAAGCACAAATTGGCGCAAGGCTGGAACCATAGCGAAGATGCAGGATTTCTTTCTACGTCAGCATTGAAGCACACATCGCCGTGCATTTGTATACGTACATGTTCGGCGCTTTGCACTGTGCTAGTATACTAGTCATCGTCATATGCATCCGTTTCGTCGTGTTCCTCGTGCCAAACAATACATGCTCGGAAGCGCTTGACGACAGCTGGGGCGCAGCGGTTGCGCGTATACTTGCAGGACGCATGCGCGTCATTCCTGGAGTCTCTGCGAGGTTCCGCCGAGCAGGTGTTGCGCCAGATGTGGCGTTGTTGTAGGTTGCTAGGCAACGCGAGGCTCTCCTGAAAGTTTTCGCCAGTTATTTTAATTTTTTTTTTTTTGCTAAAGCCACTGCGCGTGCCGGGGACGATCGGCGGTCGCCGCAAGGCACGCGCTCACGAACATTTGGCACTTTATTGGTGTTTTAAACGCGTTACGAGCCCACATTACGGCCAGGTATACAACACCTTCTTAGTTAATTATATGCAAAACTGCCGCAAAGAGAATGTGAAACTTGCAGTTTGAACTCGCGATTCTATGTATTGCCATCCCCGCACCCTTAAGGCATAGCTGTGGTGCAACAAATTATCGGGTGCCATTCTTATTACGGCAACCTTTTAACGCTTAAATGGGGGCTAGTTGGTTCTAACTGTGAAACATGGTGAAGTATAGCACGGTCTATACTGGACAATACAGAAGAGACCACACAGGACTAGCACTGGTCCTGTGTGGTCTCTTCTGCATTATCGCGTCTATACCGCGCTACTCAACCATGTTTCGCGGAAACCTTTCTCATTTGCGACTTTGTCTCCACTTCGAAGATATTCCTAATGCATTAAATTGTGCGTAGCCGAAAATTAACCATCTATTTCCTTTCACCAGACTGTCGTAGTTTTATACAAATAACATAACTTTAATGTTTAAGAAGAAAAAGTACAGCGTCTGAAACCCTAATACGCCTGCAATCCTCATTTCTCTCCTTCCATCGCAAAGTTCTCACTGATTTCCTCTCTTCTGCGCAATTAAATCAGCCCCCACTTTGCCCCACTCCACTATGCACTATGCAGTCTCCCCTATGCACAATTAAAAATGCCAAAGGAAGCTAGGCAAAGCACGAGAATAAAGTTATTAAACACGCCGTGGTGTTTCATTTAGAAAGAGAGGAACAGAACAACACAGACAAAACAGAAGAAGAAAGTGAAAACCACGAGCGATGACTTACAACTGAAATTAAGTTTTCGGCATGTCACGTACAAAACGCTAACAGTCAAAAAATACAAGAAAGCAGAAATAACATGAATGCTGGTGATAACCCAGGCAATCGACACACTGCACCAACGCCATGTGCCACAAACACGTGCTGAACTATCTGTGGGAAAAAAATTAATCTGTTTTTTGGGAGAGGTACAACGAGGGAACATAACTAAAGATTAAAAGAACATAACTATAATGAACATAGGGTGATTATTGGCCACTTCTTAGGTGTCCACTCTAGAGATTGCTGAAGCTGCACCCCGATCTTTCAAGCAACGCAGGTCATTGCAAAGCACGAAGATAAAATAACCATAGAAATAATTGAGTGTGCAGCAATATAGCGTCGAAAAGAAAACTGTCTGAGCGTACCCTCGTTGTCCATACCCTCGCTGTCCCTCTCAAAAAGATATCACTTTTTCTGTCCCACAGATAGTTCAGCACGTGTTTGCAGTGTGACGATTGCCTGGGTTATCCCTAGCATTCATGTTATTTCTGCTTTCTTGTATTTTTTTTACTGTCAGCGTATTTATGTGACATGCCGAAAAATAAATTTCAGTTGTAAGTGCAGCGCTTATGGTTGTCACTTTCTTCTTGTGTTTTGTTTGTGTTGCGCTGTTCCCCTCTTTGCAATTATGCACCAACTCGCCCAAGCCTTCACCATTGCAAGTTTCTTTTTTTTTTTAGATTCTTGGAGGACATTGCTCCCCATGGCTATTTGTTGAGGTCATACATACTACTAACTAAGGCAGGTGCATCTGGTCAAACGAGCTATGCCGGTTAACCCGCAAGTTTGGCTGCCATAAAGGAGGTCAAAGTTTCTGCGACTATCGAAAGCAAGACTTCACCGCGCTGCTTCTTATCATTCATGGCCTGCTCGGCTGTTGCGGCGAAGCAGTGCATAAAGAGACATAAAAACAAGTAAACAAAGACAAAACAGGCATGTTTTTACCGGTCATTCGGTTGGGGAAGTGTAACCGGTTGTTGAGACGTACCTCCGCCGGGTACAAGTGAAAGGAATGCCGCGGGGCGGCTTAGGCTGGAAAAGAGAACGTAATAAAAAAGCACCGCCATGCGGCCGAGGAATTGGGAGTTGCTGTTATGAACAAGGACAATATGTTCACGGCCCTCTAATTCATGCATACGAGGCCATTCATGAAGCTGCCCGCTACGAATGCCACGAATGACACTCAGCTCAGCGCCATCGGTATCAATGAAGGCGTAGTCTGTTTTTCCGCCTTCGGTCGGATTGGACAGCGAACACTGCGCAAGAAACATTAGGAAACAAATTATTACTAAAACAACTATCAAATGATAATAAATGATCTAAAAAATGAATTAGTAAGCAGCATGTGCGGTACGACGTACAGAGAAACCGCCCGTCAGAATTGGTAGCTGGGGTTTCAAAATTTCCCGGTGAATTTAAACAAGCTGTTGTTTCGATGGGCCCAATTAGCTAACGAACGAATGAAAATGGAGGTGGTAATAGAATTCTTGGGGCGCGCGAATTCGGAGAGTTTAAAATGTCCGGTTGTGAGTTATACAAATCTGATGTTTTGAGCCAAGTATAACTTTTCACGGCAAGTAATGGCCGGAATACCAGACACTCAGGACTACAAGCAGCCACAGGGGTTTTCAAGGTTCACTTGCAGCAGACAGGCTTGTTTCAGAGTTTTCATGACCCCCAGCTCGATATAAAGTTGCTTTGCATTCCAAAATAAACATCTTTTTTGTTTGGGTTCACTACCCAGGGATATACGAAAAAAAGCGGAAGTAATTGTGCCTGTGAAGGAATTGGCAGGTCTGAATATGATGACAGAAGATGGTTGTAAGTGTAAACGCCAGCTTACACGACTGTGTTTTCGTGCATGTTTGTTATGATTAGAACGGACATCTTTTTTCAAAGGACGCCTTAACGCTAACTAAAACTTCCTGAACTGACCCAACTCTACCGTGTTTTTTCAGGATTCTGAGAAACACCCATTGCAGGTACGGCGAGGGTTTTGTGTACCGACAATGGCACGTAAATGTGCTAGATACATACCCCTCTGGAATTGACCTGTAGACGTATTAACTGGTACTAGAAGGTTAATTTATGCACGCCATTATGTAGCTTTTCAGAAGTGAAAGGTTAGCGCTGGCAAGCATGAAAGACACGTGTTTATAAGCATCAAGAATAAATCGAAGCTTCTGGGTCCTAATGGCGAATTTTCTAATAACGCACGGCATGCCAAAATTGGAGAAGGCGTCCGCACATCGCTAGTACGAGCATAGTAAGGCCATGCGCGTGTTCATTATCCCGTTCACCCGCTGTCATCTTTATCCCGCATGACGAATTTTGGTTCACAAAAATGTTATATGTGTAATCTTGATTCATGTACTGTCGAAGCTATCCTACATCGTTCATATATTTTTCATGCTTTACGCTTCCCTTCTTCAAATACATTATTGTAAACTTGAAGTGTGCTGTGAATTTCTTTCTGGTGAGTGCTGTCGTTGCTCTGTTTTAAACGCGAAGCGTGCTACGAAAGTTTAATGGACGTGTTG
This sequence comes from Haemaphysalis longicornis, assembly GCA_013339765.2. Classification (NCBI taxonomy): domain Eukaryota; kingdom Metazoa; phylum Arthropoda; class Arachnida; order Ixodida; family Ixodidae; genus Haemaphysalis; species Haemaphysalis longicornis. The sequence goes on from CM023457.1 coordinate 13,247,180, forward strand.
CTATGTCATTGTTCTGAATTTATAATTCCTGCAAAAGCCTCAACTACGAGGCTAGCAGAGTGTTATAAATAAAATATATAAATAAATAGCACTTTGCAGTAACAGCGACTGAATATATTCTGATAAATCGCCTTCGGTACCTGCGACTGGGGAAAAAGCTGAAGTGAACACAACGCAGACGATAGATAAGGATGCACATATAATTTCCCCCTTGAGCAGTGAGATAGCCACTTGAAATTTTATATCGTTAAGCTTCAGCTGGTTCATATTGTTAGGAGAAGCAGAAGTAGGCAGTGACGTTGTAGTGCCATGGTCATCCACTTTGTACGACCATGAAGAAACGGGTGACGCGGGGACATTGCTAGGACTGTCATGGACACTTGTAGATAGATCGCATCGCCTTGTAAATCAATCGCTTCACCATCTGCCAAGGTTCGCGTCGCTGTTGTCCTGCCGCCGCCTAACAGCATGTATTCACATAACAGACGTCTGCAGGGAATCCAGGCATTCGGGTCTCTTTGGAAGCACGGCAGCATTCGAGACTCGGTCAAAATGCGCCAGCGCGTCTCATTCGCAGACAATGCGTCACGAGCTTGGAACCGAAGACCCCTTCCTGCTCGCAGGAGGGGCCGCCCTTCCTGCTTCTTTTTCAGACTTCCGGCATAAGTTGCCGCAGCATTTCCCTCGTCCTGAGTCGGCTGCTTCTCAGCACACTGCAGATGCGGGATACCCCAACATTGGAAATTACAGCTTTTTTTCTGCCGTACCGCACGTGGAAGAAATCCACACTGTTTTCCTTCGACTTCGAGTTGCAGATAAGTTAGCAAGAGAATGGTATATGGTGGTTGTTATGCCCCGTGTACTTGCCTTAATCGGCTTTTATGGGCAACATTCAAGCGTGCAGACATGCCCCATTACTCTGTTGGAGAAGTGGAAGGTACTCTGACCGCGGGTGTTTATTTCATGTGCCTAAAGGGAGCATGGATGACACATATATTCCTTTTTATTTAGCTTCTCGAATAATAAAGTTAGCTGTGCAACGCTATCCGTCGTGCTATCGCCTCCGAGTTACGGAGATGACCTTTTTTTGTCTGTTGTTACGAACATTTGTCGAGTTCCGAATAATTATCAAGTGAAGACTGTGGTCACTCGCTTCTGTGTGCGTTGTTATTTGCCCGTAATTTTTTCTGGATTTGTAAGTGTTGCGATACACGTTATATTCGTATTGGGCCTTGTAAATGTGTTTGCGGTCTCTGTGGTCATTGTGAATATTATTTCGTTTGTGGACTGCCTTTAATACTATAGCCGACTCTGCTTTCTTAATCCTTTCTCCATTTTCTGGGTTCGCGTTTAATAATCATCAACGACATTTGTTTTACTCTTTGTATTCTGTGAGGTTGACTTTCAACTGAATATTTGTGATTACACCGACCGACCTGGATGGTACACGAATAGCCAAAAATGGGTCTAGACAGGAAGCGAGATTACACTACGTACGCTTCGTGGTCAAAGTACTCTTACTGACAGCGAAGCTTTGTTGATTTGTTACTGCGCTATTAAATAATAAGAGGCAAGCGATGCACAAGCATAAAGGTATAAATCCGAATACCAAGAAGTGCAACTTAGTCACCTGGAATAAATGAAAGCTGCCGTATCTGCACAAGAACGTTGTGTGGAAACGCCCTTTATTAGCGATATTCTTTGGAGGTTGTTGAATGGAAGACTTAGGGTTTTTTTTTCATGTTCGCAGTTTGTTTCCCTGATTGTGCTGCATAAGGCACACAGATTCACGCTGCTACTTCTCTATTCTTTCCCTGATTCTTTCACTCTACTCAAGCTAGCTTAGAGATTTTCACTAAGGCAGCGAGCTTCAGCCGGTGATTGATTGTTTGCGTACCTTGTTGAATCTACCTTTTAGTTTTAAGCGAATGGAACATGTTGGCTTCGTTAAATTCGAGGGGCTTTTCAGACATCCCCTTTACCTCATAGTTTACCAATGTTACTCAATTACATTTGCTTTTCTAACTGATATTCATATTAGCAGTGTGTGTTGCGGACGTCAATATGCAGGAAGCAATTGCAACCAGGCGCCGTCTCAAAAAGGCCGTATGTCACTGTCAGTAGTGCCAAAAACTCGAAAATTACAGAATAATAATTCATTTCATCCCGACGATCAGTTACGGGCACATGTTTGAGGAGGCGTGAGATTTCCTGGTCGCCAAACACAGAAAAAAACGGGAATGGCAGCCGCAACGAGCAATTTCCTTGACTCACAATTTCCTTGACTAGGTATGTGTCTCCCGTACCGGACTAACACCGCTTTGTTCGATTGCGTGTCTATAAATAACATATCTTGCATCATTACAGCCACGCGCTTACGAACAGGGAAAAGGAAAGTACCGCAATTATCCAGCACACAAACAAGTCACAGCCTCGGTCGTCTGGCACTGAATGTACAGTTGTGGAGTGTGCGTGATTTTTGATGCTACGAGGTCTCAAAACTCATTCCTATTATGAAGTTACTGTTTTAAATGGTAACATATAAAACCTCTATGTGCGACGCTCAGCGAAAGTTATTTGTTGTTCTAGCTATATACTACTACGCTTAGCGATCGCAACTGGTCCAGTTGTGACTTCAAAAATTAACCTGTTGTAATTTTTTTCCCAGCATCAGTGCTACTAAATTTTTGTGAGTGAGCAACCATTGAGAGAAATTTTAAAATGATTTCTTTCTTTTTTATTTGGTTAGAGAACTGCTCGCTCTGTTACCTCCGTCGTCTCTTAGGTTCGTTCTAAACCTGCTGCGCATTTGACGGCCTGCCTGTGACCGCTTGGTCGGCGGTAGGCTGTGCGCTTGTTTGTGGCGTGGGCCTCGAAGTGCCAAAAATACTAACAACCATAATCGGCGTATTTAAGCGTTCTTGCAATACCAGCCGAAGTACATGTCCACTGGCTCGAGACGCAGCGCGTGGCTTCATGTAATTAGCAAAACGACGGAATTCAAGCCTTTTTCCGCCCTAGCCGAATAGTCAGAATTAAAGGTGCGAAAGAGATCATTATGCGCGCAATGAAAATATAAACTTTGATTCCCTTCTTCAGTGCTCTTGCCGCTGAAAGCCAGTGAATTTCACGCGACTTCCAAAATGTCTCAGGGGCATCCCCGCCGATCTCGCTATTTTATCCAGCTTTATAGGGACGAAGCCCTTAGGGGGTCGGGCTGTCGGCTTCTCATGTAGTCACCGTACTAAAACCCCCGGACGCTCGTTTTCCAACGCCTCGCGCTAGAACGCTTCGTTCTTCAATGACACGAGACTTTTACAGCAAAGCTGTATACCTCTACCCTCCAACGGTTTCATCTCCATGAGCAAAAACGCCAAGGCCTAAGACTGCCGGCGCTCAGCATAGAAACCGCATTATACACTTGATCATGACTTCGAAACCGCATCATTCATCAAAACCGCATCATCTAAACCGCATCATAAACTCATACACTGCATGCTTCGCCCCTCCCCAGGTTTCAAGTTAGTGGAGATGGTCCGGCTTTTTTATTTGAAACAGCGGCTACAGGAATCTGTCCCTAACTGAGCTTGGAAAATAATATCACTAGCCCCTAATGTGAGGAAGAGCAGCCGATTGTCGGGCGCAGTGCACGCGGTTTCAGATAAATGTGCAGTGCGCGGCGCATGACCAGCGTTTGCGCAATCGGCCCACAATGAAGTGGAATACGTGGCCGTGCCAAACCTTCAACAAGGAACGCTGCTGGCATGTCAGGAAAACCGCTCGGCAACTGTACACGAGCACAAAGGAGGCGCTGCTCGCCTCCGGTGAAGTTTCTGGACGAGTAAGATAACGTGGCTGCGCCTCAATTTCTGTTTGTCGGGCTCCTCCGTTCTTTGTTTTCGGTCTCATCCTCTGAGCGACGTGACGCAATTAAGCAGAGAACAATGGGAACCACAGGCCTTCAACAGCTGCAATTGCACCACAGGCGGCGCGAGGTGGAGCAAACAACTGATGAGTGTGTCGGTCTCTTCTGTGTGGGAATTTTTGTTGCGTATAACGCACCCGAAACTCGGAGAATACTTTTACGGTGCTCAATAAAAACACACATCAAATGGTGCACGCATTAGTTCAGCCTTAAACCTTATATGCGCCAGAAATGATCACATCTCTAACAGTGAGTACTCTAGGCCACAATAGTACGACGGCGCGGGTAGAGAAGCGCCATTCAATGAAAGCATCTCCACGCGGGATGGTGGGAAGCAATCCCATTCTTGGCCCAGTTCTGGCATGAACAAAAAGTTAGCGGTGTCTTAGCTCGGCTATGCCAGGATATACGTAGCGTGAGCTAAGGTTCAGCTGTTTATTTTTAGGTTTCCTGGTGGCCTAGGATTCGCTGATTATCATGCTTACTGCTGCTAAAACTATTTCCTATCCAGTCTAATCCAATTCAATTTAGTCGCGGCGGCGGCGGCTCCGGCGCGCTAGCTGTGCGCCGTGAGACGTCACTGCTCCTCGCGCATGCGCAGCACGGCTCTAAAGGAGCCCACGCGAAACTGCTCAACCTCGGCCAGTGTAGCTCACGCTACAAATAAAAGCCTTCAGGCTGCACACCTCCGCACCTCAACTGCGTCCCAACTCGGGTCGCTAGAGGGCGAGATGGGTAGATAGCTCTTTTGTTCGTGTATCGGTGGCGTAGCCTGGTGGCAGAATCTGAACTCCTCGCGTGGTGACCGCTATGGCGTGGCACTTTAAATATAATGTTCGCGTTGTCACAGAGTCAACAATTGTGCAATATAGTTTGAGCAAGATATGACGACACTTGAAAGACTCAGAACGGCGAAAGAGTGCAATGGGTAACTGCTGCAACTGCGCTTGAAACATAGTTGAGGACTGACGCAGAAATATTGCTTCTTGACACCGGAATGATAAGGCAGCTTTGCTTACTAACGATGTATTGATAACTTCCAAACCTCACAAACATGCTGTTCTCAAGTCATCATGGCACGCAAAATTTTCTAAGCATCCACACAAGTCTCGCAAAAAAAGTGAAATTAGTCCACTTGAGAAGAACTGATCCCCGGTTACAGGCAGCAACGGGAATCACAGCGGACCTAGTTTAATAAGAAATTGCGGTTATGGCACAATTCTACATATTTTGTCAGGAATCACTGTTGTGAAACAAAAATGTTTTTCAACACTACATTGTTTGCACACTCAGTGATAATGTAGTGGCGGCAGAGGTGTTTATAGCAAGCAAAAAAAAGTGTGTCGAACCATCTTGTGACCAAAGTTTGTACACTAAAAAGGTACCGCCCATATTTGTTGCGAACGTGTAGTATAATTGTATGCTTTAGCTGTTAAGTTCGCAATTGACTTTACCGGTGCAGTCAACCGATGAAATCGTTGCCAATAAATTACTCAACCAATGATCCAATTACAGATAATGACAAGGCGACTGAGTGGCCAATAATCAACATAAATGAAATAGTTATTAACAAGAGGTGTATGTCTAAAGACAAAACAGAGCGAAGTATTTAGCCGAGTACCAACCTTCCCAACAACCTATTCTTTCGCAACAGCCCTTCCCCATAGAGCATATCATAATTGCTCGTCCTGTAGTAAAGATGTCCAGCAATTAAAAAAATCACAGCAATTATCGCTCAGACCCTCGTGTGGTTCTGTACCATTATTATAAACAGAAATTGCTGGTCGTGTATCCGTCCCGTGGCCTTCGTTGCCGGCACAAATTTACCGTCCAACATCACGACATCTTACATGCAACGTTCTCCTCAATGCTTCTAGACTTCCCTCCGCTATCATGGTGTTCAGTCAGCGTATAATTTTTGCCGCATGCTTAGGCACACGGCTATACTTATTATTAACCCTAATTGCGTGCGCGGTAAGAAATGCAGCCAACAAAATCTATCCACGTAGCAAGCTTCACGGATGACAAAGCAGTCTGAGCTTGTTGCGTGTTTCTGCTTGAGCGACTTTTTCCGCGTACTGTGTCCCCACACTCATTCTCAGTCTATACTTGCGTGCAGTAGCTGCCCAGCAGAACCTTCCGGAATGAATTTTACGCCACGAACGGACTCATCAGGGCATCGGTAATTCTTTGGTGGGAAAGAAATCAGTACAGCCCAAGGCGATTATACATTAAAACGCGTAGAGTTCTTAACACTCTTTGCTGGAGATGGTATCGTGCTTCGAGTGATGAATGCTGCAATTACCCCGGGCCTTCGCACGAGGGGCAACCTATAGCTCCTAGTTAGTGCCATTCTACGGACATGTACGCGTTTACTTGATTGCTTAATCTGTTCTGAATTCAGAAGGTATTTGTGGCAAACGACACCATTGGGACAGGTAGAAAAGTACGCGGCCCACCTCGGCTAGGACTTCCCGCCGCTATCTCAACCACAAATCCCTGTAATTACGACTATCACTCATTCCTTGATTCCCTTCCAGCAAAGGGTTTCATTCCTCGTTACTGTCAGTGAACCCAATGTCTCTCACCATTTTAAAGCTAGAAACACACATGCACGTGTAGAAACTAAGAGTCGCAATAAAACAATGACAAGACGATATTCAGCTATGCCTTTACAATATTTTTAGCCTGCAAAAAAATAGACGTGTGTTCGCGTATTCTTGCAGTCATATTGCGCGAATTCAGGGGACGGCTGTACATCAGCGATAGTTCTTACTGCCTTTGTTGCTACGCGATTTTTTTTCGAACGCAAAATGTGCATTTGACTACGCATCTTCAGGGACTAGTCCCTTAAAGATTGAGTGACACAATCATAGGCCTAGCGACGCGTCTATGGACGATCATTACCATTGATATCTATCCTGACCGACCTGCGGTTAGAAATACTTCGACGTTTGTACTTTATGATGCGCCTAGTCACCTTTTGTTCTTCGCTCACAGCAGCTACGCAGCTTCGATATCACGGTAGCTCTAGAGACAAGGAGCGGTAAGCTGAAGCATCAGCAGCGTTGCACGAATTTAGTGAGGCAGAGTTTTTGCTGCTCGGAGAGAGTTGGAGTGAAACATGGCGTGTTCGAGACGCTTGCGGCCCGAATGCAGCTTCCCGGAAAACTGTCGCGTGCGTGAATTCGTAAGCAGGTTCGTCTCATGGGGTACACGAGCTGCGAGGGAGCTCTCCACTGATGTCTGGGGCGTGGTTCAGTGAAGCATTTCAATTCAAGGAAGTGGCTGCGATGAGTCCTCACAGGAAAACGCGTCAAAGTTTGATGCTGACGACATTACTCTTTTAGCGGATATGACACTGGGCTAACAACAGGCTGCTGTTCAATATAATAGCAAAAAACTTTCGTTTTTTTGTTTGTTTTTTTTGCCCGTCCTAATGCTATTCTTCTCGTCGCAGCTGATATATGTTATAGATCGGTTAAAGCGATCAAGAGTTTAATCATTTATTCAACAAAAAGGGCATTGACCACTTTGCCAGACAACTCCATTTGATGCTGGTGTTTAGGTAAAAATGTTCCTCCCAAAAATGCATACTACCGTCTATTCCACTTTTACTCGTACTGCATGAGCCGTCTGTCCGCTTCGTAACGAGAAGTTGTATTTCGGGAACCTGGTTACGAACTGGCATATGCATGAAGAGTTTGGAGAAGCGAACAAAGCAGGATACAATAGATGGGTGAAACAATGCGAGAGCAATATGAGAGACCAGGCAAGCAAATAGAGGTTATGTATTTGTCTCGGCAATGTATATGAGGAAAATTATCTGCCGACTTCGGCGACTATGTTCCGTGCGCAAACAGATAAAGAAATATTCGTATATTACCAAATTAACGGGGAGGATGAAGCGTGAGCGCCCCTTAACTGACTCCGTCGAAACAAGGAACTCCCTCATCTCAACAAGAATGGTGCATACTAAATTGACGTGCGCAATAGCGTGTTTTTTGTCTTCTCATTTTATCCCAACAAATTCAGGGTTCTATGTTTTGTTTTTACAAATAGCAACTGATGCCTAGCGCTTATGCCGTCCGCATTCTTCTCCTCTGCTCCTGTCTTATTTTCTGTCTACGGAAATGGCAGGGTAGAACTGTCTTCTCTTGTCGTAATCTAAGTTCACCTTTTTGCATCACAGGAATTGCTCTTTCACAATTCCTTTTATAGATTTTTACTTGGTTTTCTTTCACTGGATTTCGTTGCTTCAATTAGTTGTCTCTGTGTTACGTGGAGTGCGTAGCATCTAGCAAACCTGATTATGTCCACAGCTGTTTGGGTGTACGGCAAGAATGATACAGAAATCTTCATGGTAATTTGGCGTTGTGCTGAGGAAGTACCCTTAACCTATGAGTACATCCGAATAAAGGTGTCATTGTGAAAATACTGTCGTTTACCTCTTAACTATTTGATGACATCTGTGTAAACGGCAGCAGCCAGTCGAACAACCTATGCGAAGGAATACTGTAGTCGTTGAATAAATACCAGAACACGATACCCTTGCTAACAATTCTCGCGCCGTCGGTGTCTTACTGCAGGGCGCTGGTGTTCCTGGCTCATGGCTACGCCGAGCACTGCCGCGTCCCCTGCTACGACACCTTGGCCCGGGCGCTGGTTGACCTGGGATGCTACGTCTTCTCCCACGACCACGGTGAGCGAGGCCCAAATTTCGTAATTGAATCTAAATCGCAACATTTAAGAAATGCGTTAAAGAGAACGTAAGTTGAAATTTTTAGTTGAGTTCAGGCTTTAATACTTTTAACAATTGGGCCGCACCAAAAAAAAACATTGCTCTGATTGGCGCTGATAAAACCTTAAATGTCTTGTTTCGCTTCTTTGACGTTGCGTAGCGATGTCGAGAACGCCGTCGTGACCTGGAGCCCCTGGTACCAATGCTGCTGTTTACTCTTCGGAAATTATGCGCCAACCTATGAACCAGTGCAATTATTGCGAAACCCACCACTCGCGCATGAGCGGGCTATTGCCATAATATGCTTGGAACATGGTATAAAGAGATAAGACAGTAAAAAGAATTAAAACTAAACTAAAAACAACACACTAAATACAGTGTGCGCGCTATGTAGTTTCCCGTCTGCTTTATTTTGTTTTATTATTATTTTTAATTTTCCTGCATAGGCAGTACAAAATGGATGACTTTGCCATGGTGTGTGAGTGCACGTTGTAGCCACGCAAAGCTAACCGTTGTTTGCGCCAAATAACGAATATTTGGAATCCTTAATAATTTGGAGGCATGAGCATAAAAATGTCACCAGGAGAGGAGGAAGCGCCCCCTTGCCCCCATCTCTTACTTTGCGCTCGCCAATGGCTCGTGCGAGCCTTTGTACCAGGCCCGCACAGAAATAACCGGACGGTTGTGACGTGACTTCTGAGCCTACAGACACTTCCCCATGGGAATTGTTGCAACCCAGTCATATTCTTGAGCCCTCTGTACGCTGAGAAGCTCGCCTCGTTCAGTAAATGTTAATGAAGACAAATACTATGTTGCTGCGAGATATAAATAGGCCTTGGGAGTGGCGATTATCATGAGTAATTGCTGAGGGTGTTGCGTCGGTGCTTGGGGGGGAACTGCTTGAATCAGTGCTAAGGCGGGTTAATAGGGCTGTGTGTGTGTGTGTGACGTCACAGATGGTCGCCCATTCTCACGGCGGCGAGGAAAACACATTTGTTTGCAACACATGTGAGCAACGCTGCGATGTCCTTTGAGTTGTCATTTACTCTGCGGTTCACCGTATCAGCGGTTTACTCAGTAATTGAGGTGGGGTTGCGAAACCAGATGAGCCGTTGCATTTCTTTTTATTGTTTTGAGCAGGAGGCGGAGTGCAGTTTTTTTTTTAGCTTGGATGACCGCTTAAAACTGGGCAATCAAAAGCACGCTAAAGACATTCTTTAAACCGTGGAGAAATCATGGCCTGGAATACAAAAACGAGAGCGCGATTAATTATGTGCTAGAAAATTCTCTGCGAATCGTTTTTGCAAGGTGTAAGCTTTAGCTCCGCACCTGGACAAGTTGTTCACGTTGACATGACAGCCGTATCCCCATTAGTCAAAACAGAAACCGCGAGGAAAAAAAAGTGCTACGATAATTGCCTCGGTTTAATATTCCTTGTGGCCCAACGTCAGGTGACGGACGGAGGCATTGAAATAACAGCAGTCATGAACAACCGCTACTTTAGTTCCTACCAAATAATTACAGGCTCACGCTAACCAAAAACATTGCAGCTAGCAGCACGTACTACGACTGTAAATAGTCGGTCAAATTCACGTGCTACCCCACTTCCTAATAAATATATTCACCTATGATGTTGGTAATGCTTTATTTATTTATTAACGCGAAATGCTTACATATCTCAGCAAACGCGATAAGTTACCGTTGTCGTGGTCGTCAACACAAATAGCACTAAATGTCGCGTGACATCTGCGCTGGTGGAGAGTAACTTAGTTAATTATTGAGGCAGTTAGTTAGTTATTAGTTATTTAATTGGTTGATTGATTGAATAATTATTGAATTAGCGAATCAGGTAATTAGTTAGTTGATTAGTTTGCTGGTTAATTAGTTGGTTAAATAGATAATTATTTAGTTAGGTAATAAGTAATTAGATATTTGGATAATTATTTGATTTGTTAATCACATAATTAGATAATTAGATATTTGGTTGATTAGTTTTTAGTTAATCAGTAATTAGTTAACTAGATAATAAATTAGTTAACTACATAATTAGATGGTTAGTTAATTAGTTAACCTGCGAACGCTGCGACATCACAGATTTAGGATACAAGTGAGATGCAGCAATATGGGAGGGCAGAAAAATGTAGGTACTTGGAAAAGCAGCATTAAAGAATGAGGTGAACAAAGGAAGGAGAGACATAAACGGCTCTGACTGCCAATTGATTTTTGTTTTGAAAACAACGCACGTGCACAAGTCTTGGAAAAAAGGGGAAAAGTTGACTGCGACGATGACAAAAGAGCACGTGTAAAAGAGCGATCGTAAGTGCAGGTACTCCTACGTACTGACTGTCCTGCCTTAGTTCAATTGTTCAGAGAAACATAAGGTTGTCATTTTCAAAGAATTACAAGCAACCTCAGCAGTACCTTCGAAATCATGCTCCTGGATTTGTCGGACAGGCGCACAAGAAAGCAGGGACTCATCGGCAACATCCGCGCTGCAAACATTCGTTGATAATCGCTTGAGGAATGAAAGTGCATGCTGGCATCTGTAGGGTTCTCGCGTTGTTCAACAAACCTGTACAAAGAGCAGGATCTGTTTACTATTAATACACAGATCCTTCTCTGTCTACAAGTTTGTTAAACAAGTCGCTCACCTAAAGTGGACACCCTTTGAAGAAGGATACCACATGAATGCGAGGGTTTAGAACACGGCGGCTCGCTTAGTCGTTGCCTTAAAAGCAATGACATCCGCGGGTATTTTTATTGATGTGTAGATGTGTTTGCTTGTTTGTTGGTTGGTTTTGCTTACTGGGTCCGCATGAACTCCGGGAAAACGTGTAAGAGCAATAAAGCGCCTTCCTGAAAGAGCGCTGGCTGTGGGCGACTTTATGGCGTTTTTACGCCGCCTTCATATACGCAGGCATTTTCCCTGCTAAGGTAATTTCAGGCCGCGAACGGTCATGTTGGGATTTGAAATCGAAGCAGTTGAGCGCTTCGCGACAACAATAAACAATTGTTCTTTTTTTTTTTCTGGCCAACTTGGTTGGGGAAGTTCCCAGAAAAATATTTTTCAGGGAAACCAAATACCGCACCCAATTGTCGCAAACCGCAAAAAAAAAATGCCTTGCACATGTTGGGACGTACAAGAAGCTGGATACGGTCGTGAAATGCTACGTATCCTTTCGTGCAAACGGAACAATTGGAAGCGAAGAATTTTTTGGCTACGTTAGCGAATGTGGAGGCTAAAGCCCGTTCTACATGATGCAAATTTCGGGTGCGAATTCGCAGCTCGTGAGGCAAAATATTCTATTTTCGTATTTTCACTGCTGTGACAAATTGCCAAATGCCAAGGAGCGTTCACAGGAGAAGTTGGGCTGTTCCAAACATTTGGCAGTTTGACACAGAAACATGAATAGATGGTGTTGACGCGCGAGCGGCGCCGCAGCTGCGAATTCGCACGCGAAATTCGCGTCATGTAGAACGAGCTTAACGCAGGGGTGTCGACCATGGTCGTGGCATGTGCGCTCGTAGCGAGCAGGACACAAAACTAACTGGAGACGGTTTCTTGCGCTAACGGTGGGTTACAAAGCTTGCGTGCTCGGTATCGCCACACGCTTTCTAAAATACGTACGAAATGACTGGGACGAAAAGCAGTCATTATTTTCATTGAGGTAATTCTTCAAAATGCCTTTTTAATAGATTCTTCCTGTTCCTCATACAAAACAGAGACTGGTTCTCTCAACTACATTTTAAAACACAGCGCTAGAGCACCCTTTGCGTGGTTGAGCGAATGGCGTCGTAACTGAGCGAACGGAAGGCAGAAGAGAGGATGAAAGAGAGCGCGTGCGGAGCGCGGCAGAGAATGAACGACGGTGATAGAAAATAGAGCGCGAGGAGGAAAGCGAAGTCAGGTACGGCGGAAGCATGAAGACGACGGCGGAGTAGGATAGTATTGCGAAACAGTGAGGAAGAAAGTGGATTAGTGCACGAGACGTGGTAAGAAGCGGTGACCCGCTGAGAGATGACGTCAGGTCTGTCTGCGGTTACACTGCTGCAAAACGCGCGAACGCATCCTTGACGTATTCCTCTCCCTCGATATCGCGAAAAGCGAGGCAGTAGCGCCATGTTCCGCTGAGTTGTCAATGTGCCACACAGCACATCGCACAGATGAGTCACGCCAATTATAGCGTTATTCCTAATTATAATCCAAAGTACCCTAAGCCAGTTCTTTTTGAATAACGAGTGACGCAACCTGTGAAAGTTCTTCGTCTGACTCTGCCGCTGCATCTAAAAAAGTTGTATTCGCTCTTCTCTGCAGAGATCATGCAAACATGAACTTTACAACAGTGTATAAATACAGGTTAAGTGGCTTGAGGGGCGCTGAAACGTCAGTAGCCGTAAACATCATGAATGAGGTAATGTCTGCTGCAGAGTAAAGCCCGTTCTACATAGTCCGAATTTCGCCTGCGAATTCGCAGCTGCGGCGTACCTCATGCGGCAAAACGATATACTTTTCCTATTTTCACTGTTGCGACAGATTGCCAAATGCCAAGCGGCAGCGTTCACGGGTGACGCTCGATTGTTCCAAACATTAGGCAACTTGCCACTGCAATAAGAACAGATCGTTTTACCGGACGGGCGCCGCCGCAGTTGCGAATTCGCAGGCGAAATTCACACAGTGTAGAACGGGCTTAACACGAGCACAGAAGTCGCCATTACAAGAAGCCTGCGGTTGCGCCATGTGTACAGTGTCTTTCTCATCGCTTTAAGAAGCTTGCAGTAAAGTGTAGAACCGGAGATGCGTTTCCCGGCCAGTGCAGGGTGGGGCGCATGTGGCCACAGGGGGGGGGGGGGGGGGGGGGGGGGGGGGTATGGGTAATTACGGTGAGAACTAAAACCACCCGCGCAAAGCAATATACCACGCAGTTGGTTGTTGATTGTGGAGTGCATAAGATCTTCTTCTTCGTGTGGAAAAAAGTACATTGGACAGAAAGGGCGCTGTATAAACGACAAACTTTCACGCGTTATCAATAAGGCAGGGCTCTTCAGGGTATAACTGCCACCGCTTCTTGCGCCATGCAGAATTCAAATCCGCGCATGCTCTAAAGAGCAAATGTTGGAAGCGCCGCGCATTCATAATAAAGGCGATAATGAATAATAAAGGTGACGGCCAATAACTGACATTGCGTATTTGAACACCTGTACGCGATTTAAAGGAGTGTATCTAGGAATTCTGCCAAGTATAACCCGCGTCTCTTGTCTTTTTAGGCGCTCATTTTGCGCCAGGGCATAAAGAGAAAGTGGTGCACAGATCGCGATAAGAAGGAAAGGCCAATCGGATGAGCATGAGACGATTGCCTTCTGAAATGAAGCTACAAAGCGAACGGTGGTCGCAACCTTGGGTCCACGCACCGTAAGAGCAGGAATCGTCCACATGGAGGCCCGTCGCCACAAGATTTCTTATCCTTGTGAGGATCAAGGCGGGACAGCCTTGGGATAACTTTTCCTTTTCGGTGGTGTCTACACCGTGTGTGCGTCATGACTAGGTAAAAGCCAGTTTCCGTCCAGCGCTAGTCTTGCGCACTCCGTTAATTGGTCCCCCCCGTTCCGCGCTGGCAAGGATTACCAAATAGGCATATCTTTTTTCGAAAGAGCTCCATCGGAAAGTAAGGCAGCCGGTACGTGGCGGATGTTTATGAAACTCGCATTGAGATCGACCACATAAAAGTTTGCAGCACTTGTGACTAAAAGCGTGCCGTTGCCTGCTGATTAATTCTGCACAAGGGCTGATATCGCCAGTCAATTCCATTGCGCAAGTTTGTAGTGCGTGTTAGAGCAGCGCCTAATCTTGTCTCCATGGTTGCTCAAAATGCACGGAATGGAAGTCTTTGTGAAAACTTCTGTGTTGAGCTAGTGCTAAGAATACGGCTTCGGAAGGTAAGTGCAGTCTTGTCTGGCATAGACTAGCAGTTATGAGTCCATACTGAAAGCGTACTATCCACAATCAAGCACTCTTATAAACATTTGCAGCACTAGAAACGACGTGTTTTTAGCACCTTATAGCAAGTTGATCTATTCATCCTTATTTTCTTTACTATTTGACTGTAGAAACCGGCGTGCACCATCACCAACAGCAGCAGCAGCAGCAGCAGCAGGAGCCAAATTGTGTTCACTGCACGACGAAGCCCTCGCCTATATTTTTCAAGCCCTTCCTCATAACAGCTGGCATTTTCTTTACAAATTCCCGATTTAAACCTCACAGTAGCAAACTACCCTATGGGAGAACCGACCGCATTCTTCCCCAGCGCTTTTGCACACAGACAGGCAGCACAACCATCAGAACCCCTATAGTTAACTGTTCGCGCCAATATTTTCTGCTAGCAGAGTCTTATAAAAACAGAATTCCACACGAAAAATAGTCATCCGGAGCTTCTTCCTACTGATAACGATGCGGTTAAACCTCCGGTCAGTGACTGAATATTGCAGTAATGGCAACGTCTGTCGTTAGTTGCTCGGTCGTTCTCCTCGCTGAATACCCATGCCACAGTGTGTCGTACCTTCCATGTTGCATGCCTCGCCGGCGGTATTAGCTTCACTTGGAAAACTGATTTCATCGACCGATTTCGCATGGCTTGACACGAGAGACTTTGAGACGACTTCAGAGATCGCATGTGGTCACAACGAATGCACTTGACCTCGCTCACTTCTTTAGTTGCCTTGGTTCTTTGGCTGTCTCAGAGCTGGCGCATTTCCGTTCGTCTCAAATTACAGCGTTTCAGTCCCGCGGACCGTGCTAATGGCTACCGGGGAGGAACCATCAGGACTGCTTCCATGCACATTCAGTGCCCAACCTGGCATACTGCAGTTTTGCCGTTGCAAATACGGTCACCGTATGGGTAACTCCGTAAAACACTCCGGAAGACACTTGGATGGCTTGAACATGTATAGCTTGGATGGCCAGAACACACACCGAAAGTCCGCCGTGTGTCGTCAACCACTGCTGCTTCAGAGGTTGGTTCCCTGATAATAAACAGGAGGCTCTGTTCTCAGGCCATGACCTGCAGCAACACGTGCGTACCTTTTGGAGGGACATCACGTAGTCGACATTTCTGCAGACTGCGCCAAGAGTAACAATGGCTACGTCAAAGTTTCCTGCTTGCTTGGCAGCGCGCCAGACTACACGGTTGGTTCCGCGTGGCCTTGGAGGTTATCTGCCGACGCGTGCACGGTGAGGTGACGAAAGCGATGACACTGGCCATATGTTTTCTGCACTGCTTGCGCCAGTCGGGAGCGCAACACGTTGGAGTTGCACGCTTCTGCGAAAGAGCCTTCTTTCTTGACTTGCTGTACGCGATGTTCAAAGCACGTAGACATGGCATGTTACTGCCTCAAGGTTGCCGTACGGACCTAATAACGTAAACACCGTCGTCGAAACGATTTGTCTCGGCACGTGTCATTTCATGAGGGTGGACTCTTTTAGGGGCGGATACAGCCTTCCCGTTTGCACGGCAAAATTAAGGATAAAAGCTGCAACGTATTCTTTGTGCATGACATCAACTGTCCACGTTTTGTCGCCCATTGTCTCTTTTTCGCATGATATGCAACCACTCGTTTTGTGGCCGCAGAGTAGAGGACTGTCATTGCAGGCTGATCGTCAGCGGAGAAAGCAGGGGGTTCAGCCGCTTTTGTTGTGGTTTTAGGGTGCTGGTGGTGGGGACGTTTATTAACGGGCTGACCTAGCCTTGCTTGGTATGCCGGCAATAGCTTCCCTGATTAGCAGCTTTTTACCGCTATGCGCTGGAAATCACCAGGGGTCACTGAAGCTTGTGTCCTTCAAAAAACGGAGGGCCAGGGCAAAAGTGTCTCTCTTTGTGATCCAATGTACTTTAGGGAAAGTTACATCGCCCAAAGAGCCATGCGGAGCAGCTCTCCTTAGAAGTTTATTAAACAAAGCTGACCGCTCCGTCGCATGCTCTCGGCAGTCGATAAAAAATCTCCGACACCACCTGTTACGCCACACGCTGAGCACAGTGGTGAGGAGATAAGGTTCATCTTATGAAGCCCCACCGGTTTCCGCGCTGAGTCCGGAAACGGAACAGTCAGGATGCCTCTGTCCTTTTCATACCTTTGGTAACACAAGTTGGGTGTTGTGGTCGCCAAAGAGATCGGAAAGTTCTTTATGCTGGTTTTCAAAATGTGCCCTTCGTTGGGAGCCCCTTTCACAAAACGAGTACACGATACACGATGTCGATTCACAGGGCAACTTGTCCGCGGCTTCATATCCAAGCACTCCTACGTGGGAAGGAACCCCCTGGAAGCGAACGCGAAGGTCGTTTTCATTTAGCTGCTGAAGAAGACGTAGAGAGCATTGACAATTTCTATCTATGAGAAATCCAAGCTGCGAAAGCTACAGGGCTGACTTGAAATTCGTTAGAATTATCGCACGCCACTCCCGAAGCTACTTTATCTTGATCTTCAGTGAATAAATGACTTTGAGGGGTTTTTGACAGTAGCGCTGGCAATAATGAAAACGCTGCGCTTATTTACACAGTTCTTTAAAAACAGAAACTGACTGTAAGCTACACGGAGCATAACGAATTGTGTACAGAGGCCGGGAGGTTCTTTTGTTGTGCCTCTTTTTGTAAGACCAGCTGATCATCCAAACAAATGTTTATGGTTGGACGTTTCAATTGTGTTGTTTGATGCAATGGCTGAAGCAGAAGTAATTCGCATGAACTAGTTTATTACATGCTTATAGAAATTGTCTCGCTGGCCAAAGACAAATTTGTCGTCCCTTGCAGTTGCCCATTTTCGGGGGCCTCACATTCCTTTCGACTAACACACACAGCGCCCGCCTTCATTCAAACCGAACATTTAGGTCACGTTGAACCGCTGAAGTAGTATTATATTCCTGGGTCTTTCCCCGGTGCCCAATCTATTCCATGAAGTAAAAAACGCGCTTCATGCACCGCATATATCTAAGCTCTTAGGTTCCACATTTGTGAGCGTTGGTCGGGGTTCAGTGACCACGTAATAAATACCTGCAGTAGCTTCCGCATACAAGAAACCCGGCGGCAGGTGTCAAAATGTAGTGGACTCCAGTTAGCTCCCTTAACGACCAACCCATTACAACACAGATATTACACCCCGAAATGCCTATATAAAGTAACTATGGACATATCCTTATTCAGCCAGGGTGTCATCGTGGATTTTGGCTGATTGGACAGAAAATCTCTCATTAATAAAAATTTGGTTGTAGCCTGGACAATTACCTGTTCTGCTCGGTTCAGGTTTGATGTGGGAAGGCAGTAGCATTTCTAACTTCCCCAGTACGATAAATGTCTGGAGAAGCTTTGTACTAAGCATGCACACCAGTATGCGGATCTTCGCATCTTCTCGTAATTTTTTATTGGAAGGGGTGCTGCTGCATTTAAATACGCTATTGTTTCACTCGCTGATAAACGCTACAGCGGTTACTTTTATTGCCAAAGTAAGCCGTGCAATAAGTTCTGTAAATTATGCTATAAACCTCAGTGTAATTATAAGACGGAGAGCATCAAAAATGCGATGCGCTGCTCGAAAAGTGCTATCAAAAGGAAACCTATGATGTCGCTGCTATTGCTTCTACGGCTTGAGGAAAAGCTTTCCGACCAGATGTTGATTCGAATGTCGCATTCTTATTTTTTTCTTCTATGGTTCGCAGTCGGCCATGGCAAGAGCGAAGGACCCCGCGCCATTGTCAAGTCAGCAGACACGTACGTGGACGACATCTTGACGCATGTCGACCTCGTCAAGCAAAAGTTCCCTGGCAAACCTGTCTTTCTTTTTGGCCACTCCATGGTTCGTAATATACATACATACCAACATGTAACTTTTTTAGATATTGTCACAATGTGCGCTGGTAAAAACTCTTGTTTCTTTTTTGGCATATCCTGTGCTTGTGGGAATGAATCGATGTGTTTTTTTTTTCTTTTGAAATCGCCGCGGAGTCCTACCGTTGGTAAATTTCCCTCTGGGTAGGCTTAGCCCACAAGGCGCTGCGGAGCCATTTTGTAGGGAATGGTGGAAAAGCGCATTAAAACAATTTACCTGTCATTTATATTGTCCTGCACTGCTGCATTCGGTATGCACATAGTCCGTATGGTCCACACGGATATACTTGAGTACAGGCATATACATAAAAAAGTTCCATCATAATTACACAGAAGATATGGCCAAGGGTAGATAAAGTACCTACTCAAATAAAAATAGTAAATATATGAACGTATCAATCAGTTCGAATAAATCAATAAATAAAGAAACCATGTTTAACCGATAACCTGAACCAACAATGACTTGCCCTGGAACCGGCACTACTAACTCAATGTGTGGATGCCCCCCGCATGGGCCCACTCAGTAGCATATGCCCCAACGCTAAATCAAACCCCCCGTAAATGTTGAGATAAATCATTTGCTAACAATATACCCGCTCAATCAAGTAATCGATCATAACGAAATCTTAAGCTGAAATTCGCAGCATGCCTACGGTGTACTGTTTTTGCCCGTGAATTTATTTGAGTGCCAACGGATCGCTTATCGATTGATACGATTGTGCATTCCTGTGATGGTTCTGTGTTTTCGTTATTTCATTTATTTATTAGTATTTCCAAGCTTTTCTGGCTGAGGCGAAAAGGGAAAACGCCCGTGTGTACGAGATTCCGGCGCACGTTAAAGATCCCCAGGCGGTCAAAATTAATCCGGAGCCCTCCACTATGGCGCGCCTCATCGCCTGCGTTGCGTCGGCGCGTAAATCCTACAATCAATCAAATCAGTATTTACAATCTATCATCTTCCTCACGGAAATCAAGATTACTTTATTTCAACTTTACGACTCAACGATCCTTCTACGTTTTTGCTATTTACGTGAATTCCCAGCATTTATGTTAGGTAGGGGTGCACGCGTAGGGCATCGGTCTGTGCATCTTTCCTTCAACGGTTTACTGTAATTACCCCTTTATTGATGTATTATCTTTGCTCTTATATAGACCTTTTTCACCAATATCCTCACAGGTGGAATGCGTTGGTCTTCGCTGCATTTATTAAAACGTTACTTCCGAACGATGTGTACGAAGTCAATTGAAGGGCAAAGGAACTCCATGTAGCTCGATTATCCGGGCATGGGGATTGCACTGTTTAAATTACTGTCCTTACTGCTACTAAAAAGGGAACTTGGCAAACAGACCATATGCCCTGATGCTCTTTTCGGCATAAGCATGAACTTCTTTCCGTATTAATGTAGTTGTCACGAATGAAATGTTCACGCAGAGACGAGCAGCTACACAAACCTAATTCTATCTAGAGCTCTTTGTGAAGAAAAGCGCCAAAGAAGAGATTGTAATCAGCTTCCAGTGAAGCTATTTATAACGTCAATTCTGGTGGACGTGACATGTCATCAAACCTCGCTTCTACCTTCTGAAAACTACGCTGGGAAAATCTGACAGAAATATCGGAACGATCATAAGGGAGAATGCGAAACCATAAACTTAAAAAACAAAAAGACGTGGCAGAGAGGAATCAACGCAGCTCGAATTTCGGTTTGTTCCGTTTGTTCACGCATCGCCTTTCGCTGTCATTACGCAGAATCTCGTCGAAGGAACACAATGAGTAGGCCATCAAAAATACGCAAAGAGGAAATGAATCAGAAATCATAGTGGAAGGACAAAGACATTAGGGACTTCAAAAATACTCTAAAAATGCGTATATATCTTGATGTCCTCGGTGATCAAAGGAGGAGGAATAGGATGAATGCGGTAAACCTATATGATAAAAAGCAGAGCAAAGATCCCGGGGGTGAATCAATATGGAAAAAGTATTATTGCATTTTGTGCAGTTCCCTTATTTTTTATCTCTTATATTGTTCTCGAGAGGTATACCTTAACTGAAACAGGAGGAAAGAAAAAGTACGTGGGTTAGGGCTGTGATTGAGAGCGTCGTCAGCAAGATTTTTTTCTGCTTTTCTTCCCAATATTCCTCACGTTCAATTGCCGGTTCTAAAGGGGGGACATGCAATGACAGCGACAAATTGCAAATAAGTAGAACTCTGACCCCCTAGATCACAAGTGACTCTATGCATTTCGCTTGGTCTGCAAAGAGCTATGCTTCGGCGGCAACGAGATCATGGCGACATTTTCGTCAAACCCTTTTCTTCCAGGCCGGAGGGTAAATAAATTTATGAGGGCATGGAACGTGAGATTCGATCATTTCCTGTGGTAGGCTCTTGCGAGATCAAATCTGGCGCGATGCAACGCCGGAGACACAGAAAAATTTCCCTGTAGTGCATATGTAGCACTTTATACATGAACGGTGCATTTGCCAGTGAGCGGAGCATTTACGGAACCCTAGGAACCAAAGCTCGGCAGAATATACCAAGCGCAACAAATGCATGAAAGCGATAGTAGCAATCTTTTAATTTATCCTATAGTTTATTTACTGTACAGGCAACTCAGCATACGCAAGAGAATTTCGCCCCGGCGGTTCTTGTTTTATGTCTTAGTGTAATGGGCTGCCAAACGGCCAAATAAATTATAAGGATTTATTTGTTTTGAGTTAACCCAGCGCATTTAGTTCGAAAGAACTATAATAAACGCCGAAATTCGTATCGTTCCTCATGTCCTGATGTGAGCATACAAAAAAAAATACTTCTTGAGGGCTGATTTTACTTGTCACCGAAAATAGCCTTTTTTAAGTGCCAAATGTGCACAATTGTTTGTTTTGCTTCCCTTCCCAGATGCCTAGAGTTTTGATACACACTTCACAAATGATAGCCAAAAACGATGAGCCAAACTGGTGCGGGCTATATAGATTTCACTCTGAAAACAGGAATGGTAGCTTACAAATTTTATTTACGACTACTATTTTTTAAACTATACAACCGGAAGCACGTGCACAGGAAGCCCATACGTGCTAGCAGGCAGTATCAGTTCTAACAGGTACTTCTTGGTAAACCGCAAGCATCAAAATGTGACCATGAACCTAGTGGAAGTTGATGGGAAAAGCATTTAAATATTCAAGAAATTTTAGTTACTTGTCATAGCGGCAGTTTTTTGTCAGAATATACGGCGTTTTGGGGGCAGGAGAAGAACAGTCATAGGCAGGCGTTGGTTCCAGGTACTCCATAAAAGGCCAGAACTCGAATGTAGTAGCGTCTAAACATTCCCCTCGGGGCAGGTGTGTACACAGCCCTTATAAAGACTGATGATGGCGCCGTCATTTCGAGGAAATATTCAAGGCGAAATGCAACGCGCCTAAGCGACACGTTCGCTACAGCGAGTGCATTAGTGATAGGCAGTGAACTTTTCGAAACCACCAAGGTTGGTTTAATTCTCACACAACGTCACGCAAGCGCATTTTTTGTCGCCTTAATATAAAAATTCGGTCTGTTCAGAAACGAGCGAATTCGGTCGCTACACTAGGACATACTATCCAGTATGCTCCAATTGCGTGTGCAGCGGCAGGTCCCCTTTCTTTCTGAATTAAGAAAACTAAGGCTGTGATAGCAACAACGCGTTTGTATACACTGAGCCGGTTTGTGGCATGATCTGTTGCATTCTTTGAGATCTTCCCATACCCTTCAGATTTTGCTTAGGACCGTTTACCCCAACGTAGATTCATTCGTCTTTCTTTCCTCGTGGGCTTTTCGTTTTATCAATTGTGGGAAGAGGTAAAACCCTTACTGAAGGCTTATTTCCTCTCATTACATGTGTGCAGACCTCCCGCCGCGCGCAGCAGAAAGTGTGTGCTTCTGGCTTAAGACTGCGGTAGCTAAGAAGCAAGAAACACAGAAAAGGTGGTCTCCATCACAGTGTGTGTAATTTTTTTCGTCCAATCTCACACTTCTGCACATCACGGGTTTTTTTTTTTTTCACCATTGCAACCCGAAGGAACAAACAAGCAGATCCGAGAATGAAGGAAGTACCAGCATCAGAGGCAATGTCGCTTCGGAAAGGCTAGTGTTATTCTTGTCTGGTACTGGCAACGCCTCGGGGATCTTCGTGCTAACTGCACCAGATAGACCGGAAATTGCAAACAGGGTGGCTCGGAAGCAAACTTTCTCTTCCGCATGCGAAAAGAGAGGTTTTCTAAAACGAGGATTTGATGTTGAGATTTGCCTGATTTTGTTTTTAGACGAACATCACACGCTTCCCTTCTGAAGAACGCTTAAAAACCACAAGCATCGAAAAATTACTGGCTACACCCAATTCACTTGAGATTCTTGGACACTTTAGTTTATCGTGAACTGGTATCTTAGTGAGACAGAGTTTTTTTGCAAGTTTATTGTTCGCGGGTACTGGAGAAAACAGTTCAAGCCGCTCATGCCATCCACGTTTTAGTTCGTAGTTTTTAGAGCTCTATACGCATTGAACCGAATGTCCCGTCACGCGTTCCGACGCTCTCTATTCCGTGCAATGCATCAGAATGCTCGAAGCTTAGCATGGTGGCATGCGTTATAATTTTAGTGGCGACTGCACTAATTTCAAGCGGTGCTATTTGACCTCCATTGTGCAGTTCGGAACAATGACAATAGTGGCGATAATCATTAAAACATTCGCTTGACCTTAATTTCCACATATGTGTTAGACCCACCAATGTTTTTCTTCTTTCTTTAAATCTCTGGTAACGGATTGTACAACTGGCAGGACTTGAGGACGCCAGATATAGGAGGAGAGAATTAAGATAACTCGTGACCTGTAACACTAGCAAAATCGGTGTTAAGTATCGGTACTAGCAAACAGAGACTTAGAAATGAGGGTCAGTAGTACCAAACACAGACTTAGAAAAAGGATCGTATGGAATTGAACTAACATTGTTCGAAAGCAAAGAATGGGAATGGGAGACATCACCAACCTGAAGCAAATGTGTAACTATTCAGTGGGGATTTATTATCATGATGGTGATGAGAACGGCCGTTTAGTGGTCATATGACCTTTAAACTGGAAAGCGCCAAAACTGATCCATTGCTTCCAAAAGATAACTTGCACTAGTAAAAAATTCGCAGCCCTGTAGAAAAATTGTTTTACGAACACCTCGTGAACAGAATGGTGAGAGGATAATAACTGGAGAGAAAAAAGGCACAAATGGGAGATCTGAATCACTGTTCAGTCCTGCCTTTTATTTTAACAAGTTTACGCCACCTGAATTATTCTTTTGCCATTTTTTTTTACATTATCTCACGTTCACAACACATAAATATTTTGGTGGCATATAATAAAGAAAATTGTCCTTATCTGTCAACGCTAGCCTGTGGAGCAACCTATATTTTCTTCTGCCGACGGCGGCCTTCAGCCGTAAATCACATACGCCAACTTGCAGGTACGGGAGCGATTTGTGATAAAAAAACGAACAAAAATTCTTCCCCCGACGGCGTCGCTGCAGCCATCGCTGTTTCATCGTCGTCAGGAAAATTCCATCCTCACAGTTTTTTGTCCACGTCAGCTGCTTCACCGACAGTCCTAGAGGGAAACAGCTGTGCTAGCGCTCAGCCGCGTTTCCCCTCTTTGGATGAATTGCGCAACGCCACCCAGATGAAAAGGCCCGCGAGCTCTACCCTCACAGCTACGGTAGTTCGTTTCTACCAGGTTATAAGTGACGTATTCCTTCCACTTAAGGCGTATTCTCATCTCACTCTATCACACAAGTTGGGGCAAACGCGAGTCCAGCCGTAACGCCACACTAAGGCATTCGCTTTGTGAGGTGTTTCGTAACCTGTCGTAAGTGTTTCCTGCGGGCGTCAGGGCCCATGAAGGTATGTCAAGCCACTGCAACGGACAGGCAACGACGAAAGCGTCTCTTCCTGTGTACCAACACCAAAGGACGCGAAAGCAGCAAGAGGTGTTTACTCGCCGGAACGGCAAGGCAGTCTGGGGCTCTTCAACTCGTTATTAAACTGCGTGACAGATCGAAGCTGTCGCATTCGCTTCGTTTGTTTTTATTCTTGGTGTTTCTTGTTTCATTTCGAGAGCCCCGTTTGTTGACCTATATCCAGTGGCAAAACGCTCAACGCGACTATGTACAGTTTTCGGATTACGCGAAATGCTGTTCTGACTGAACAACATTGCACCTCTTTTTCTGTCTCGCCCCTGCTTTCCAGGTGGTTTGTGCGCTGCTCACGTTTTGGCATTTTGTGGGAGCGTTTGTGAGAGTCGAGATTGTTCTTGCATGGTTGTTTCTATTGGATGAAGATCAGCTCAACTTTAGTTTACCGTTTTTCTGTTTCTACGTGAATATTTTAAACGCAACTTTATAACGCTCGAAAAAATTTATCAATGATCATGAGGATGTGGTTTGCTTTTACCTGACTTTATTATGACACTCATTTTAGACCATTGCAGCCTTGCCTATATTTCAAATACAAGTTGTTTTCTTAATGGAGCTCATATTGGAGGAATCTGTGCTGATCAGTTTGATTTACTATCTACCATGCTTCATTCTTAAAACGTTATGGGATTGAGAAGAGGCACAATACTGGTCATCTCTGCGATGCCGAAGCTTGCTAACAGTTGGCCTTTTTTATATTTTGGGCATCCGAAATGTTATCAAGCAAGAAGTGGCAGTGCGTTTTAGAGAAGGCATGTCGCAAAAGGACGCCTTTGGTTATTTCTTTCTTACCCTCTGTTTCTTGTGTTTTTTTCGTGAAGCTTCTGCTACAGCATCCTTTTCGTGACTCGGTGTGTAATTTTAAATGTGCAAGCAGTTGCACGTTGCGCTGAACGCGAGTACAGCCCTTAGATTCTTGACGTATTAAGCGCCCCTTTTTGTGTCGCTGTGGACTTCTAAATATTCAGACAACGTAACTTTTTTGGACTACAGGTGTGCTTGCGGTCGCAAAAGAGAAAATTTACCCCAGACCATTTGAGCAAAAGAGAATTTTTGCGATATGTATACAACAACGCGAAATGACATAAGGCAGAGTGGTTTTACTTAGTGTGGAAAACTCCCGATTTTCACAGGATAATCTTCAGTACCTTTCGCGTATGTACGAGCTACATCTTTCAATTTCTTTCACCGTTCACACTGTGGACGCTTTAACATGCTTCTTGCTACGTCCATCTTTTGTCAAGTTTGCCTAACTCCCATTTCCTCTTCTTGCCCCACTAACAACGAACGCCACCTCCCGGCTGCACCACTAACCGCACACTGACGCCGCTCAATCTGCGAAAACAATGCAAGGGTGGCACAATGTGCGTTAGGGCCGTCCAGGAGAGGCCCCACGAGTTTGCCGGCATGGTGATCAACGGCCCCTGCTTGCGGCCCTCGCCAGTGCAGTACACGTGGACCAAGGTAACCCATTCGGGAACTGCCCCTCTTCCATTGCGCGTCCTTCTCTCTCCAACAGGGCGGGCCTGCTAGTGGCCATGGCGGCTGAAAAGAGGCCGAAGGATTTCGCTGGGCTGATATTGATGGCGCCGCTGTTAGCAGTCGACAAGGAGCAGGGTACCTGGATCAAGGTGCGTTCGGCATGCCCTGTACAGGTGCTCTGCCGGTGGTGGTGGTGGTGGCGGTGGCAAAAAGGTGGTGGTGATGGTTATGGGAGATAATTAGTGGAAATCGTCAGTAGCACTCTGGAATGAGCTGGTAGAGGAGCTACTACGGCTGTTGCAAAACGTGCTCGTGTTTCAATGTACCGCCGGTGCATGCTTGAGGTGGAACTGGGTCCGCGCTGAAGGCATGCGAGTTGGACAGTGCTGATTTGGGATGATCACCATGATGGCTTCTGAGGAAATGTCTCTGCTTTTTCATTGAAAGAAAGTTGAGTGGAACTGCGTATGATCAAACCGCGCTGTATACTCTTCGTCATCCTTTTATACCACAACGAAGATAAAATGAATGTAGCATGCAGTGTTTCCTCTTGTACATACCGAATGGTCAGCAAGTACGTGGTCCTGCATAATGTGTAGGGTACTTCCTTCAAACAATTGCCCCCTTACTCGGAGCCGGGTAGGTCAGTGCTGCTTTCAGAGTGCGGGGTGGAAGCTCCTCCGAATTGAAGCGCCTTTATTTTCTGGCTGGAAAACATCCAGGATATTTTTAGTACGTCAAGGCCTTCGGATGCATGGGTGAAAAATTAACTCGCTGTTGCAGGCATGTGGCTGTGTTGAAATATTCGGTGTCGAGGAGCATTTCTTATTTTATTTGTAAAATTTTTCTCACTACTCCATGGCTGCTACCCAGATGACCGCGGCACGCGTCCTTGGTCGTGTGGTGCCTAACCTGCCCATCGGGAACCTGGACCTGTCCTTGGTGTCTCAGGACCCTGAAACGGTGAACTGGATGACCAACGACCCCTTGCGATACCACGGAAGCGTTCGCGTTGGTTGGGCTGCAGCCATTCTGAATGCTCTAGAGGTTCGTGCCTTACAAACTTCCCCGGGATCAAAGGTGTGGCCTATGGTTCATGAGCCATCTGGAATGAGCTGTCCCTCGGCTATAGTTCAGCGATGTAAAAAATATGACATGGATGGTGGCCGAAGCAATTCGCACATGTTCGCAGAAGTCTGGAACTAACATGCCCAGTTATTCATTTCGATATTCATTTTGAACGATGGTGTTACCTGAGTGTGTCAGAACGATTCTCGCGGTCTTGAACTTTTAAAACTCGGCACACCCTGGGTAAAACAAAGAAGAAAATACTAATTTATGACTTTTGGTTACCGAAAACTAGTAGGAAGGAGTATGGGAAAGGCTGCATCACGTTACACAATATTATTACTAACCAACAAAAGCCCCTTGTATACGCTTTAACATAATGAAGGATAGTGATGGATCGACTACGGTTAAACGAAAATATTACGCGATCTTTTCTTCCGTTCACCCCTGCAGGACCTCCAGGCTAAAATGGACGCGGTCGAAGTGCCCTTCCTCATTCAGCATGGCTCCGCTGACAAGCTTTGTGACCTAGCCGGCTCCGAAGATTTCTTCAAAAAAGCCCCGAGCAAAGACAAGAGCATGAAGGTGCGTCCTCGTGTCAATTTCTAACCATCAGAATCCGTGCTTTGGCTGCAGTAGTAAGTACACTGTTCTCAGCCATCAAATATCACATAGGGGCCGGCTACTACAGCTGTGTCGGACTGCTCGATAAAGAGAGAGAGAAAGAGATAAACTTTTATTGACACCACTGGCCAAGGGGGCCGCCATGGCGGCGGACTGCTCGACAGCCATTGCCGTGCGATCACAGATACGAAGGTGTGGAAGGGTCAATACAAAATGGAGTGCGTGGCAGTAGAAATGCATTATTCGTATGTACCACTTATTCGATACATGTTATGCTTAAAGCTAGTCACAATACCCCAGCATGACTGCTCCCACCTGCATTCGTCGAAAGTTCTAGTCAAATCGTGTATGCTTAAGATTCTCGTACGCGACCTCACAAAATAAACATGTAATCTAACACTTACATACCCTTCGAGCAAGGAGCTCAAAAAGCGTAAAAATAGATTGCACCAGCACAGCCTGCCCACTTTCCTGTCCTTATGGGACAGTTCTGGCTCATCCTATCTGAGTAGCTAAGACACTGAACTACGTAGCACGAGGTCACGACTTTGGTTCCTAATAAATGGTGTGAACAAAAACGGCCATGTGTCGATATTTCGGCAGTAAACTCCCAAAACATGGTGGCGATATGTTGAAAATTCGCAGTCGCGCCATACTCATGGCAGAGAGGTAAAACGATGTCTTGCGTCTGTGCTTTTATGTCTAGCTTTCGTTCTTTTGCTCCAGTTCTGTCATGTATAAACAAACAAAACGGTGAAGGATAGCCCCTTTAACTTTATGCCACCTGCTCCTTCTAATATAAACCATTGCAAAAGTAACGCTTGAAGTGTATGACATCCAATGCCTAAAATCTTTTCTGTGCGCTGCAGGTTTACAAGGAATCGTACCACAACCTTCTCACAGAACCAAGAGGCGTGGGAATCCAAGTTCTTCAAGACATTGCGGACTGGTACACGGCACGGTTCCCGTCGTGAGGCAGCGGGGTCAAGAAAGCTGTGATAATGTCTGCTAAACGAAGAGAAGGGGCCAGCTTATAGTCAGTATTTCTATAGGCAGATAGCCTTAAGGAAGCAGTTGCGTCCTTTTAGCGAGCATTTTCCTTGAAAACACATTGACAGCAATCCAACACATTACCTTAACAAGAGTGAAACGTATTTGCGGTACGCATACGCAATATTTTCAAGCCCAAGCGGTCCCGTCTTCGCATTAGAACGAACTTACAATTACAGCATTATATAGGGGTGACGTTCGCAGCTGGGACATGCTTGGAACTGCCTGTGGTTACATAAGGCGCATTATGCAACAACCGTCCCTTATTGTTAGCAATACAACGTCTTGTCATATTGATATCGTCCGGTTTTCTTCTGTCTATGCATGACATATTCTTGCAAAGGCAAGCTATCTAGAGGAACTTACCACGCACTCACCCGCACTCTGCAACGCAAGAATATAAGTACGTACAACACCTGCTGCAGGTTATTTACTACTTCGAATAGACCCTTTTGTTCTTGCTCGGCTCTCAACTTCAGCAACCACAAAGAAACTTGAAACAAAAAGGGTGTGCCGAGTGGAAACGAACTATCAACACTTTGGTGTTGTATTACATCCAAGATAAACAAAACTGGGGTATTAAACACATTTCTAAACTATGGAAATCCCACGAACATCGCTTGAACTTCAGTGCATGATTGCTTTGCTTGCATGAAGAAACTTCCTTCCAAGAGCATTACCAGTAATTGGATCCGGAAGTTACTTCAGTAAATTCCGGGCTTTTCTCGTGCCTAGCACCATATTTTTGCACCAGTGCAAACAAGAACGTATTTATGTTGTCGGGTATGGAACAGATGCAAATAAACTGGGTCTAGACAATTTTGCAACAATTCTTCATTGACTCTGTTTTACAATGAAAGATACATGAGTGCGGCTGTGTGGAGTTCGCAGAGGTGAGTGGTTCAACCAAAATCGTGAGTGTATCAGGTGGCCTTGCCTGCGAATAGCGTGGTCTCGAAAAACGGTTTGAATGGGTTTCCCTTACAACTGATCATATCTATTTTCCCTTCCCAGTAAAATTTGCAAACATGGCATTTACTGCACCGGTATAGCAACGTTTGATAATTCTGTTCATGCTTTTGAATTTTCAGATCCGAATACAGTGGAACCCCGATAATACGACTCTCAAGAGACCGCGAGAAAACATCGTATGTCCGGGGTGTCATACGACCGGGGTGCGGGTAAATGCTGGCTTAGTAAGGGTCTCGAGCGACAAGTGGGGTAAGAACTTCTTTAAACTGCTGTGTCTAACGCGTTCTCCCGTGATTTGCGAACCTTTAGCTGAAATATCGAATAAAAAGAGCAATTACTATGTTGGGCGCACTCCCCTTTCTGTGCGTCCAGTAACCCGCCAGCCAAGCACGTCGCGCTGCACGGTAAAAGGCCGACGTGGTCGAACAAATTGAGAGGGGAAAAGGCAAATATGAAACTGCCAAGGCCAAGTGACGAACGATGGTACAAGGCGGTGATGAACAAAAAACGGCGTGGCCGTACATGCTGGATACTCCCTTGGAACAGGTGCCGTGCCGTCGCTGTTGGGTCATAGTGCTCAACGCATGGCTGTTTTCGTTTCCCACAAGATCTAGCAACGCGAAATAGGCAAGATAATTCAACCTTCGCGAGTAAACCGTGTTGCGGCGAGAATTATAGCGCGGTCTTGCTACAGTGGCGTGCTGCGGCGGCCAGCCAGTGACCCAAAATGGTGGTGCCAGCGGGTACGTGTCTCCACCCGTGGCCTTCTGTATTTTGCTCCACCCTTCCGGCCGACGCTCGTGAATTGAGGCACTTTAGCAAAGAAAAGAACGAAGTCACGACGCGGCTTTGAAAGACATTGATATGCGGTGAGCTAGATACAGGGAGGAAGAGCGTCGTGAAAGGAAGAAACTTGGATCGCGCTGGCAGGGAAAGCGGCTGTTCGGTCATCGCTGTGGGGTCGCGTCGTACGTGTTTCCGCGTTCGTCGGCGGCTCAACGGGCGCTTCAAATTCACGGTCCACCTGCCCCTCTGAACTTCAACTTCTCGCGGTTGGCGCGTTGGCGTACTGCTGCCGCGCGGGGCCATCGCAGATTAATTCCCGCTCACGAGAACCGGCCTGCTTGCTTGCGTCTGTTCCGTAAGTGGTCCGGCCCGCCTGCGGGCCTTTTTACATGAAGCAGCGTCAAACAGGGGTTAAGAATAGAGAAGGTCAGGACGGGGCGGCGAAGTGGTTTAAAGTATGGGACAAGCGCCGGTTTGTCCTCGCCAGGGTCGTTCGTATGAAGCGAACCACGTGCACCCGAGCGTCATATCATCGGGTTTTTTAATGCATTGTTTTTATGGAGAGTTTGCCGGGACCGCAGTGATCCGTCGTAAGAAGCGGTGCGTCGTAAGTCCGGGGGACGTATCAGCGGGGTTCCACTGTATATGGTGTTTCAATAGTACCAGCCATGTCCCTTACCTCACTTTTCAATGCACTAGTCTTCAAAGTATACTCAATATATCACAAAAAAATTTAAACCGGACCTTCATTCAGTCCACACGTAAACCGGAGATAGCTTGCAATACCAGGTTTAAAACGCCATAATTTTGTTGTAAAATACTCAAGCTATGCCTCACAACTCCACGCTTTGCACAAGCTGTGGTCACTTCTACTGAATTATGACTACACGGGTTTAACGCGCGCAGATACCTGGACACGTCGGCGTTTTAAGTGCGGAGCACTTTATGGGCTCCCCTTGTTGTCTTGCCTTGCTAACGGTCGATGCGGCTGCCGGAATCAGGCTTTTTTTTTCTTTATTACCGGCTTGGTACAGTGAACAAAAAACAAGACAATGACACATGCCTCAACACAACATAATGATAAAAACCCCTCCCGCTGCTACGGGTGGTGCGTGTTAAAAGCGTTTCAGGTTAACTAGTTCATCCAAGATGTTAGCCCAGTCAGGTTGCTCGTCTTGCATTTTCATCACATCTCTAATATAAGCAATGCCTTCAGCCGGGATCAGGCGGCGCAGCGAGATAACGGACCCAAGTAGAGCCTTCTGTCCCGGCGTCAGAGTCACGCTGCGGCTTGGGAAACCACGTGGTTTAAATAGTCGTAACCGTTTAAATATCGTGAACCACTGGCGCTTGTCATACATCTCCCCGTTATTTAGCGCAAAGAAAACTGCAGGTACATTTAAGGCAAAATCTGTGTATATAAACGGCTGTCCCCACGTTCATTTAGTTGGGAACGCTCGTTGGGTTGGTGTTTACGATAGTAATCGAAAAAAAGCTGCCGCGCAAGAAAGAAATGGTGTGTTCGAATGACGAAGAAAGGCTCCAGACGCGCAAGAACAAGAACGGTGCGTTCGAAATGACGCAGAAAGGCACCAGCCGCGCAAGTAAGGCCCCAGCCCGCAAATAAAGGCACCAGCCGCGCGTTTCAAATCACGCAAAACAGCTCCAGCATACGAAATTAAAGCAAGCGAAAAAAAGAACACAACTCCCGCTGGCGAAGTTTCAAGCAGCGGGCGCGCGGTCACTGCGAAAGCGGGAAATTTGAAATGCAGCAGTGAGCGTATAACAGCGTGGAAGCCCATTATGGCGAATCACTGCTCTGTGCTTCCGACAGCTTTCGCATTGAGTGGAACGGCTTTAATTTCTTTTTGTTTTCATCCTTCCATCAGGAAATGGTCGGCGCTGCCTGGAATTGTAGCCGGCCATTTCCACAGCGTGTCTAGCTCCACAACGCTTTAACCACTGCATGAGCCACCGCGGAAGTTTAATACCTTTTCGGTATAGCCGAAGGCGGCGTTGCAGGAAGTTGTCGACGCTCTCTTTCCTGCACATGACATGTAATGTGTGTGCAAGTTGGCTTTACCATCCAGCGCTATTTTGGGGCCAATCCAGCTGGGGAGCAAATTCGGCAACCAGCTGCGGGATAGCGCTCCCTTGAAGTGATAACTACAGTTTGTTTATGTTTACTCTTTGTTTAGCTGAAGCTCTGAACTAAAGACTAACCACGCTTCAGTTAAAATCGACACATCGCATTCCAGATTACTGCCGATGCATTGTCCCACAGATCATTTTTGCATTCCCCGCTTCCCTTGGCGCACAACGCTCAGTCAACGTGAGTCAATACGGAATTTGATGCCAACCAAATATATTCCGATCAATCAATAAATCAATTAATCAACCAATAAACCAATCAATCAATCAATTTATAGTTTATTACACAATGAATCTTTTGTTTTTATCCGCCTATGTGCACGCGTGTGCTCTCGGCGCCTTGACAGGTCTAATATGCCGCCTGTTAAAGAAAAATTGAAATGGCAATTTCGAGTAATTTTTTTTTTCTACTGACACATTTATTGCAATACTTCTTCTCGTCGGGCCCCCTTTTTTTACAGCAGTATGAAGTAGTATAAAAAATGTGACAGTTATTTTTTGTTACTGTGCACAGAATTCAAAAACAAAATTAAACGATGTGCACCACGTTTACCACATAATATGTTTGTCAGTTTAAACGTAACTACCTACCACTGCATAAAATAAATATGATTTGTATTACAGCGAAAGGGCGTGAAAACATTTTCTTGCTTTGTGCACAAAATACGCGAGGACGCCGCGTACGTCAAATATTTTAAAGCTACCACTAAACCGTGCGCAGTCTAATCGCTCTATTGCGCGCCTGAACTCCCTAAAATAGGTAATTCTGATAGGTTAACTGCGTATGTTAGAAAAAAAAAAAGCTACCACGGAACCTATCGAATGCGTCCTGACGTGCCGTGAAAGGTGTCACGGCGCGTACATTGCAGGCAACGGGTATATTAATAAGCCCATATATTTTGCTAGGGTCTCTCCATTGGTATTGTCGAGCAGTCTCAGAGGGGCAGAGGGAAGGGGCGAACAAATGCCTCCTACAAGAGCATCCGGGGATCAAGCAGTATTTCTAAAGACCATTACACACTCTGTGTGCAGGACAGTATAGGCTGCACTTCTCTCAACAAATCTACTCAATGAACACACCTAATCAACATAACCTTCAACAGAGGCCGCATGAAGGAAACAGACCAGAGGTGTTGGCTGCTTAAAAGGGCATATCCGTTCCCCGCTGTGCGGGGGGAGGGCCACGGTGCATCTCGTAGCTTCGGCTTTGCAGTATGCAGGTTATACAATACGGTATAGGAGAACTCCTTTAGACATTGAAGCATTGCGACTTTGAGCGCAGTTAAAACCGGCAAAACAGGAGGAGTTCTAGTACGGTGGTCCCCACACAAAGTTCACAGTAAACACTTTTTAAAGCACGACGAGCTGTTGAGAACGTTGGATAGGTGGCTGTCATCCTCCTGCACTGAGCGGCCGCCTGCCCTTGTTCAGAGGTGCAATTGTAGTTTAGGAAAAAGGCGAAGGCAGGCGCATTGATGTAAGGGTAGAAAAAGGACTTTTACGACCTCTTATAGGCTGTTCAGGGAGAAAAGGAGGCTGAGACTTTAGTTGTGCCACCTGTTTCTGATTTGAGGGTATTAGTAGCAGTAGGTGACGAGTGGTAAGGGATAGGGCTGTGGACCTTATTCTGCAGAGGGAGCTTCAAAGTGGGGATGGAGGAAGCGGAGGAGGGACCGGGTCACCGTTTGGAATGGGGGGGAAGAGCGCTGCTTCCAGGTGGGGTAGATGGTGGACGAGGAGGGGGCGGGTAAGGGTTCTTGTTCAGAGG
Source organism: Haemaphysalis longicornis (assembly GCA_013339765.2). NCBI lineage: Eukaryota > Metazoa > Arthropoda > Arachnida > Ixodida > Ixodidae > Haemaphysalis > Haemaphysalis longicornis. Next base: position 13,281,596 of record CM023457.1, read on the forward strand.
GGGACTGTGGGGAAGGCATGTTTCCACCTTGCGTAGAGGTCGGAGGAGTACTGCCCTGAGGCGTATTTGGCGTCTGAAAAGGTGGCGTTACGTGCTGTGGATGCGAAGGCTGCCCTGGCGTGCCATCAGCACGGACTATCTCGTTACCACCTTGTCCAAAGCCTGCTGCAGGATGTGTCTGTGCAGGCGCGGGAAAGGTATTCATTGGAGTAGCCTCCGGTGCAGTAGCAACCGGTTTGGTTGGAAGCGCTGGGACGAGTCCCGCCACTCTGGGGAAGGAAGGGGCGAAATGGCATTGCTAGTTTCACCGGGGCCTCTCAATTTCTCAAAAGCGAGCTCTGGAAGTTCGTTTTCCGCTTCAGACGGCTTGGCTGGACCGCCAGTTTTTCCTGGCGCCTCCTCGCTCTCTTCTTCTTCTTTTGGCGGCAACCCAGGTGGAATTGCAGGCGGCTGTGTCGGAACCTGTGGCGGTGGTAGTTCTTGTTGCTGTTCCTTCTTTTTCCGAACACACCTCAGGCCCTTAGGCGTGTAAGTGCAGACTCCTGGATTAAAGATAAAATATTACGACTAAATTAGCTTAATTGAGAATTGTCAGTCATGTGCTACAAACAGCGATTGAACAACATGCGTGTGTTATTGATCGCGCCTTCAAGAAATAATAAGGTCAAAAGGCTAGTCGACATTGTCGGCAAATTATTCGCCGAAAAGGGTTTAGAAACGTACAATGGCCATCTAACATTTTTCCCCAAGATAAAAAACAGCGCGCCATTTAAGTTAATCCTTTACCCTTTAGTATGGAACGCCACACAAATCTAATTTGCTGCGTAAAACGAAAATTTCAAAATTTAGTAACTATTGTGCAATTTCAGCGGTCATGTTTTTTTTATTGGAATAAGGTTGCGGCAGAGAGGGGATCCTTTCAGCTTCGGACGCCGTGGGTATGATCCAATCCTTAGTACTGACAAGTGCATCACAATTTCTATTAGTGTGCCGATAGTGTCAACGCTGAACGCAAGCACAAAATCATCAAAATCCCATCCTTACTACTAAGGCCTTTCATGCTGAATAGAGGCACGTGGTTCTTCTACCAAAAAAAAGTAGAGGCGCCCTTCGGCAAAGCGTGTAGTAGACGACCCGTTAGTGTTTGTAGTTCAAAACTACACTAACGGTTCTGGGTGATTACACTGCTTTTAAAGCAAGGCTTTCTATGGCGATAATTCAACAGCGGAGTGTCTGCGGCAAGAGAGCGATGTAGACAAGAATCGTGCGCGAGCGTAGCGCCACGTGGCGGTGCCCAAGCAAATCCCAAGGATCGTAAAATTGTGCACTACCACATCAGCGTATGTAAAGACACGTAAAAAATAAAAAAGTTCTAGGGCCTTCATATTTTATGATAACACGTCTTAGAGCACTGCACAGGCCTGGGCTGGCCCGAAAACATGGACCCGGCCCGGCCCTCGGGCAGGGCCGGGCCGGGTCGCATGAAGTCAATTAGCGGCGGGCCCGGGACGGGCTCCGGCTCAATGACGCGGGCTCGGGCCGGGCTTGGGCTCGACACCGTGGGCCCGGGCCGGGCTCGGTCTTCAATTCATGGGTCCGGCCGTTCCGATGTGAAATGTAGAAAAAAGCATTAAAAGTAATTTTGTGGGTTTATTTCTACGCGCTACTTGATGTTCGTTATACAGATTGTTTTTTTAAAACAATGCGTATAACTGCGGAAGTATCAGACCTAGCAAAACATATTTTTAAACGTGTTTTGGTAGGTCTGATACTCACTATACTGTACTTTGAATGAAATTTCATGTACTGCATCAAGATTTTACATTTTGCGGTATAACATGCCAAAGAAACCATTCAAGGAATGCCCTAACGGGGAATGGATTAATTAAGACTACCTGCTGCATTAGTGTCTATGTACACGTGCATTTTAGATGTCGAACCCATCGAAATACGACTGCTGTGGCCAGGAATCAAACTGACGCGCTAGAGAAACACCACCGCGGAGCAGCACATACAATATTTCAATGCACTTACATACTCGTGGATTCAATCACGGAGCAAAAAATTCCAGCGATATCAACCTTGTGGCCGAGACAACCACGTGAAGTTTCCAAGAATCTGGTCATCGAATGTGATGGTGTCTCTTGTGTAACAATTACGGTAATGTGACGTGAACTACAGACGGTGTAATACCTTTGGGCTACACGAGCGTTTCGAAGGCCTTTGAACGGTATGTCAGCTGGCCCAAATGCCACTTTTGAGCTGCTACACGATGTACAAATATTTCAACCAAATGCCCATGAAAATTTCCCGAGGAATTTGTTTGAAATGCCGTTTGAGTCAAATGAGCACATCAGCAGACTTTTGGGAATCTTTGAAACGCAAACGCTTGTACTCTCCCACGTAATTTCTTCATGAAGTATTTCCGAAAACAATTATTTACGAACAAACCTTGCTTTTTAAACACCTCGCTCTTAATCACTTTTGTTTTTTGTTTTTTTGTTTACTGTCGCTTAGTCTGCGATTACAAATTAGTTTCCTACTCCCACCGCTGGCGGTGCAAAAAAAAGAAGAAAAAGACAAATGCCTACGCTGTGCATGTTTTGCTCGTGTATGTGGGTTATAATCAATTTCATCACTAATAACTATTCTCTTTTCCCTTTCTTTCTCTAAATTTTTTTTGTGTGTGTGGGATTTTACGGGAAACTGTTCAGCAGTGGCGGCACCACAAAATGGCCTGTGAACGCGGAAACTTTCAACTGCCTTCGAGATTTGTCATGTAGATCGGCGGAACTCCTTCCAGTTCAAATGGCATTTCAAACTGCGAAGGCCATTTGACTCAAATGTCATCCCAAATACGAATGTATAAGCTAAAGTACCTGAACCTCTTACCCCCATTTTTTTTGCATATCAGTTCATGGCGTGCTTTTACGGACTAGATCCTCTGTCTGATTGCCCGCTACAATGGCACTCAACCAAATAAATTTTCTACAGCTTCTAAGCCCGGGCCAGGTCACGCACAAACGGCCCTCCTTGGCTTAAAACTTAATTTCCGGGCCAGGGCCGGGCCTGGGCTTGAGACGACCGGCCCGGTCCTGATCACAAATGAGCACAAGGGCCCGGGCCGGGCCCTGGCTAGGTGTTGCGGGCCCAGGTCGGGCTCAAGCTTCATAAAACAGGCTCGGGAAGGGCCCGGGCCTTAAAATCAGGTCCGTGCAGTGCTCTAATATTACGTCTGATATTTCTCCTAGAAAATGTCTTCTCCATTATGAATTTGTCTTTAAAGGGACACAAAAAGCTGGACGAAAATTTGTTTTAACTGAAAGATCATACGTTTCGTAGCCCTCTCAACTTTTGTTCGACGAGTTTGAGTTATTTCCCGAGAAATCCGCAAAGAAAGCTGGCAGTTCTCTCTCCCACTTCCCTTTCATTTTTTCGTGACGTAGACATCGCTTCGCAAAAAAGTACCGAGGCACCTGTGCGGTCTGGCAACATAGCTTTTACGTCACCATTCCATAGCCGACCACTGAGAACATTCCTTTAACCGAGGAAGCTACCTTCCACTTTTATTCTTTGTTACCGACCGAAGGAGAAATGCTTTTCACCGCTCCAGCGGCCGTCGTGTCCACCTGAACCGGACACCCAGACTTCACGCCGACCGTGCACGAAGCAGCGACAAGCGGCGTTTCAAATATCGCGCAAGGGCGGCTGCCCGGCTAAGCATCCGCTCAAGCTGAAGCCTCCATCTCAGCTCGCCTGGCTATCACGTCCATCTCATATTCTCTTATCTCACGCGACGCGCCAATCTGGCGTGAAATGCATACTCGCATCTCGCATCTCTCTTGAGTAGTCTTCGTGGCCGAATGGCCGATCTTCGGAGCGGCTCCGCCCTGCCCAAACATAACTAGTGTAGAGGTATGCGCTCACGATGTACGGATTATTTAACAATGGCGGCTCGCTGTGAGCGGCGTTACACCAGTTTTGGATTTGTCGGATAACCCCCTGCAGTAACTACCCTAACCTTTCACGGGCGATAAGGTTCGAACCAAGCGCGGGCACGCCTTACAGATGCAACATTCTGCGCGCAGAGACTTTCGGGATTTCAGAATTAGAATTAGAATTAGAATTAGAATTAGAATTAGAATTAGAATTAGAATTTCAGGCGGGTTGGGTCGCTTTAAACACCTGCAATGCATCATGTCCCTTGGCCGCTTCCTGCCGTAGATATTGCTTGCAGGAGCTCGGGCGTTCAACGAGGTAAGTTACTGACTTGGCTAAATTGGCACCAATGCTTTTTTTAAACGAAACTGAAAGCATGATGGCTGACTAGCGAGGGGGAAACAGCCTGTATCGCCATGTAGATGATCTGTTGTCTGCGTTTTTTAAATTACGTCAGCTCACGGAAAGCTTTGATTTACATTTATTTAAGGTGCTCAACCACTTCGGCAGGAAAAACATTTATAGATGCTCATCCAACGAGCTCTCGCCCTGCACAAATGTTGTGACGCCCCAAAAAGTAGTACCCGAAAGCGTGCGTGGCGTCGGCACCTAATTTCACGTTTCTAGCATTTTGTGCTTTGTAAAACAACTTCGAGTGGCGAGAATGGGGAATTTGGATTCCCGGCACCTTAATCTATCGATACAGGCCAACTTGCTTCCACCCTTTGGTGTCTCTTTAAAGGTGAAGCCGACTTTAGGAAAATCGTTCTAAGCTTGGCCTTTATAGGATGGCTTTCCCACATTGAGCCTTGTTTAGTGAAGTGCGTCCATCTTCGGAGAAAATATCATTACAGAAAGTGGCTCTAACTCTTGTTTTACTGAAACTATCTGGAAGCCAACTATGTGTCAGTTAGCTTCTAAGGCGACCCGAACATTACGCAGAGTTTTATTTACTTTTCGAAATTACATATGCCTCAGTAAAATTGTAAATATTGTGGAATTATCGTCTGCTGTCACTACATAGGCTTCTATGGGAGGGAAACGAGAAGCCGCACGTTTGTCCACTGAAGTGAATTTATAGTTCATCAAAGTTTCATTCAGGTAATTAACCAGAAAATATACTTAATCGCCAATAACAAACAAGCGTGTTTTGCTATGCGCACCATTGAACTGCGGGACGGTTAAACCATACTGTCGCTCCCGTTTAGGCTCGGAACCACAGCTTTGCTGGTCATCCGTCTTCAAAGAGTAGAAGGGCACTGTATTTTAAGTGCGAATGCACTTCTTAAGCGACCCTGAATCACGCTCCACCGCCGTCCGTCCGTCCGCACCACATACCCACACCATTGGCCAAGAAGAGTTTTTAAGTGCGAAAGCGACCACCACATACCCACTTAGGGCGATTGCAAGAAGAGTTCCTTCGCTACCCGTTCGGCATATCTTCGTGATACTAACCACTTCCTACGGAAAATTAACAACATAAAAATCCCTGATGGCGCCTTCCTTGTAACTATAGATGTAACTTCTCTGTACACAAATATACCTCACCGAGATGGGATTGAAGCCCTGGTTGAATCCTATAGCATACATCGGGATCACGAGGCGCCAAGCCCACAAGTCATTGAAACTTTGACCAGGCTAGTGTGGAATTAAATAGCTTTTAATTCCACAATCAGTATTACCTACAAATAAACGGCACTGCATCTCGAATGGCACCCAACTACGCTAATATATTCATGAACGATCTCGAAACAAAATTCCTATCAACCCGTGAAATTAAGCCACGGTTGATATCACCCGTGCATTCGCAGTTCCCCATGCTCCCCTTCGGGGAATTGCGGGTGAATTTTTTTTGGAGCCAGCCAATGTCCTTCAGGGCCCTTTTTGGAAATAAAGTTTCCCCACCATCCCAAAATTCGGAGGAAGTCGAGAGCACATCACAAAAAAGCAAAGCGTCTACCGCACTTTGCTGTGGTTCAGATCATCATCATAAACAACAGCTCACTAGGTTCCACTGCAGTACGAAGGACTCTCCCATCGTCCTCCAACCGCTCCTGTCTCGCGCCGCTCGAGTCCATCCTTTGCCTGCAAAATTACTTATTTCGTCTCTCCATCGAGTAATCGGCCTTTCCCTTCTTCTAGACCCGTCTCTCGGTGTCTGTCAGCCATGTAGTAAGTAGTACGTCATAAAAACATCCAATGGGCTGTGCTTACCAGGATGAAATGAGCTGGGCCGCCCCACACGCGTAAACGTCGCAGGACTTGACAAGATATGTATTTCAATGAATTCAAACAATCATTTCGCTATAATCGTATATATAAACTAGCATTCAAGCGAATAATAATACTATGACGTTTTGAGAAAAGGGAGATGCTGACGTCTTATGTCAGCTGCGCTACATGAACCCTGAAACGTTTTTTTTTTTTGAAATCCTAAATGGTTTAGGAAAATAGTGAACAAACACATCCAGTGCTTGCAGTGGGGGTTACAAAGTACCTCAGCCAGAAATTAGTGCTCTGTGCCTGTCAAACTTAAAACTTGCTCAAGAAACCTTTCTCTCTTTACCTGTCTTGGCGCTCTTCGAAGGGGTAGTTTAGCATACTCCTTTTAATACCTTCATTATTCGCAAATATATCTCGTATTTCTATGTGTACAGAAACATTACTTCACGGTGTTGTCGTACGGATTTGTAGACAGAACCGTCCTAACGCTTAAAGTGTAGTCACAAACCAGCAAATAAATATTTCCATCTTAGGTAAGGTGGTATATCAATGTTATTTTGAATTTTTGTCCAGCGAATGGTTTTTATCATAGCTGCAGTTGTTGTCATGTGGTATGACAACAAATATATGTTGAATAAAAATGCACCTCACTAAGTAGCGAGTGCTCCAGTTATTTTAACTCAGACAGGTCAACCTATTGCTCTTTTAACCGATGAATAGCCGCGTTAATGAGAGCGATATGTGCGATATTGTTTGCTTCTACGTGTGACGCAAAATTGGACATCCACCTAAATTGCGCCCTTAGTGCTAAAAAAGACAGCTTCACAGCTTTCTCAGAAATTTTGCCACTAAACAACTCGATTTATAATTGTCCCACACTTCGAGTTGTTGATCAATTCGCTCTCTCACAACAAAAGGCTAGCGTCCTGGTTAGCTCACTTGATAGTACAACTGCACCATATAGGGGGTGGTCCTGGGCTCGAATTCTGCACAAGGATGAATTTTTCTTCAACTGTGAAGTTTCTGAAAAAGCTGTATATCTTTGCTTTGCAGCCGTACGGCTGAATTTCAGGTGAATGTCAAATGTCCCCTCAGAGAATCTTATTCCAGCTTAGATATTTTCCTTAAACAGGTCGATTAAGACGTTAGTTTGTGCGTATGTACCCATTCCCACCACTGTATAAGCCTGAAAAGGCTTGCCGTATGAATGAAGAACACAAAAATAAACTCAGCGAACATTGTGGAACAGCGCATTAGGGTGCAACAGAGTAGTGAGCAGTATCAGTAGCTCTAGGTCATTTTATCTATCTTCTCTTCCCCATTACCCCTTCCTTTTCCTGCCCCGACAACCTTTGTACCACTACCTCAACCCATATTTCTACCCCCTCCCCTTCCCTTTCTCTCCCTGCGATACATATGTGGTGCAGGCTGGGAACCTCTTTCCCTCCCACAGTCACCTCACCTCACCCTGTACACTGCCACATTGTATCTACGTAAGTAACACCATTTAGGAACCAACCGTTCTTGTTGCAGGGGCAGTGTCCGTAGTAGTATCCTCCCATCATCTGCTCTTCGGTGCAAGGTTCACCTACGCGCTGAAACCGCCTGCAGCGACGCCGAGGACTCCTGTTGCGCCGCAGGCAACATTTTCCTCTGCCGCACTCGTCAGTGTTCAGGCAGCTCGTGCCACCTTTCACCTGCAGTCCAAGGTAATTGGTAAAGTGCGTAAAGTTCCAAATACGGCGAATTCTCGATAAATTCACTTCAGGAAAGCACACCAGAAAAATAGTTAACAATGTTTATATTAGCCGCTTTACAATTGACATGGCACGTGCACCAAACGGGCAAAAAAAGTAAAGCAGTTCTACTAAACGTGAAAGCTGTCTGGAAATACCGAGCCTGCCAAGATGAGCTGTTGCGCCCTCTCTTGACTAGTTTCAGTATCAGCCTGGTGTTCATACCAAAAGTTGTCAAGAGAGGGCTCCGCAGCCCCTGGAAAAGCCTATAAGAAGACACTGCAATAAGTCTCCATTGGTATGGAGAATTATTGCAGTAATTCCTTTTTTCCTCTTTTACATAACTATGTACTTATTTGCGGCGTAGCAGTGGCAACCTCCGGGACAACGGCGCAGCGCAAAGATCACCCCCAACACTTTGCATATTGGGAACGTGTGCCTCTGTGGCGCAACGGAATCGACATCGGCTTCGTAACGCAAGGGACCCAGGTACGATTCCCACCAGGAGATGCGGTGATCTTTTTGAAGCTTCCGTTTGGGTGCGTGACGCCATGTGACAGCGGTGGCAGATACCGTGACGCCGGACAAGCTACGACGACAAACCGGGCTTCTAAAGTGCTCTGCACTTACAAAAAATGAGTTAGTGTGTGCAGCACGTGAACCGACATGCGGCAGCAGAATATCTGTGCACCCCACGTACGCATGCTTACTTTTCGCGCACATCGATCGCACTTGAGTCCCCCTTAATGCTGCTAATACCATACCCACTTGTTCCTGGCTTAGAAGACAGGCTGCGATGATACAACCACGACCAGACAAGATACGCAACACACTTAGGATGTTCTTGCGCTTATTTCAGTTCAAGTTCAGCCTATGTAACCACTGGAAGAAAGTAACATAGCGGATACCATTCTAGTAGGGGAGAGAGGAGGACACGTATTTTAGTCTTGGTGGTGCTATTTCACGGGGCACATGACTCCGCCACGATTATCGCCGAATTTGGCTAGATAAAAAAATGACGTAATAACAAGGTCATTTAACGGACAGTAAGCCAAAAGATCTGGCCTAATTGCCCCCAACATGTAAAAATGTACCATAAGGCCACATGACTAAAGTAATCTGAGGTTGACTTTCGCTCCTCGGAACTGCCTTCGAAAAGCGCTAAATGAAGCAAGTTGATTTACATCGGTTTCTTGAGCAAATAGCTTGCTAATTTACCTTACTCGAATACAGCTCTGGAACGCAAGAAATGGCAAAACTATCGTCTTAGCTACTCTTCAAAGTCTCCAGGTGAAATTTACTATCCTTCGTAAAGAAAGTTTAGAAGAGCGCGCAAAACTGCGTCACGCGCTATAAGTGCGTCCAAATGAGTGCGTCAAATCGATAGTACAGGACAAATCACAAACTAAGAACGATGCGAAAATTCTTCCTGCGCTACGGCAACGCTTCTATGAACGTTCTAAATTTATACCGAACGTGGTTTATGACACAGAGGGTACTCTTTCTTCATAATTGATGCGTGTATCGCGATTTTGAAGTAACCTGACACTTCACGCACGCGCCGTGTGTCAAGAAATTTTATGAGAGCTTTTCGGCCGACCAACCTGTCTATCGGAAAACGCGTTAGCTTTTTGCCATCGGTGCACAAAGCTCTCGCTTTAAAAATTGATGGCACTGAACATAAAACGGTTAGTATTGTTATCGGGTCTCACCACCAGTTCAGGGCAGAAGTAGTCATGATACTAATAGTAAAGCCACAAATATATAGTTATTGTCGGGCAGGTTAACATGAGTTGCGTGTATTCGCAAGCATCTTATAAAATTACGTGTGATGTACGCAGTCCAGGCTGCTTCAAAGTTACGACAGGGGAATAACACATACGCGATGAAAGGTAAATATCCAAAATTTGGCACCACATTCGCACATACGTCTCTCTCGTACTTTCCGTCTCGTACCTTCCCATTTACTCGATATTGTTCTCATTTCGGTTCCGGGACACAGGGGTTTGTGGTTCAATGAAACGGCTGATTCTTTGGCCAGATTATCGTTGGATGGCCCTCCATTGACCTCTGCCCTATTCTATCTTTTTTCCTTGCGGGATCAAGGTTCACCAAACAGTAACGTCTATGGAGAACACAGGAAGGTGTTATAACGTGCTTTAATGACTATGCCCATACTTGGTATTCATGATTGTGGGAGTCCCTCAAGTGCGGGATTGCATTTATCACCATCAAATGCAGAATACCTCAGCTTAACTGGGGTATTCTGCAAGCATCATCGCATAGTGTCTGCCCGACGAATGGGCAACGCAGCGCTGATAACATTCGAAGGGAATGAAATACCACGCGAAGTACTGTAGTACTGCGGAGCCAAAAGGGTGCTTCGTACCTCCCAAAGGCCGTAAACTTCAGCCGTTGCCACAAGATTGGCGACAAGTATACGACATGTGTCCTAACCGAGAACGATGCTCTGCATGCGGCCGGGAAAATACGAGCCACCACAAATGTGTGGACGCCCGTGTGAAGTGCCGAAACTGTGGGGGCTCGCATCTTGGCACGGACAAAAGTTGCCCCTCAAAGCTCAAGGAAACGCACCTCACGCTAGGGGCCAAGCTGTGGCGCTCGTGGACAGAAGTTTACCACAAACCTGTATGGACACTAGTAACATTTGTACACAGTACCGCGAAGTGGTTGCTGTCATCACAGCTATTCGGGGGGTCAGTTAATGGTTGCATCAGTATACATACGTCCTGCTGTGAGCGAATGGCGACTATCCCGCATGAATCATAGCTCTTGTCGTCGAGCCCAAGGTTGGCCCACTCTAATTGGTGGAGATTTTAATACTGTTTATACAGCTTGGGGTTACGCTAAGGACAAAAGAAGGGGGTCTGCATTGATTGGGGCAAGAGAGGCTGTCCACCTTGAGCTTCAAAACGAGGTTGGCACTGTAACCAGCCTCGTCGACCAAGCCAAGCAGACCGACAGTTCTCCGGATCTGACCTGGGCAAGCACGGCTCTCAAATGCGAATGGCACTACTGGCCAGATACGCTTTGTGGCGACCATTTCCCAATCGCAGTGAAACTGGAGTGCCTCAAAGATGCCCGCTAGTCACGCCAGGCCTACGTGATCCGCTGGGACAAATTTAGAGAGACTCTTTTACAAACTCCATCGGCTGATATCCATGGCGAAAAAGACGCCACAGTCGCCATTATCACCACACACACACACACACACACACACAAACACACACACACACACTCGCATGACACACGCCCACACCGGACACTTATCCACACAGAACACACACACACAGAACATGCGCACACCCCCCCCCCACACGCACCCAAGCACGCACGACACACCTGAAACACAGCCACACGAGCAAAACACACACACACATGAGCACGCCACTAAACCACACACCCACACAGACACGCACACACACAGGAGCGCGAGCATACGAGCACATACACAAAATACGCACCAGAAACAACACGCAACACGCCCTCATTTACACACAAATGTACTAAAGCACACGCGCAACGCACACACACGCACAAACAGATATCTCTAGGGGACAGTAATATCCTTATCTCTTTAACTGGATGTACTTGTTCATTACTGAACTGGCTCATGCAAACAGACCTTTCCCGTACCACCAGGGTATACCGGATAAAAATACATCCAAATTGAAGGTTTTGATTTCAAAAAGAAAAGAAATGCGAAAAGGCAATTACGTGATAATTAGAAAAAAATCATTCAATATAAACACTACATAACTACTAGAGATCTCAATGTTATTCTCGCGTATTTTTCCGCTGATTTCATGTGCGTGTGTGTGTGCGTGTTTGTGGAATTTCCCACCGAAATATTTGAGGAAATAATATTGCTGTTTACTACCGTTAAATGCGATTCTCATTTTTTTATAGAATGTTTAACGCTTCTGCATTTTATTAGCTCAGGTTTCCCTTTTGTGACAATATTTCTATAGGCCGTAAAAGGTTTTATTTGCGTTATTTTGTTATGCGGCAGTCGTATAAGTAGTGGAGTAGTGGTCGAATCTGTCTTCTTCAAGGTTACAGTGACACTTGTTATTTGTAATGGCAAGCATGTGAAAATAAAATGGAAGTCTACCGTGTCCAGTAGTAACCTGCGAGGTTAAATAGTTTTTGGGAAAGTAGGTGGGAATTTCGTGAACATTTCTTATTTATTGGAGTCTGTGACATTTATTTCCTTTTGGCAGGACCTTCACAGCAGGTATTTACCTCGACACCAAATTAAGCCTCATATAGAATTCCGCTTTTTCTATGGCCTCAACAAACGCTTTAAGAAGTTCTGCACCGTCTGCGTGTCAATGTGGCGCATATTTCGAGTTTCAAATTCTGAATAGGAGGGGGGGGGAGGGGTAGATTCACCACTGTACCCGATGAGAACCGTGCGCGAGGCTACCGAGCACTTATTATGCATCTGCTCTCGATTTTCCGCTGCGCGAGCATCAGCGGCTAGCTGCCTGTCTCGCGTACGACGGGGTGGCAGGATTCAATTGTGTCACTTTCTTGGACCATGGGCCAACAGTGTCGATGCATTCTTATGGACGATAATGTTGCTTGCGTTTCCTCCGGAACACTGGGCCGTAAAGTACCGTATAATTATTAAATTATGCGTGTGACCACATCTATACACTTTCGCGTTGTTATGAACATAAAGTTTTCTTTTCATTGGTTCGCCGTTGTCTGCTTCCTGTGCACGAGTTTCTTGATTTTTTATTCAACTTTTCTGTCTAGTTTTTTCTTCAAGTTTTGTTTTTAGCATTTCATTGCGTCTCGTTCTAGATATTGTATTTTTGTTTCCCGTCTCACAGTTGTCTCCACAACCTCCCATATTCACCCCAACTCTGGTATTAATTCACATTAAAAAGTCTGTCTCTCTCTCGCTCTCTACAGAAAACACATGAACTCACGTGCATACAGAACACATGTACACACATGTACACACCCTTGCATGGACGCACATGTATGCGTGTACGCACACACACAGAAAAAATACATACACCATTCACTTGTGGCTGTTACTTCTGCAAGAGTAACTGCGTAGCCTTATATAAGGATCATATATGTGTTCTGCATGTGTGGGTGTGTAGGGGGGATGACTGGGTAAGTGGGAGGTGATGTGTGAAACTGAAGTAAATGGAACATGAGTTTAAAAATTTCGTAAAATTCTTCATCGATGAGCCAGTCCGCGTATACTTCGGGTGTGCGGGTGGCTATGGAGATCATAAGGATTAACAAGCCTAACCTAGAGGCTAACGTTAGCATGTCAGTATGGGCTGTTGTTGCATAGCTGGAGTGGAAAGAGCCTAAACTTTGAAGAAAAACGACGACCAGAATAACAACATAGGCCTAGAGGCGGCTGGCCACGTGAACTAATCCATGCGTACAACAGTGGCAGCAATGTAGGTGATGTTCAATTGCATGCATGAACGTTGTGCTGACTATGTGCATATATACACCGATGGATCGTCGACAACCACATCTTCTTCGTTTGCTTTCACAATACCGAACCTCCGCATTGATGAGGGGGTCAAGCTCTCACCACCCACATCGTCGACGGCTGCAGAGCTTTACGCAGTACACCTTGCAGTGATAGCTTTATCGCTATCATGACTTCACCGAATAACTGGGCACTATTCACAGACTCAAAATCAGTCTTCAAGCCGAATCCAATAGCTCCTTACACTCACGACAATCTCTTGGCAAGACGCATCTGTGATGTGATAGCAAATGAAACTAGGAAGAACTAAGCGAATAATGCGTCAGTGGATTCCTGGGCACATTGGAATACGTGGTAATTTACGAGCTGACCGACCAGCAGCAACCGCTCATTCAAATCCCACGTGTAGCACCGCGCCTTTTACGAGACGTTATGTAAAAAATTGTTCGAAACAACTGAGGACACACATTACTTTGGAAACCAGGTTGACCTATAAATATCGTTCGTCGCTGTTGTACCAAGTCTACCCGTCCCTTGCATACCCATGTGCGTCTCATTTTCGGTCGGTCGTTGGCGCGCTATTACATCGCCTTCGTCTTGACGTGGCCTACACCAAGAAATTTCTTTACCGTAATCGATTTGCTAGGGACACATGGTGTGTTTGGGGACACCAAACTTAAGACGTGCGTCCTGTCCTGATTGAGTGCCCTCTATATGCGGGCGAGCGGAAGAAAATTAAGTGTCAAGCTTAGTGTGCTATCGCAGAGTGTGCTTTGCACGCTTAGTGTCTTTGCAGAAACTGTCGGGTCCGTGGGACAATGTACGTAACCAAACGAAAGCCTTCCTTACCTTAAGGGAGTTCTTTCAAGGGACAAAGATGTGCGAGCACTACTAAATGAGTGTACATTCCTCTGGATGAGCGTGGCGCAATGGTGTTAGGTATACAGGTGAATGTACGCAATGGTGTTAGGTAGCCAGCTCCTTTTATACAGGTGAATGTATTTGTGTCGCATCATGTTTAGAGTAGCCAGCTCCTTTTTAGGTTGGAGCTAAATTCTCCAATAAATCATAATTTCTCTCTCTCGGATATTTTGCACTGCATGCGTTAGTACGGCGTTACAGTTTACGGTGTTGCAGTTCACGATATCTCGTTGGTTAAAGCAACAGAATGGAATGCACAGAGAACCACTTATTTCCCTCTTATGACGGATGGCTTAAATGATAGAATTGCCTAGGTAACCGCATTTTGTCACTGCTAGTTTATACTTCAAAGGGCACTGAAGGGAGCAGCTCAACTTTAATCTCTGTTGAAGGGAAAACTCAGCCCCCTACTATTTTTGGTATTTGCGCGCAAACCTAGAGCGTGTGGGCGTTACTAAAGATCGGGAGACAAAAAGAGAACCTCGGGCATTTTTCGCTGCTACGTCAAGAACCACCTCAATTCCTACACATGGTTTTGTGATGTGGTTTCATGCCTGTCACTCCTCTGTATTTTTATCCCTAACCTACTCTATGGTGACTATCTATACTTTCTTATTTCGACCCATGTATAAGGGAGACGGATGCACAAACTACACCCGCAAATACCACCTTTGTTGTTACAGATGTTGCGCCAATGCCGCCATAAAATTGTTCGAAGATCCTCGTAGAGGGAGAGAGTTTCTAAGAATACACTTTATTTCCGACTTTTCAGATGGCGGAGGTCGGCAAAAACGACGTGTGTCAAGATTTCGGTTCACGTTAAAGATCCACAGCTGGTCGAAATTGCTGAGACCTCCACTACGGCACTCCGGATATGTGGCTTTGTCTGTAGACAAGATGCAGCTTCGGCGTGTTAAGCATCATAATACCCTTTTTTCTCATAGAATACCAACAAGAGGGTCCACAAGTCCTGAGAATACGGATAAAGTTTTGGAAAGTTACGCTGAATAAAACAGTTTGATTATGTTTTGTAACTCGCCTAAGGGTCACTTTCACTGACATTACCACTACTTGCAAATCCGCGCTAAGGAAAGCCAACAGGTCAAATAACAGGGGCTTCAAGGGCGTGACAGTGTGTAGCGTACGTTCCTCAGCCCAACCCCTCACCAGAACAAAATGCGCTGAATATTCGACAAGTGCGGCGTACAGTCTTTGACAAAATTTTCTACACCATACCGAAAGTGCATACGCCGCAAAAAATGTCAAAACAGACGCTTACCTCTCTAGTGAGGCTGAAACATTTTGTACGGAACTAGAGAAAACATCCTTTTTTTCTTGCAGTCTCCAAACATTTTGGTCCCAATTAAACGTGAACCTTATGCTGTTAATTTTTTGAGGGCCACAAACGTTTGGCGTGGCTTAGAAAATTTAAACCAAAACTGTACCTGTGTGCGACAAGTAACACTGTAGAAATGTTTTTTTTTTCTTTTTTTTTTAACTTGGCATTCGTCTATCTAAAGCTCAACAATACTCACCCATCCAGGCTTCGGCTTTCGAGTGGATATCATTATATTGGTGGCCTCCTCCTCTTCTTCGCCTGAATTAGCGAACAACCACTCCGGTATGATGTCGTCCTCTTGCTGCGCTTCCGCTATCACCCACACAGCGCAGGTTGTCATTAAAAGAGACACTCGAAGAAGTGTGGCCACGCCCATCGCCATATCTTCCGAGTAACCACAAAGAGACAGAAGTCCACGTGAAACTCTTAACGCATAACTAATATTTTAAATTCCACCGAAAGTAACGCTTAACACTTTGTCGCTTGAAGACTGCCGTCCATCAACAGTAGTCCTGGCGTCCTGATGACTTCGCAGTAAATGAAGAGCTTGGTTTGTGTGTCTAGTCCTTGCTGGGCACGTTTGAAAATGCGCGCGTTTTCCAATTAGTTAAGAAAGGTGCCTTCCAGATTAGCCTTCTGCCTCGTCGTTAAGCAACTTCGTTCACCGCAGTATTGCCGCCCCCCACTCTTCCTCGGATCACCAAGAGCCTCGGGGCACTGAAAGACAATGGTTACTTGAAAAGCTCGGCGCCGCTTCAGTTTCAATACATCTTGTCATGGCTCAGCTGTTGTCAAACCGTCAACCAGCTTAGAGGTCACTCACGAGCTTCTCCGGACGCAATTGGATCTGCACACATTCCCGGCTCATCCTGGCGTTGTTCGTGAAAAGAGAATATTCCGAAATGGACAAGTGCTCGCGGTGCAGTCCGCGCAGCGACGCAAGCGGAGCATTTTGCGTGGCTCACTACGTCACGAGCATGAGCTCGAAAAAGGTAGGTCCTTTGTGTTTAAACCAACCCAGGCGAAAAGAAGCACAAAGAAAAAAACTAAGCTATAGCCAACATATTGTTCCCAGATGTGAACCATTCCTTTTTCTCTGATCGCATAAGGATGTACGTTTCACTGTGACTGCAAGCTAATCCAGAAAAAGTATAAATATGTTTTGCAAGTATAAAAAAACGGGCCTACGACGCGGCCTTGCCTGCTATGACCACATGCAAGCATTGTCTATTGTGCGCGCAAGGCTCGTTATATTGGAAACTTCTCTGCTCCTGAAAACTCGGGCGCCGGTACTTACAGAAAATAACAAGCAAGATGTTAATAAAAATCTGTAAACACGTTCGTGTTAAAAAGTTGTAACATTCCTTTAGCGCGGTGGAATATGCACGTGATGTACGCGCCCAGTTCAGTGTTTGTTTTGAAAACGAAACTAGTCGGCGCCACTCTACCTGTCAGCCGCATTAACGAAAGTACGTCAGAGTGATCAAAACGAACCACCGCGATCATTCCACTGACGCATTGGTTGCCCTGTAAACTAATGCGTCATCTACGATGTTACTACCTGATATGCGAGGATAAGGGTAAATTTTTGAAAATGATGTACTCGACCGGATTGTGCAACTGCTTTTCATGCACCCCAAAGATGGAATTACCGAGTGATGACCTCAAAGTTCTGTATAACCTTGAGATGATGCCGTTACTAATTGTCAGAACTGTCACAAAGCGAGCCTGTAGAACGAAATGTTCAACAATGCTCCTAATTTTAATCTCGAGATTCGTACTGCTTGTAATAGTGAGTTCAGCAATGGAGGCTTGTGTATACCATACAGTGCTGCTGACATTTGGCTCTTCACCTCTAGCACATATAGCTCCTGTCACCTGTCGCACATTTATTTATTATTTCTGAAAATATTTGGCGCTGTTGGGATAACAGCAGACTTTTCGGTAACAATAGTGGCCGATGTGCCTCTAGAAAGCATCACCGGCTCGTCGGCAGTTTGTGGATTTATAGCAATGATGCCATTGAGGTTACTGCTATTCAGGAAATGTTCTTCCTCAGCGGGAAATTCATGTTTTCGGCTGACAAAACCAGCACTCCTCCGCTCCATCGGCGCACACGACATGTGAGACAAAAGTTTTTTTTCTTTCGTTTCCAGGGACTTCTGTGGGTTTCCTCTATAGTAACAGCTGTTTTAAGTTCAATCCCACGTACGCGAGGACTCTGCACTGCCTTTTCGCGGGGGTTTTTGTCCTGATCTTCGACTTTGTCTACGACGAAACAAAGCAGTCTTTTTCTCTACAGATAGGGGGGCAATGGTCGCATTGTCTTTTCAGTTTCCGTTCTGCCTTCCGACCCCCAACTCAAAGCAACTGTTTTTTGCTTATTTACTTCGCGAACAATTTGAGCACGTGAGACAACGAACAGCACGGCTGCGAACGTTCCGTCGCGCAACGTATACAGTTCACGAAGGAGGACCCGAGGCTTCTTAGGGTCAATTCCTAAATCAGTAAATTTTATATGATTGTTAATGGGGTCATTCTTGCCATTTTACCAAGCAAAATATCCCGCGAAAATAGCGATTGAGGCGCTGAGTGCTGATGTCGTCCACTGGTCTCTATTTTTTGTCTGAACTTTTCTTGTAATCATTTGTATAACTACACGAGAACTCTGCCAAACTTTAATAACAAGAGAAGCTGGATAGGACACGTAATGCCACACCAAAGTACCGACAAAAGTATGAGTAGCAAAGAAATACCAAGGAACGCAGAGAAAGCAAAGGGGTGCCGGAAATGTTGTGAGTGAACGAATGAGGTAAGTGTTCGAAGATTTCCTTGGGCCCTCGTGGGTCACGGGATGCCATAGCCCTGAACTTGGAACACCTGCAAATGAACGACCACATTTGAACGAAAGTGGTAGGGCCATATGTAACTACGCAACGCTCATTGACCCTCCATTGACAACAACGTGCGTTCGTTTTGCCTCACGGGACCGAGATTTACGTGTAGAGAACGCATAGTGTATAGGCTGCGTCCACATGGCCTGCCATTTCACACATGAGCTCAAGCTATTGTTTACCGAGGATCAGATGTTCTCTCGGCATAAAGGGTGAAAGTTCTAAGCGAGCGAAAATTGCGGCCAATTTACAAAGAAATGATTCCCGCTGCAAGGAAACAATGAGTCCGCAAAAACGGGAAATGGGCTTCCCGTCCCATCGATCCTCACAAAGGATGCAAGCGAATGTAACCAGTCTGTAGCCCATTGAAGGCATAATACAAGTGAAAAGAAGGCAAGAACACAACAACAAAACCGCAGCAGCATAACTACAGCAGTTAGGTTACGTGTTGACACTAATATAGATATATACATTGCCTTTTAGCACGTCATCCCAATCGGAGGATGCACACTCGCAACAACCCATGTCTAACAACAGCGAAATAGGAAATATCGAACGAAGAAGAAGAAGAGAAGAATAAGAAGAAATTTATTTGCCAAAAAAATATATTTACATAACAAAATATACAGAAGGAGGTCCCAGAGCCCGAGGCTGGAGGGGGACCTCCTATTACAGATAGAAAATAAAAAATTCAATACTGTAGCAAAGGCTGCAGTGAAAAGAAGGTACAATGCGTTAGTGCGAAATACAACTCAAAGAGCTTTTTATGGATGTTATATGTGCACCGTGCAAAATTTAACAAAGCTTAGACTCTGCTTGTTCTGTTATTTTGAAAAAGTCATAAAAACGGTTACATAATGAAACATAACGTGCCTCTTCCTACCCCAGACGTAACGAATAAGACCTTGTGGGGTATACGCACTGTGTGCCCGCTAGCATTTTCGACCGTGGTCGCTGCATGTTTTGTGGAAGAGAAATAAAGAGATTACGAGCGATCACTGTGACTGCTACGGTGGTGACTGCGCGTCCGGAGGAATTTCAGTTTTTTTGCGACAAAGATCATTCCTGTGTTCACGAACAGAATTCCCTTTTCTCACCACGTCCTCCTCATTCGACCCTTTCTACTCATCAACCTCTTTTATCGCCATTCCTTACTCCTGTACAACGCCGACGCTAGTTTTTGTGTTTTTTTTTTTACAAAATGACGCCCCTGGCGGGAGTAGAAAAACCTCTGAAGGTTTTAGTGATGGAGCAAAGCCCAGAACATCTGGCAGCAAAGGTGAACCGTAATTCAGTACTTGAGTTATAGTGGAAGCCACACACCCCCAAAATAAGGACAATTTTCATTAGATCACGTTGCCAATAGAGCTCCAAAATTGCAAGCAGTCAAAAGGCGCAGGTAACATTGAGCTTTACGAGATTTTACGTTGAAGGAAAAGTTGGGAATATTTTTCAATGTTTCATTCATTCTCACGAACCCATTTTCTCTGCTCCGTGCACAGAGAAACTGCAAAAAAATGTGGAAATTATTGGCGCAGAGGCAAAAAACTGATGAGAAAGTGTTAAGGCATATATCCCACTAATTGTAAGCTTGTACACCGGCTTAGTTTCAGACATCATGATTGAGTTCCCAACATACGAAGCATGGCACAGAAGTAATCACTCTGCCAACACTTCGCGGGAACCAACAGCGGTGCTTAGTGCCGCCTTAAGGGGTAATTTGGGGCACTTTTGTCATTGCCTGAGTTGTAGTTTAAAGTGTATGCAGTGCCAAACAGATTGTTGAGAGCGTCTGCTGAAGTCAAGTTTGTGTGGCATTATGTAAAAGACCGTCGAAACATAGAGCAAGGTTGAATTGAAATATTGCGTAAACCTTCATGACGCTGCTTCTTTGACAAATTTACAAAGGCTGTATGAACAGGTTTAACTCCCACGGGTTCAAGTCTTCAGAGGAAATCAGGCATTTTAGAAGCCCGAGACTGAGTGGAGGACCAGCATAATGCAGAAAGGCCTGCAACCTCAAAATCACGGGACAGTGGGAACTATAGTTGCGCAGTAATTTCCGTCGTTGTTGATTTTAGGCTGTAGAAGGCAGTGTAGTGGTTTCTTAAGGCCCCTACCAACCGTATCTCGATCCCCTTGACTTTGTTTTAAAACAACGGAAAGATAAGCTAGTTGTACAGGATTCATCATTTAAAGCGCAAAAAGACGTATAAAGTATACAACAGAGCGCTCGTATTGTCTACTTCTTGTGTTACTTCATTTTAGATCCGGCGGCTCAAACAAGAATTCAAGCATGAATTGATTTTGGTACTGTGGGTAACATTCACAGGAGCATAACGTACGAACTGAAAGCATTCAGAATATCTACCCTACTGTTACTAACAGCATCCTCGGTGGTGCAAAGCATTCTAGACGAGCTACTTTGAAGGCTATAAGTGTTTTCTAAGAAAAACAAATCGCATGACTGACAGAAAAGCAGCGACTATTTTCTGCCCCCCTTCGCATATATTACGGATCAAAAAGAGAGGCCTATGACGTCATATAAGTGCCTTTGCTTCGCAACGATTCCTGTCTTACACAATGCTAGCCACTGTTATTGTCGAGCCCCTGGGTTGCGCTGAGGTGGCGCGCCTGCGTCAAAAACAATAATAATTCATGGCTGAAATCGTATTTTAGATGAACGCAGGGTGAACAGACGTACTAATTATATTTTGAAAGCCTGCGGTTTATAAGAGCCAATTACGTTCCCTAGAAAAAATATCTTATTGATCCTCAATTAGCAAAGAAGTAGGTCAAACGCGTTGGAATGTTGAGCGAAAGATCCCTACTCCTAGAAAATATAATTCGTCTGAGGAACGCTTCGTGAAAACGCATAGTTTGATGACTCTAATAAAATAATCAACCTCAAGAACGCGCATACTTGCGGCACAGCGAGATTCTCAAGGAGCTTGTACAGCTGATTGAGGCGCCACGAGTCTGCCATGCTTTTAGACAGCCGCAACGCAACCACGGAGGGTACATCGAGCAACATATAGGTGTAAGGGAGGAATATCCTGACATACGTAGGTCAGGCTAGACGAACAAATTTATCGCTAGAGCTAGACATAGATTGCTTCTTTGATGTTTAATGTTGTAGGGTTCAGTTGGTGGGCGCTTCTGCAATGTAGTTTATTTCGGCATCGCGGTTGAACAAGACTCACGGTAAGATGTCGGTCCAGCTTGCTATATTAAACAATTAAAGGTTGGGGGTTGAACAGTCAACACCTGATAGGCGAGTTGAGGTGATGACAGCAAAAATGGCTTTGTAGAGGGGGGTGGGGGGGATGTTAACCACATGTAGAGTGGTCGGGTTCACTTGGAGGAACAACTCGGGGAAAGTGTTATTGTGCTGTGCTACAAGATTTTGGCGCATTTTGTTAACATTTATATGCTTGTGGTGGCAAAGAGTTTCGCTAAATTATCGGGCCTGACAGAACTCGTCCTTATCCTCCCTCCCCCCTGCCCGCTTCCTAGAACGAATGATATAATTGATTATTTATTTATTTATTTATTTATTTATTTATTTATTTATTTATTTATTTATTTATTTATTTATTACACACTACTGTCAATCCCAAAGGGGGATTTTTACAGGAGTGAGCATATACATTCAAAGTTACAGAAAAGATGCGCAACTTGCGCAGGCAAAGCACCAGGATTATTGCAGTACTACAGTGCACATTCACAGTAGGTATAATCAAAATAATACAGTAAAACGAAAACAAGTATGCATACTCAAACAATGCACACACAAAGATGCATACAAGCATCACATTGCTTATATTTCAAGGTATTCAGGCAATTCACGCAGTAATGACGCGCACCAATTATATACAAGGTAAGTATGAACACCATCCATCAAGATACAGAACCTAGCACACTTTTTTCAGCAAGTTCCAAAAATTTTTCAATGGTTGGCTGTTGAGTGGTAACAGGGCCTAATGCATTCCATTCCCGAATGCTGCGGGGAAAAAAAGAATAGGTAAAAGTGTTGCTATTAAATGAATACTCTCCTTATTCCCAAGAATGGCGTAGCCTTGTTGGTCTAGCGTTGCGAAAGGTCAAGAAGGAATCGGGGTTTATTCTCAATGATTTGTGGATTATCTGATATAGAAACTTCAGTCGAAGAAGCTGTGCACGGCTTGAAAGGGTGGGTAGCCCTGCCCGACGTAATAGTTCAGTTGGCGAGTCCGCGCGCCCATATCTGTTGTAGATAAAGCGCACTGCTTTGCGTTGAACCCTCGCCAGAGTTGTAATGCTAGACGCGGTGTGAGGGAACCAGACACCAGTTGCATATTCGTATAAATGTGACGCATGCGAGAAGTTTGGTTTCTTGGGTGGAAAAATAAAGTGCTCCTTTGATAAATTATAATTCGTTTAATGCCCCCTTTGATAAATTATAATTCGTTTAATGCTTTCTTTGTGACGTAGCGGTCATGCTCCGTCCAGCCAAGATCGGAAGATATCGTAACGCCTAGGTATTTATAGTGGTTTACACTTCGAATTTCCACATTGTGAAAATTGTACGAGAAATTTAATTTCGAAGTTTTCTTAGTAATGGACATGGCCACTGTTTGGTCCATGTTGATCTTCATTTGCCAGTCGTCGCACCACTGGGCTATCTTTATCAACGAGTTATTTAGTTTCAACTGGTCTTCAAGGTGCTTTACTTGGTTATAGAGAATGCAGCAGTTGTCTGCAAAGAGACGTATTAGAACGACTACTTGATAAGAGAAGTCGTTGATGAAAATTAAAAACAACAAAGGTGCTAACCCAGAAACTTGGTGTACTCCTGACACAACTGAAGCAAAATGCAAATAATAGTTGCCGCACTGCACAAATTGGTTGCGATCGCTTAATTACGTATCCAACAGAGAACCGGCCCATCCCCCAGTAAATTATTCTTTCAAAAGTAATTTAGCGTGAGAGACACGGTCAAACGCCTAAGAGAAATCGTTGAAGATTACGTCAGTTTGCCAGCGCTCATTTATTCGCAAGACTAAATTATGCATTGTTTCAACAAGCTGAGTAATTGTAGATAATTCGGATCTAAAACCATGTTAATTTGGGTGGAGAATGTGATTTCATTCAATGAAATTTGTTAGAAACTAAAGCACAATGTGTTCGAGAATCTTGCTGCAGGTAGAGGTAATCGAAATAGGACGATAAATAGCGGTGATCGATTTATCGCCTGATTTGCGTACTGCAGTTTTTTTAGCTATTTTCCAGTCAGATGGAAGGCTAGAATCTTGATTGATTTGGAATTTATAAGACACAACTATCTACTAACTGGTTCGCCGTATCATTTTAGGAAACCATTTGGAATGCCATCTGGACCGCAGCTTTTCCTTTCGTTCATGCTCAGAAGGAGTGAAAGTACTCCCGCTTCTGCTATGACAGCCGCGTTTGGTAGCGTTACATCATCATTGTACCTGAGAATGCATGGCCTAATGACACCGTTATCGGTAGTGAACACTGAGTGAAAATAAGCATTGGAATCCGCTGCTCTAACTTTGTCCTCTAGACCATCTGATGAAACTACTGAAGTGCTCATTGAATTAATATATTGCCAATATTTATGCGGTGATTGTATCATGAACGTCTGTAGCGTATGTTTGCAGAAATATTGCTTAGCGGAACGAAATTTATTTCTGAGGTATTGAGTCAGAACGTTTATTTGGGAACGGTAGCCTGGAGCAGTCAGGTGTTTATTGGAATGTCTAAGCCGTTTAAGTTTACGTCTAATATGGATTATTTCAAGCGTAATCCAAGGGTTGCATTTTTTTGTTGTTGTTGTGCGCACACTAGGAACAAAGTTTTTCATGCAATACGCAACATGAGACTTGAATTTCAACCAAACCTCGTCAATGCTGTGCCTTTCATATCATAAAATGTATAGTAGTCGTGCGCAAGGTATGTCATTATAGCAGCATCGTTAGCTCTATTAAATACGGGTAGTTGTTTTACTGAACCATGTGGCCTGGATTGTTTATTCAAAGGCAGTGTGCATAAAACCATTTTGTGGTCAGATAATACATCGAGTATGTCTATTTCAGTTTCTTTTTTTTTGGAACATCGTTACTTACACAGAATAGATCCAATTTTGAAGACGATGCTCCTTGCATGCGTGTTGATGCACGAATAAGCTGGTCAAGATTAAGTGTAAGCATTATATTTATTATAACACTTGCGTTTACTCTCTGTGCTAAGACAACACCAATAATTTCGCGAAGGTTAAGGTCACCGGCGAGTACGATTGTCCACCCATGAACATTTGAGTGGATGTAGTCATAAAATGACTGAAGATACGTACTGTGAGCATTGGGTGGCCTATAAACTACACCAACTTTCGCGGTTTTCTCTTTGAGATACACATTACACCACAATGCTTCAACGTCGGTGGCATCTGACATAACACAAAAGCGTATTCCTTCTTTGAATAGGAGCGCAACGCCCCCACCACGTGATCCTCGGTCTCGCGTTTAGCGCGTCGACGCTACGCAGGCGATGAGGCGCGCCGCCGTGGAGGCCTCCGGTTTAACTTTAACAACCTGAGAATCTTAACGTGTGCCGAAATCTCGAACACACGGGCGTTTTCGCTTTACGCCTCCTTGAACAAAGCGGCCGGCGCGGCCGCGAATCGCACCCGGCCATGGCGGCCACAGTTCACACAAAACTGAATGGATTCCTGGAACCCCACACACCACAGTTTACACATATAAGGATGGATTTCTCTGCTTACACGGAGGACAAAACTTTCTCAGTGTTTTGGATGTTTTCTAGGTATAAGGGAACGTTTGTTTGGGCGTACAGCGCTCGTATTTTCGATTTCTCGAGTGCCACGTTTCAAGCCATCGTTCCCGTTCACAGTGTGCGCGGCTCACGGATTGCAAAATCGCGTGCATGGAGAGTTGGGAAGCAGGACAAAAATAGCGATTCGGGGAAGCTGTCAACGGCCTCAATCACAAAGACATAGCAATTTTTTGTCGAGTGCGTACAGTGATGACGTGACTCTCGTGCGTACCCAGGCAAAAATAAGGGCATGTACCTGTATAGCGTGAGGCAGGGCATCATTTCGCGTTTTTTTACGCAATTATTAACGCAACAGCGTTTCTTGTTCTTTTGGAGTGAACTGACAACTGTGAGTGTGGAATTGTCACTTTTGTTTTCTGAACACCGCCATGTTCGAAAATACATCGCCAAAAGATGTATGAGGTTGTGACGATATCCGCAACCCCAATCTTGAGTTGCGGATACCGTGCCGTAGAACACGAATGCAGAAAGGCACCCCGCAAGCACCAGTCGTGGTTGGTCCGTTTTCAAGCTATGTCCGTCTTCAAAGAGAAATCTGCAGCAATAGAACGTTTAAACCTACTACAATATAATCAAGTTGCTACATATATTGTTACAGCGTAAGCTTATCAGGATCTTTTCTTGCTATCGGAAGATTACGGAAAGAGGTTACGGGACGCGGTATGGAAGCAGCGTACCGTCGCGCTCATCCCAAGGTAAACACACTAAAGGTTTGCGCAAGGCGATTTGAATTTACCGCGTTCCACTGCTACAGGCCGGGTTCATCGATGCCAGCGCTGCAGTACGGCGGAGACGCGCGTGAATGGAGGCGGCCGACTACAAGGTTTATAGAACCGCATGGCCGTGCTCCTAGTGCGTTCCAAGCACAACGTGGAACTTAGCTAGTGGAACCTTTCCTTACTGTTGCAGCGTGATTTTTCATACGCCGCCAGGAAGCGGCGGTTTTCTGCAGTAGATGTAGAATATCATTTGTTATCGAAAAACCAAGCATCCATAATTTTTTTAATAAAACAACACTGTAAAAATCCCTTGTGTACTAATTTCCTGTCTTATATTTGCGTAATGTCTTGTTCTTGTTCAACGAAGTTGACAAGTATGAACATATAAACCGAGCTTAGACGTTTACATTTGGCTGTGAGTATATAAGACTTTTGTGCAATATCAATTTTACTTTGGCCGGTTGGCTGAATCGAGTTACAGACAGACAGACGGGCAGACAGACATATAAACCGAACAAAATTTCTGGGCTTAAGTAGCCCAAGAAAGACTGCCGTCTTTAAAATGTACCCGCGAGCTAGCCACGCGCCCTCATTTATAATGGCGTATAAGACACTCGCTAACAACAGGAAGCACATAGCGGGGCCATAGCATGCGGCGGGGAATTCCGCTTGCAAAGCGGGCAATGAATTCACTTTATAGAATACGTGTATAATAGACGCACATACAATACGTACGTAAACGAAGTGCATTAGGTGATCCGCACTATACAACACGCGATGTGACGTAAGTGCACCGTCAGTAACGATAGTTTTTTTAACCGCCATTGAACGTCATGTATGCACTTACTAGTGCGATTGCAAGCTAATTTATTCCTCGTGAGTAAAAGGGTTGAAATAGAGTATCAAACATACGTTAAATGGCATCAGAACTGCACACGTACAAAATGGCGCTTAGCAACTTAGTTCCAGTTCCTTTTTCACACACGGCTGTGGGCTATAGGACTTGCGGGTTTAAACAAACACAGGACTTGAATGACGAGCAGGGAACGCACAGGTGGGCGCTACAACAATGCACGCGACTTTGATCCAGGATTTTCTTAAATGCAGCAAACTCGATTGATTGTTGGGCTTAACGTGCCGACGCAACGCAGGCGATGAGGCGCGCCGTAGTGGCGGGCTCCGGATTAATTTTGAGCACCTGGGGATCTTTATCGTGCGCCGAAATCTCGTACACACGGGCGTTTTCGCTTTTCGCCTCCATCAGAAAAGCGGCCGCCGCGGCCGGGAATCAAAATGCAACAAACTCCCCGTCATTAGTAGGGAATACTGAAGTCGGCACAAGCTGCAGTAATATCAAGTGCACACTGCTATGCCAACTTACAGAGTTTCGAACCTCGTGTCTCGGGCAAGAGCAACTGCCACGACTCGCAGCTATCCGGACTAGGAAGGCCACCCACAATAGCACTTTCCGCTCCAATAAACGTTTCTCTCCTCCTCCTCCTCCACGCCAAACATTCTTATGTTCATGACAGGGATTCTGTGTAAGTCTACCCCATCTACACCAGTTTAAGATTGTGCTTTTAATTAAAGAAAACTTGCAGTCAGTGCTGCTGAATAAGACGCCCAGGTATAAATGTGCCTTGAAAACGGCAACTTACCCCCGCTTTCCTCGGCAGTGATGCACCATATTGTGAAACACAGAAATACTAGAGGAAAGAAACAGGCTCCATTGAAAAGTGGGCTCTCACGAAGTCAACAATCCGCAACCAAGGCAAAAGCAAAACGTAGCCCAGTGACCACGTATGTTCGGGAAGGGGGCGTCATTATGTCGTGGCGGCTTCTCTTTCGGTTCCTTTTCCCTCTCAGTCGTATTGTATTACTCGAAGCCTTACGAAGAGGTGCAGGGTTAGAACAAGTGTTTATGCACCCTTGTTTCTTTTTTTATTTCGATAGGGGGTGGCGTAGCTCTTGCAAGAACGACCTTTGTGGAACCTTCAAAATGCATTCTGCACAAGATCAAACGCCGGCCGGATTAGGTTAGAATAGCGGGCGATTTTCGATTACCGCTATTATTACATGCGCATACAGCAGCCTGTCGTGAAATATTTACGCACAAAATTCGCTCCTTTTCAAGCATGTATAACTCAGTTTGTGTAAATAAAAACACAGTAACGAGTGGTTGCGAGTGATTGATTCCGCTGACTGGCGCTTGTTCGCGACCGCTGAGCAGCCATGTTTGTCACTGCGGAGAGTGAAAGGGAGCAATTCGTGAAGGAGCAACCCGTGCGGCTGAGAGGAGAACTGGTTAACCTGAGGGAGAAAGTGCGCTGCTCAATGTACGAACAGTGAAAGTTCCTCCCTTTTCCTTCCTCTTTTTCTTAGAGTGCTCAAGTGTAAAGAGTCATGCCTCGAAAAAAATTCACCACACAAAAGCAATACTTCTTTCCTCTTGCATAAAGAAAGGATTAACACTAATTTTGAAACTTCCTTTTTCGTGCTCCGCTGATTGTTTGCAAAGCTTAGAACTTGAATAGAATAAAATTAAATAATCTTGTTAAAGTCAATTAAATAGTTTACCCCCAAGTAGTGTGTACCTCTGCAGGTATTTAGAAAAGCAAATTTGTAATTAATTTTAAACGTGACTCGAGAACGAAAGCATCAGGTGCTTGCGTTCAGTTGAGCTTTTGGCGAAGCGTCTCAAAACACTTTCAGTGTTCATCCTACAGTAGCTTCTCAATAGAGAAATGTCAGCAAAAATTAAGTAGACTTTCTATATAAAACTTTCAATACACAAATGTCAACAAAAATAAATATTGGCGCGCCTTGCACTAGTACGTGGTGCAAGGCCATTTCCACTAACGTGAAACCTGGGGAGGGGCGAAGCATGCAGTGTGTAAGTGTGGACTTGGCGCCTTGGCGTTTTTGTCAACGGAGATGAAACCGTTCGTGGGTAGGGATACACAGCTTTGCTGTAAAAGTCTCGTCTTTGAAGCACGAAGCTCTCTAGCATGAAGCGTAAACGAGTGCCCCGGTGTTTTAGTACCGTGATTACATGTGACGACGATTACGACGATGACGACAGCACATGCCAACAGCCCCAGCCCTCCCCTAATAGACTTGTTACAGACAACTACCAATATAAGGTAATGGTTGGTAGGACAGCAATAAAGTTGGTAGAAAGTCAGCAGAACATCTGCATAATGTAAAGAAGCATTCTCGTAGGGGCACATGCCCATTCAAGTAGATTGGTTATTTCCGACTACACAGCTTTCAGGGTACACTTTGTTAAAAATGAAGGCGCACAAGAGCGGCCTCGTTCCGCTAAGGTAGCTTTGCTGGCGAGCTATCTGCAGGAGAGTTGCCTCAGTTCTGAGCACTAAGAGCAGGCCAAACGTAACTGTTTACTGCATGGCGAGTGTATAAAAGTGATGGTAAAATGACAACTCGAATGGGCAGAGTAACGTTCTCTGGAGGAGGCAAAAATACGCACTGGCCTGGCTAGTCAAAAAGCGAGCATATTAATAGTCTTCACTGCAACGGCAAAAACAAGCGTGGTCATGTTCGAAGCAGAGTCAAACACACCCAAGCAAAAGCACTTTTGCTGAGTCGGAGGGGAGATGGATCAGACACCGCGAACAGACCCCACGTCGAGCCCGAGCGTGAGCAGGACGGGTTCTGGCCACGCCACAATATCGATGTCGCATGAGCTGAACTTGTCTTCCTCTCCGGGCGCTGATGGAATCCCGTATTTGGCTTTACGCCATTTGGGCCTCAAGGCTCTCCAGCAGTTGCTCTCCCTCTACAACCAATCCTGGCAGATCGGGCGTCTTGAGGCCTGCTGGAAGATTTCCCGGATCGTGGCGATCCTCAAACCAGGGAAACCGGCAACGGATATAGACTCTTATCGGCCAATTGCACTACTAAGCTGTATTCGCAAGGTAATGGAGAAGATGGTGCAGAAACGGCTTGTTTGGGGCCTGGAGAATCGAGACATTTATTCATTGCAAATGTCTGGATTCAGGAGAGGACGTAGTAGCGTAGACAACATTCTGTCCTTGGTGTCAGATATTACCCGGCAAAAATCAGCCGGAAACATCACTATAACTGTCTTCTTTGATATCAAAGCAGCATTCGACAGCGTCGCACACGAAGCCATCCGAAGAGAGATGACATGCATAGGGCTTCGAGGACGCATGTTCTAGTGACTATGTAAGACCGGTACGTCTACATGACCACCAGTGATAGCGAAACGGCCAAACATCCCATCACGCAGGGAGTTCCTCAGGGCGGCGTCTTGAGCCCGACTCTTTTTAGCATGTGTCTTATACGCCTCCCAACAGTCCTGCCCAAAGATGTTAACATTTCACTCTACGCAGACGACATCTGCATCTAGGCTTCAGGCAGGAACCGTCGAAACATTCGCGCCGCACTCCAGAAGGCAATTGTGAAGATGAGAAAATATCTCAGATGCTGTGGTCTCATTTTTTCCCCTGAGAAGTGTACTGCGATGGCATTCACGCGGCGCGATGCTTCTCGTTATACACTCACCATAAAAGGTACTCCAATACCTTATATCAAGTCCCACAAGTTTCTCGGAGTGACGTTTGACCGCTCAATGTCATGGGCCCCACATATTCGGCGACTGAAGGAGCGGCTTCTGTGTTTTGTGCGCATTCTGCGGATGCTCGGTGGAAATTTGTGGGGCTGCCCTGTATCCTCCCTTTTTTGCCTATATAAAGCCCTTTTGGTCGGCCTCTTGCGTTACAGCCTGCCGGCCTTACATCAGCTATCGCCTACAAGCCCGAAGGTCATAGCTATGCGCACCTGCCTGGGTCTGCCTAAATGCACATCAACGGTTGGAACTCAGTGCGAAGCTCGGTGCTTTTCCACCACAGTGCTACAACGCCAAGAGGTTCTTCGAACGTCTTTTCGCCATTTGACTCGATGTCATACGCATCCTTTGGCAGACATCTCAGCACAGCATGTTAGACGCCTACTTCCAGCGAATTTTCAAAGACCTCAAAAGTCGATAGTAGCACCGTGGATACTGGCGCCATGGAAAATTTGCACAACAATACCCGCAATCAGCAAAAGTCCGCCATGCCCGCGGCCGCACTCAAGTTCTTCACACACGAGTATATCTCCAGTACTACAAAGGCTACACACATGTTTATGCGGATTGCTCGGTTCGCCCGGGCTCATCCGCCATGGGCGTGTGGATCCCAGCAGCCCGGTGCACTATCCAAAGAAAACTTAGCCACGAAACATCATCGACTACTACCGAACCGGTAGCTGTAAGGGCTGCACTTCACTACATTAGCGGACATCATGCCCAGCAATGGGTACTATTCCTCGACTCTCGCAGCGCCTTACAAGCCCTCCGAAAGCTTCACAGCAACCACAGTCAGCTTGTATGTGAAATTGGTGAAATTCACACAATGTCAGTGCGCGAAGATCATGCCATCTATCTTCAGGAGCTGCCTGGTCACTCGGGCATACAAGGCAATATTAGATCTGATGCAGCCGCCAGCGCAGGCCATGTTATGAGCAGTACGACCCAGCTTCCTTTCTCCGGAGAGGACAGCAACGCCCTTATCCTCGCAAGTGGATGGACTGCACAAATGTCGGAGTGGCAGGACCCTCACCCCAGGTATCTACCACTGCAGGCTATTGACCCGCACTGCAACTTCCGGTTTCCACGCGGCATCAACAAGCGGTTGTGAAGGAGTGTTGCACCGACTACGCCTGAATGTAGCATTTACTCGGAGTTTTAAGTTCAAGATAGGTTGGGACAATTCCCCTCTGTGCCGTACTTGCACTGTGCGTGAGACTGCAGGTCACTTGCTGTGCGTCTGCCCTCGATTCGCTGCTGCGGGGAAAACTGCAGCGAGCTCCCTCTCTCATGTACGCCATGGAGGCAGTCTGGAACTTCGTCATTTTCTTGGGCCCTGGGCCAATACTGCTGACAATACCTTAGGTACAAAAGTTCTACTCCAGTTCCTACGAGACACTGAACTACACTAATTTCTCTAGATCACAGACAGAGCAAGTGTGTCGCGATATCTACTCTTTCGCACTGTGGCGTTCATCTATTTACTTTGCTTGTGTTGGTGTCACTGGCGTTCATCTATTTATTTTTCTTGGGTTGGTGTTGTTTACTCTTTTTTTCGCGTCATTTACTTTTCATTTGTTTCAGTGTTTACATTAAAGATTCTCTTTCAATTGTATTTTTATGTCCGGACTCTGCTGGCAGGCATTCTCTTGTTTTTACTTTCTCTTTTTTCAACGTTTCTTGTTTGTCTTCGTCCTGCTGTAACCCTAATGTCTAATATTCACCACTCATCAACGTAGTCCCCCCCCCCCCCCAATCTGGTGTAGCAAGCCTTCGTCCCTAGCAGGGCTGACCTCACCAGTTCAATTAAGAGTCTCTCTCTCTCTCTCTCTCTCTCATCTCTCTCTCTCTCTCTCTCTCTCTCTCTCTCGCTCTCTCTCTCTCTCTCTTCTCTCTCTCTCTCTCTCTCTCTCTCTCTCTCATGAGCCCCTCGGCATAAACTTGACTTGCACTGTTCTGTCCTGTGAGGACGCTCGCGACTAAATCGTGTCTGTCGTGCTGGTTTCATTGGAAATAATATAGAAAAATTTCATGTATTTCGCCGTTACAAAAATCATCTTCGAACTGCACGTCATGCCCCCACACAAGGTGACGATGTAAGCTGCCGTTAGAAGCTCAGCACCGATATGACTAATTCCCACTTAGCTGCGATGACAGCAAACCGCTCCCCATAGCCGCTCAAGGAGTTTGGTCAGTGATTATACAGCTTCCGTTATAGCCGCACGCCCGCTCAGGCAAGTTTAATTGTCTAATGATTTTCGTCTTGAAATCATGTAAGCAGGCCTCTGCCGGTAATTTTTGTGCACGGGCAACAAAAACAACACAACGTGCCTAGAAACTCCGTAATCAAGCGGGGGAACATTTATTCAGTTTTATTGATACATGCGTAGCAGTAGTAACAACAAAGTTCACTTTATCTTTTAGTTTCCAAGCAAACTGATACTGCACCCGAGGCGGGGCTAAAAGCAGGTTATCATTCTGCAACCCTACCCCTATAGCCCCTTTAGCAAATTTAACAGAACCTTCGCAGTGCAAACTAGTTAGTGGCGAGAAGACAGAGCATAGGCGGAGTATTGACATAATTTTTAAATGGTCTTAGCAAGTCAGATACACTGTTCAGGGTCTATTACCATCGTAGCAGACTTAAGAGCTCCTGCTCGCAAAGCGCAGCCAGCTTTTCCCTTCATTTACTCGCGCCAATCCACGAGAAATGAGCTGATATTTAGGGGATTTTTCTTAAGGTGATTTTTCTCGCCGTATACTGGTAGATTAGAAAGGCAGGTCGGAGTCGGAAAACACCAAACTGTTGAACGACTGCATTACGGTGCATTATTTTAGCATTTTCTTGGTCACAAGTGCAGTTCTTCAGCGACGAATAACGTAGTTGAGTCGGTGCAGTTTTACGCGTCAAGGAATGAACCAACTGTAACAGCATATAATCACAGTGATTTCACACGTGGTAGATCACAGCGAACAGTGACACTGTCCGCATAGGTGAGACGTTGTATTAACGCCAGTAGTCTCATGAACTTTGCGGGGTCCTGTTCCCGTCCCCTAAATAAATGCAACCTTCCTTTCTTACACACAAAATATAGGATTTCACAGCAACAAGCCTAAAGTCATAAGTCCAAATACAAAAAAGAACAGTCTGTCCAGAGCTTGCGCAAACATAGCCAGCGGCCTTTCCTTTCGCGCACATCGTCAAAGCTTGAGAGTTGATCCGGGTTGTCGACATGCGGCGCTGTCGACCACGGGTGCGGGGTCACTCAGGCAGAGAAACGTTCCAACTATGCCGGTGAGCACTCGGTGTAAAGCGTCGGGAAGTTTCACGCCGATGCTAGAAGAGCCAACCAGTTTCAGGACGATGATGCTTCCCAGCGCGTTGAGCACTTGCACGATCGCCGCCACTCCAAGAAACAGCACTGGGTAAAAGGAAACAGCAGATCGTATTTTAAATGCCTGTTTCAATAAAGCCCTATGTTGCAAACAAAAAAGCGCCCCTGAGCCTTTTTTTCATTTTCCCTTGCTTCAATCTGTTGCTTATGACCACTAATTTTGCGTGTCATGACTGCATGTAATAGTGGCAAAGTGATAGTTGACCGAAGCACCATTACGGGAAAAGCAATTTTTTTTGCTCAAGTTATCGTTATGCTGTTTAACTTTTTAGAAACTGTGCTTCATTAGTTGTAGTCAAAATCAAGGTAACTAGACAATTTTAGCCTAGGATTCCCGGTACGCATCCTTTGGGAAACTAAGACAAACGTAAATTAGAGTTAAGCAGTTAAGAAATTTCCTATCTTCCAGTCGCATAATTTGCACTAATCCTTTTATAAACATTTTATTCTTAGTTTAAACGAACATATATTGTTAGGCAAATGCAGCCAAGCGATCATTAAAGCTAGCCTTTTGTATAAGAGATAAAATTTAGCTTGGTAGCAGTAGTTGAATATTTTTAAATTCCTGTTTAAAAAACTACCCGTCTACCATCGTTTTGGAGCTAAATGTGATCAGCTACAAACAATGATGGTTCGTCCGTGTTTTTTGGATTCTACAGAGCGTGCTGTTCCTTATTTTTGTTTGGTTTTCTTACAAATATAAGCATGTTCCATAAAAGTAGTTTTCAACTAGTCTTTCTGTGTGAATCTCTACAAAAAAAATCATGAAAGTCGTTTTAGGCTTACTATAGCACCTAGAAACAGACGTAAGTATATCTCCAGCTCATTCAAAGTCCGAAGCTGAAGTCCTGCAAAGCCTGGAAAACAGATTCAAAAACAATAAATTCAGAGCAAATACCAGTCCGAAACTTCACTAACGGTCGAATTGTTTCCAATTCTAGAAAGGCCCCGGCATTTGCTTGACCGAATGACATGAGTGTGTCAGCTCACTCAGTAGTATAGAAATTTTTCAAGTCTAACGCAGTCGTTATCCTTCAAGGATGTCTACATTCGTGCAGGGTAACAGAAATTCAACTCAGCCTTACGCATGTTTGGTGCCTTCACAGATGATGCCATCAGCTTCGAAGTTCTGTGCAATATAAGCATGATGCACAGGATGTTCAGCGATAGGACGGTCAGTCTTCGGTCAGACTCCGGCGGCACCCAGTAGAGGGCTAGCATCACAAGGACGGACGCGATTGACGGGATGGTGACGGTGTAATGGTGACGTCCACCCAACCTCCGCAAATGGAAGGAGACGTCCACGAACGACCTGTAATGGTGCACGTAATAAAAAAACGCAGTAGAGACCTTCAGGCTCAAAGCAACCTATGGTGCTAGCAGTAAAACTACGACAAGCGCTACGATAGTTTTCTGTGCGTCAGCTTGTGTTCGCAATGAGATAATTATCAACTGACAGTATTACCATTAATTGAGTTGATTGATTGTAGGGCTTAACGTACCGACGCTACACAGGTGATGAGGCGCGTCGTAGTCGAGGGCTCCGGATTAATTTTGACCACCTGGGATCTTTAACGTGCACCGAAACCTCGACAGGGGCGGTCTTGCTTTTCCCCTCCATCATAAAAGCGGCCGCCGCGGCCGGGAATCAAACCCGTGTCCTCGAGCACAGCAGCACAGCAGCATTACCATAGTTTCAATGAACAGTTCTAAAAAAATTCGTTTCACTGCAAAAGGCAGCTCCGAGTTACCGCGATTGATTTACCTCAAATTCCTAGAAGAAAGAAAAAACACGGAATCTACTTATTTGGAGCTCCCAATCTGAATGCTGCAGTCTTCCCAAAGAATGGGGAAGCTTCCCAACCGCAAAGAGTCGCCCTTTATGCTAATGGTGGATTTCTGAGTTAGCATCAAGGCCGTACCTTTTAAGATTTCCGTGCTAAGGGAAAGAAAATGCGAACAGTTTTTGAAGAAAAGCCAGTTTTTTCAACACTGATTATACCCTTGGTGGTAATTAAAACCTGAGAGAGCCCCTCGTACTGCGTGCTCCGCCGTTGGAGAGAAGAAACGTGAGGAGCTGGGCCTATGCTCTTGAGAACAAGCCTTTTTAATTTAAGTACCTCCGCGTGCAGTAACCAAGGTATCTTACCTCAAAATTGCTTTTCGGCTACACGACCCCGAGTCCCCCTTCAGTGTGTATGCGTATTCGCTTCTTAACGCTGTGTGTGGCATTCTTAGAGCTCCGCTTCATGCCTACTGTGTTTTGCCCTTTCACGCTGGAGCATTCTGTACTTTACACTGTCTATGTATCAAACTTTACTCCCGGCTTCCCCCACTCCACTTGACTTAGGCGTCTGTTCCTAATGTCATAAAGGCTTTCTCCTCTTCCCTCCTCCTTTTCGATACGAACTCTTTTCAAAGCAATCTTCTGGTTTGGTCTACAATATAGCCGTGGTTGAGATGCTAAAAACCCTACATGCGCAGGAAGCAGCTGCTTCTGACGTTGCTTTATTACCTGTCATGCTGTTCTTTAGTACATTGTAAGATGGAAAGAGCTCCTAAAATGAAGCGATAACTGCACTCATCCACTGTACCAGTTTCTAACCCGTTGCTTGAGATTAATTTCAGGTAGTCCTCCCTGCCATCAGTTTCATGCCAACCTAATGAATACATTTTGTGTCACCTTATTAAACATACCTGTTTAGAGACGTATGGTTTGAAAACAAGGACTTTGGTGATGTTCCACTCGGTTACTCGCGTCACTTTGGTACTTTCCCCATGCGTTGCCATCGACCAGCTTCACCTCATCGGCGTTTGTAGCTGGTCGATGCGATGCGTATGCTGCACACCTGCGAGTTCATAAAATTATGGTTTCATCGTGCTGTTTTGTACCACACCGGCCTCCAGAGTCCTTAAGGTGGCATGCCTTCTGCTTCTGTAAGGCACAATGCTGGTTTGGTGTTGAATAATTTCCTTTTACTGGTTCGTCAGACGGAAACCTCCGTAAACATAAAATAAGGGTATTTATTGGGCCTCATCGTGGTGTATACTTTATATTCTATTGAACAATTCGTCGCAGTAGCGAAAAGCCAACACGCATTTACTGTATGGCAACCCATTCGTGTGTCTATCTTTTCTGCACAGCACAAGCGTTGTGCAAAACGTCAACTGAGAACACGCCCCACACAAAAAATTCAAACGTTCAGTCATGGACAAACTGAAAGGTGATCACGAAAATGTGTAGCAGAACACCAAATAGCGTGATTTCTTTACACGCAGGTTTTAATTGACGCGTGGCTTAATTACAGCAACAAAGTGGGGTACTTGCGGCCTTTCCAAGTAGACCAACAGCAGCGCTATTATTGAACTCCACTGAACGGTATTTTTCCATTTTGCGTGTTCTGGTTCGTATTCTCCTGTTCACATTTCATTTGTTCATGACTGTGCATGCTTGCTGTGTGAAAAAGCCCTTTTTCCCGCACACTGCCAGCAAGGTTAGACAAAAGATAAAAGAATAAGGGGAGGAGAGGATAGTCTTGCGGTGTACTCCGTGGTCCTCTAAAAAGACCTCGCGGGCTTTCTTGGGAGCGCCAGCAGTCCAGATTACGTAAACCATTGTTCATAAAGCTTTTACAAATTCGCCGGCCCTTTCTAGCAGA
The DNA here is from genome assembly GCA_013339765.2 of Haemaphysalis longicornis. NCBI lineage: Eukaryota > Metazoa > Arthropoda > Arachnida > Ixodida > Ixodidae > Haemaphysalis > Haemaphysalis longicornis. Next base: position 13,319,379 of record CM023457.1, read on the forward strand.
AATGGCGAATTTGTTCTAACATGCCAATTTCCCTTTCAGTCATTGCCACAAACTATATTTCGGTATTTAGGCTGCCCCAACACGTGAATAATCGGTTGGTTGATTGTATTTTACATCATTTCAGACAGAACACAGCAGTCAACTATGCGCATACTACAGCTACAGCTACGAGTTATAAGGTCAATCTGGCGCCTAGTCACATTACAAACTACCGCGGCATAATTACTGTAGTGAGTGCGGCAGCCACGCAGTGTTCCTGGTGTGTCTTCTGCTGGATAGCTTCTCTAACCAAAAGAACGACTTGGGCTTGCGCTAGACACGTAAGCGAATTTTGCATAAGTATAACTGCAGCCAACACTATGACTGAAAAATTTTCTTCAGTCTTGCATGTTGCCTTGAAAAATTAAGTTCTCCACTGTGACTGCAGTTTACTGAATATCCGCTGCTGCCTAGGCCCGTTTTCTTCGTTTATATTCTTGTAATACCGTTAGCATAGCCAGTTTGGTTCTATAGGAACGCTGTCAATAATCACTACGTGTTTTTGCAAGACAGGAATCACTTTTGTAGCAAAGTTTCTTCTGGTAGTTTGGTCAAATTTCGCAGGGGTAGAGCATTTTATTACATGTTTTCTCAGCCTACTTTTCCAAGTATCCCGAGTAACACATGTTAGCAGAGAAGTTCTTACCTTGGCACAGAAGGTCCTCTCACTATATGAGCTATATGTGTAGTAGCACCCCACATGCTCCAAAACACTTAAACATATAGCACTACAACAAGAATTCAAACGACACACTTCAGTCTTACATTTGGTTATCACTGGCCGCGGTGTGCATGAATTGACCGTGTACGCGAATTTATTACGGTAATTAAATTTATTCCCACTGAGAAGTTGGTGGTTTTGTTCCTCCGATGGCAAAAAAACCTTACAAAAGGATAGTTACCCTGTCACATCATCGTCTTGGTGTTTTACCTGTTCATCGTTGGGGAAAAGGCTCAAGTCAACAGCGCAAGCAGCTTTCACGCTGAATGCTGGGCAACACCCAGATTTGACCATCGGGATGAAGCCCGGCAATATCTTCCATGTAGTCGAGATCTTGTCCTCGCCTGCAGGCCAAATTGATGTCAGTCATTGTATTTAAGCTTAGTTTAACAAAGCCTGGCTAGATTACTGCTTTAATAAGGTCCCACACTTGTATGTACCAAGTTACTGCATCTGATCGGCGCAAGCCAATAACTGTAAGACGGGATGGGAAAGGCAGGCATGCACTATGATGTGCAGCCTAAACCGGCGATCTCCAGGACATTTTCAGCACTTGAAGTTCCGTTACATGCAAACAGCGTAGTGACCACCGATGTGTTGCTGATTTTCTGTATTTTAGAATAAATATCTCGTGCGTTTAAACGGAACACCTATGTCCGCCTGCCCGCATGAAGACTAACTCATCACTGTCGTTCTGGTTGCTGTCGCTGTGGGCTCTGAGTGATATAGCGAAATATAAACCATACACGCCTGCGAAGGTTAAAATTTTACCCGGTGACACTTTGTTTTTCGTTTTCAATCTTGGTTGTGAACGTATGTTTGCCGCTGGCTACCAATTGAAGAATTGCCCTTACTGACACTCAAACAATGTAATTTAGTTTCAGGGGCCGGTGTGTGGGCGACAGTTACCTCCTCGGGATGTTCATTATTTATGGTTCTAAAACCGTTCTGTTAAAGAGGTGTAAGGTATGTGTGGTATTCCCTGGGATTTTTAATACACATTGCAAGGTACCTGAGTTCATACGTTTGAAGGCGTCGCGGCGTACGGCATCAGAACAGCAAGCCACCCTTCCTCCAAAAAGGTATGGCGTTTCTTCTTACCCAAATATTCCTGGAATAATCTATCTCTCTTTATTCAAGTTATAACTAACTAGACTTCCGAGTTTTACTACGCTGAAACAGGGTTATTTGGTGAAGTACATTTTTTGCGAGATTAAGCCCTATGACAAGAATGGTTTAATTATTTCCGAAAAAAAAAGGAAAAACAACTACAGTTCGTAGTCTGCACAGAAAACTGGACAAAGAGATGGTGCTCCTATTCAGCGAAAAATTTCCACCGCAGAGTGGTGGCCTCGTATTACTCAGTCAACATTAATTACCCCATTAAGTGAAGAGATAGAACTTTTCTACCTACGCATTGACGATGTCCAACTTTGGCCACCAGACCTCTGTCAGTTTGGCGGTAATGTCAAAGTACGATTGTAGTCTTCCGCGTTCCAGGTGAGTCGATGATCATACCAGTTCTGCAAAATCGGTACAAACTGTCATTACTGAGCCAAGCTATGAAGAAGCAAAGTATGGCGGAAGAAAGGAAAAAGTAATCAATGATGGCTTATCACCGATGCATGATCATTTCTTCCCTCTGACGACTGTCTTCAGTCGTGCAAATTTGGAGAATATCCAGAATATTTTCCCGTCACACCTCTATTAAAAAATGCTTCCTTGTTGAAGAAAACAACAAATATGAACTTGGCGTGTAAGATAGGCCTTCATTAAGATACAAAATAGCACTCGTGCTACCCAGTAGTTTGAAAAACAACGTTTCATTTATTTAATGTACGTTTCAATGTCGGTGTCTCCAGATAAGGTGTGCAATGCACGCAACGGAATATACATAGCGACAATATTACCACACAAGGAAAAATAGTGTAATATTTGGCACTTCACGAGCAGATTTAACATCGTGTGGGATGAGTCGCTGTCAGACAAAGTCAACCAACGTATTTTGTCAACACACCTTCCGCAAAACGGGGAAAGAGTAGAGAAACGACGATTTCTGGCTAAACGAAGGAGCCCGTACAGTTACCACCCATTCGTCCCTCCGTCTATCCGTGCGTCTGTGTGCGCGTGTGGGGGCGAACCGATAGCTGCTATGGTCCGTGTCTGCGTATGTGTGTGCGTGTGTGCGTGTTTGCTCTCAAGCTTATGTGAATTGGCATAATGCACACGAGTAAAGTGAAAGTGTTACCTTGAGATTAAGAAGAGGGCCAACTCACCGAGCAAAACCAGAGCTTGAGAGTAAACCAGCCGTCTTCAAGAGCCTGAAAAAAAGACCAATTCATTGCATGCTGAATACGGTGGCAGGTGCTGAGACGGACACAGTTACCCCAATGCAAGCGTTTACCGTGTAGGGCCTTTCACCATAGACGGTGATACCTCCTTTTCAGCGTGGAAGCCACTGGGAAATTATAATCTAAAAACACCCACAAATTGATGATCTTGATAAGAAAAGGGCAAAAAGGGTAGAAATTTAGTACTATTACTGGTGTTAATTGTACCTAGAAACTGTAGTAGTAAAAATTAACCGGTGTTACGGTTGTCTTTACAGTACCGTTGACTTCAAGGGGAGAAAGGAGCATTGGACGTTATTTTTCGAATAAAACCTCGAATCGCGTTACTAAGGGTGACATAACTGAAACTTATTATGATAAAGGCAAGTTCTCGGGTCGAGTTTCTTACAAAAAAACTCTGCAGAAATTCAGAGAATTATCTACTAATGCGTAGCATCCTTGTGCCGCCTGTCTTGACATTTTTCCACCAATTTTTCTTGTTTTTTTTTTAAATCCTGTCCAAGCAATTATCCCCAATTACGCTATTACAACGATTACAGGTGAAACTTTCGCGAAATCGGCACTATTGTTGCAATGTCATGCGTTATACGTTTTGCCATTTTCTGTACTTTTTAATATTTTTCTTCTTTTTTTAGTTTTTCAAAATTTGGTTAGACCAGTTATCTTCGTTTACGCCATTATAGCGATTACAGGTGGAACTTCCACGATATCTGCATTTTTGTCGAAATGCTGTGGGAGTACTCGGCAAAGAAAGCTACGCATTAAAAATGAAGGAAGCTCACACTAACGCGTAAGTCTTGAGGTAGCGAAGCTGTACGCCACCATCACGACCATCACGAAGGTTTAAGTCCACGACTGCAGCCGGTTTGCTTCTTCTTCGGTTGCCGCAACGACCTTTGATCCATCTTAATGGCTATGAGTGTGAGCTTCTTTTATTTTCCTGGGCGTGATAAGCATTTGGACATCTCTTGAATGTGCGTACGCTATGACGTGTTTTCCTCGTTCCGAGCAAGTATTGCCACGATATTGCAAGTCTTGGCCAATCTCTCTAAGTGGTTATGCTTTGCTTGACAAACGCGCGCAGCGGACGCTAGGCGGTCGTCGCGAATCACGCACACCATGAGCGTTAGGCAGTTTCTGGGTTCGTTAAACTGCCGGGCGGTCGGAGCGAGACCTGAGCTCACGTGCGTGCGCTCAGCAATTTCTTGCATTTTTAACGTGCGGACACGAAAATATTACGATTTGCTAAACAGCTTCGTTGTTAATTTATATTTGGCGACTTATACTTGTTGAAATTGTTGTACAGCGATATTTCGTTTCCCTGCAGAAACAGAGCCAACAGGGCGAAAAATTGAAAGCTTACAACATGTGTGATGTAAGGAAAAATGATGGCAATATGAACAGCAGTCGTCTCTGAAGTGCTGTTTATGGGTCTGGCAGTTGCGTCGTAACCCGCTGTCCCGAAACAGTCGCCTCTTGAGTAGCTCAAGCCGGGCTACATACCCGCCTTCAGAATCGGGGCACTGTAAGAAAATGGAAGATAGAGAGATACAATGTGAGCCACTCTGGCCTTACGTCCATCCTTCGATTCATTGAAGTGACCCGCCCCGGTTGGCTCAGTGGCTAAGGCGTTGTGCTGCTGAGCACTAGGACGCGGGTCTATTCCCGGCCGCGGTGGCTGCTACTCAGGTGGGGACAAAAAGCAAAAATGCCCGTGTGGCCAGATTTTGGCGCAGGTTAAAGATCTCCAGTTGGTCAAAATTAAATCCAGAGCCCCTCAACTCCAGCGCGCCTCATAGCCCAGGTGGGTTAAATCCCCGAAATTTTGGATTAGGATGATAGAAGCGATTGTCTTCGTCGCCAGCTCGAAGAAAGAATATAGTGTAGACAATTGATTGCACCGGCAAAAACCGACTAGAAAATTCGTTTAAAAAAAGGGTATTAAAGCGTTAGTTAACTACAGTAAAAACCTCGTTAATTCGGATCCCAAGGGAGTGAAAAAATATGTCCGAATTATCCGACTGTCGAATAATAGAATGAAAAACAAAAACTCACATTTTCAATTATTCTATTCCATACATTACTTTGAGATGTCCGGGATAGTTGTTTTTTTTTTCCGGAGAGAAAGAGAGGGAATAAACTTTTATTGAGCATTTATTTGCGTGGAGATGGCTTCTTAGTAAGTAAGTAAGTATTGTTGAATAAGGCGGACTTAGCCTTGCATAGCTTTTTAAGGACTCGCAATGTCAGTTGATGGCGCTGGTCACGCCAGGCGAAGGTAAACCGCTGGGCCGACAGGTGGCGCCACCACCTCGACGGCCTGCAGTGCGCGATCTGGGCTCGTGCGCCGGAGCACGCTGCTCAAGTCGGACAAGATGCGAGACCTTCGTACGTCCGCTTCGAGTGCGTACGGCGGGTGGCGTTGTAAGCGAGCCCCGCTTCTGAAGGAAATGGGCCGCCAGCGTGCCGAAGTCAGCTGCGCTGGTTTCAGCACATTTCGCAGGCGTGGAACTGTCTTTATTTTTTTGTCTGAGTTTTCTCGGCCAGTGTGCATGCTTTTTCGTCACGCTTGAAATGTGTTCCAGGTTCTATTTCTCTTCTACCATTTTCCTCGACGACTTAGTGACGGCATTTGCGTCGATATGCCCGTACGCATGTTGCATGGCATTTGCGATTTTACAAGCACGTGTTTCCTGAATAAACTGCACTCTAACAAGCCCAGAGGTAACATTAACAATGATATTTTTAAAAGTCAAAATTTGTGAACTACGGGATCATCACGCCCGAGGCACGCAGCGGGATGTCATTGTGTGAGTTCCTGAAGCTGCAGGCAAGATTGCCTGCTGTTTTGTCCTCTTCGTGGCTTTAAAAAACTAAAAGGTTATCCTCTGCGAAGAACTGAAATAAAATTGCCACGAACCATGCATTCTTATTTGTTTTTTACCAGCCGCAGGGTGCCCTGGACTGAGGGCTTCTGCCGCTTTCAAGCGCGAACCTCTTAGTTTAATAAATATTTCACCGCCACCACCGCTACCAGCGCCTGCCTGGCTTCAAGCTATTTTATCTTGTGTGTTTAGCGACTCCCGTGTTTCCTTTGTATGCCGCTCCGCAATATTGTTTCAATAAGGAAAGGGTGAGGTTGTGGTTCCTATCATAAACTGTTTCTTCGTTTATTTGGAACATTTCTCGATATAATTTGTTCCCCGTTACGAGAGCAATCTAGACGCATGCATGCGCAGGAAACGCCGTGGCATGCATACGATTCGTCGCGCTCGACTGTGCATGTCGCTTTGTTGATCACTTCTTCGTCGCTTGCGTTTCTAGTTAATGTTAATTTCAACAACAACCTTCCTTCGGTCTTCATTGCGTGACAGCATATAACACCAGTTTAACCGTGCAAAGCCGCCAGAAACAGGAGTTTAATCATTCATATCGTCACTATGTTAGCAAAAGACGAGGGCTGTTAAAACCTTTTCTTTACTTTAGTCCAACTCTGTTATCGAATGTTTGACGGTTGTGTAATATTTGCTGGGGTTCATAGTATCATACAGTCTGAAGAAAAATTTCAAATATTATTGGACATGTACTGAAAACCCACCCTTATATTTCAAGCTGTACGTCCTGTTGAAGCCAATCTGAACCGTCTATATAGTTCAGGCTTAGCAAAGAAAGAATCGATTGCAAGCTTGTTTTTACGGATTGCAATAATATTAGTAATTCGAAACAGCGAAATTTAGCTAATGTTTCAATTTGAAAGTTTTATGGAACGAACGGAAAGTGCAGACTGCCTTATAAAACTCCTCTGAATCTTCCAAAAAAGAGACTTCAGGTCCCCATTTGTGCGTCATCCAAATTATAAGAAAATTTTTGTCGCATCACATTGCCGTTATGAGCCGCTCACATTCGAGTCAATTAGAAACTGCCGTAATTTTAATTTGAACTACATTTGGAAACTGACGCACGCAGTAGTGGAGATTTGCGAATATTTGAGGGGGGCGAGCAGTATTTTTTAACTGTAATCGAACTTCGTACGCACATCACTCCAATAGCACGTTAATTTATTCTTTCTGAATAAAAATTCTTTAACTGCATAATTTATTCTGCAAATTAAAATTCCAGCGCACAAAAATACGGCTTGGCTATTTCATTCCTTGGGCTTCCTCGCCCATTACTTGGACGTATGACTACTACTAAACTATCATAAGACTTGAGTCCAGTGGCGTGCAAACTAATACACAGTTAAATACTAGCATACTCATCCACGTTTTCTTGAAGCCAGGATGGAACTCTCATCATAAAAAAGAATTCAATGCATGCTTTAGTCACGCATGTCTGTCAAAGTGCCGAGGCCCGCATTGCCTCGGACATAAACAATTTTACCTTTGCGATTCTGCTTTCTGGAAACGGCTGAAACCTAACGATGGTAAACGAAAAAGCACACCCAACGGATGATAACTTTCAGCGATATCAGCGCGCTAATAGTATTGTACGGCCAAACATTCCTACCTATACGACAGCGATGGTATGCAAGGCCGCACTATAGACCATTTAAGTGACCGTTCAGTTGTTGGCGGATTGGTCCTGAATAAGTCGCAAAGCTAAGTGCCCCTTGAACGCACAAACTTACCTTCGATTTCAGCGACCGCAATGAGCCCTACGGTGATTAAACACAGGGCCAGTATACAGAAGAATCGCGCTCCCATTGACGCCTTTCCTCGCGCATAACTCGACAACCCGCAACCACGGCAGAAGCGAAGGGTAACATGCAAACTGTTTGTGTTCGGGAAGGGGGCGTCAGGCTGGAACGCCGGCTTCGTCTTCCGTCTCCGCTTCCTCCTCTGTTGGCCTTACTGTATTACTTCTGACCTCACATGGCGCGTTTAGAAAAACTGTTTGGTGTGATTGTTTTTTGACCGTAGCTCAGTCTTGGAGAAAAAACCTTCGCGCAGTGCTCAGAATGTATTCCGCTCAAGCGTAATGAACTAAGAACCGTGGATGGATTCAGTTACACTGTACTAAAAGTGTGTGAACACCAAAGCTTAAGGAGCCATGAGGACAAATTACAAGTTTGTTTCATTCGAAATATTTCGTGTTTTGTAGCGCTCCTAGCACTTGCCCGGTAGTAAATGTTGCCGTATTCACTAAGAAATAATTCATCAATTTAGGTTAAAATTTTGATTCTCCCGCCCAAACTCGTGCGTTTTCGGGACGTCAGCAACGACGCCATCATTGCTGATTCGGCTGCAGCGTTGCTTGCCGTCAGTCTTCCCAGATGGCGTTACCCATACTCATGCGTGAACCGTTGTCTGCGTGCTTTGCTTTCGACCGAATTTGAACTCCCCTCACCGCACCCGTGAGAGTAGTCTTTATATCCAGACGGGGCCGTTGTGCGCACTTTCCGGGCTTGGTACGCACTACACGTGTTCCTTGCCCGCTCACTGTTTTATCGTACGAACACGCACAGGGCTCACGACGCATAGGGGCTGGCGTCCGTATCGGTGTTCGTCGCGCGTTCACTGTGCTGTCACCACAGCGCGCACCATGCGTAGTAGCTGCGTCCGTACAGCTTAAATACACATCTTTATCTGAAACTAAATACTTAATGCTGTTGCCGAAGCGACGTAAAAATACCTAGAGTATGCACGGCAGTAAAGGGAGCGCACAAAACCTTTCCCAGGTAGACTCGGATGCCAAGTCTGAGGAGAACGTCCCGCAGGCAAGCAAACATACCGTAATTACCCGATTCTAACGCGCACTTTTTTTCCGGAAAAATAGGTCGAAAAATCGCATGCGCGTTAGAATCGGATACGAAACCGAAACTGCCGAAACAACGGAAATTTCGTCCCGCCCATCGCCATCGCCATCTCAAGATGACGCCAAAGCTTTTAGCAACAATTTTTCGGACACAGGAAGCGTAGGCGCTAGGCTTTTCTATCGGCGTTCACACAAACTGTCAAATCGTTCCACTTGCGCGCTTGATAACAGCAATGGCAGCAGCGGCTCTCACACGTTCAAAACGAGCGGTCGGCTGAAGCGTGCGCCTCTGGAGAAGCTCGCAGGATGGGCGTGCGAGGCGTGGGCCACGATCCCATCGACCATGGTTGAACGTCCGTTATGAAGTGTGGCATCGCGAACGCGCTTGACGGCACCAACGACGATATGTTGTGGTCAGCGGAGAGCGACTAGGAGTGAGATGAGTGAGATAACTCCGAGAAATAAATCGCCCGTTTCTCTCGCATTCGCTTTTCTTGCTCACAAAGTTCCGTGCGCGTTACAATCGGAGGTGCAAGTTTTTTCGGTTTTTTGCCGGGAAAATCGGGTGCGCGTTAGAATCGGGGGCGCGTTAGAATTGGGTAATTACGGTACAGGGAATTAAAGTCACGTAGTTTCAGCTACCCACCATCAACTCCTCCACACCCTATCTTTGATTGGGAAAGCTGGCTCGTCCCAGCTCGCGGGAATGGTAAGAAATAGCAGTAAGGCCTCACTCAGAACGTCGATTGATTTTAGATGCGAACGCATCTCATTCACTCGCCTTGTCCCTGCATCCATCCGGCGTTGTCGGCGTTGTCGGCGTCCACCCCTCCCCCATTCTCCTCGCCGCACCAGCTGCGCTCTCCACCGCTCACCCCCTCTCCCCTCCGATAGCGAACGCTCTCTCGCGAAAGTAGAGTGAACGAGAATAAGTATTCAAGTTCACTCTAGCGAACGGCATTGGATTGGATTCTTGATTGATTGGATTGATGGCTTGGCGTGGATGAATTGGATTGGATTTGGATTGGATTTAAAGTGGATTGTGTTGGATTGTGTTGCGTCATGCCGCCGGAAGCGCACTGGCGCCGGCGCATGTGCAGTACTCTCTCTTCCGCGGTTCTCCTCTCCTTCGGACGCGCTGCGCATATAACCGCTCGTGGCCTCCGCGATTTGCTGCCGGCGGCTGCGCCGTTAGCCGATCGCGGAGGCACGAACCAGTGTGCCGCTCTCCGGCGGCCGCCACGCGGTGGCACCACCATCTCACTGAGGTCACTCCTCGGGCGGCGTTGCGTTGGCTCGAACGGCGGAGACGGAGCGGGTGTGTTCGTTTTGTGCGGGGAAAAAAAATGTAACGTGCATCTCGCGCTGTTGTGATGCGACTTAATTAGTGCAACGACGGTGCCTAACACGTGTTGCGTCCCGGGATGTCGTTTCTTGTACAACGATACAACAGAAAATGTTTCCTAGTTCTGTTTACCGAGCGAAGGGGGAGCTGCGTGAGAATGGACCGAGGTGCGCCATTCCAAGGCAAGAAACGGGAGATTGCAGCTTCGATTATAAGTGTGTGACAGTGTGTGGGAATGCATTGTATGTTACAATGAAAAAAAGCAATGTACCTTTTTGAGAGCATGCTGGACCTAGAATTTGCAAGGCTAACTTAAAGACGGATTTTTGATAGATCAGTCAGTAGTAGCGGTGCTTCATTCCCTGTTTGCAAACTTGTGTTGCCTTGCGCTCAGTCTCGCATGTAAAAAATCTTTGGCACGTGCTTGTGCTTTACTTTTCATATTTCCGCGAATTATCCCTTAGGGTTCGGCTTGTTTGTTTTGTAACCGGCGCGTGGACCGCTTCCGGGTTTTTTTATCTGTGTTTCTTGCTCTTTATGTCGTACGTCCCGTCGGATATGGAAAGGGTGTCACCTTGTTGCTAACTTGATTTTTTATTTCTTCGACAATGTTCTAGATCCTATTTTCATGGATCTTAAATTATGAACGTTCCGAGAGTAATGCATGCATAGCAAACGCCGCGCCACTCACTTTATCGACGTTCATATGTGCACGTCACACTGCGGACTGCTTCTTCGACGTTTGTGTTTCATTATAGTCTTTTGTAGAGGAGGAAGTCACTTTAATAAACTTCGTTCAGAAAAGCTTCGCGTAGTTCTTGGCTACGTGGCAATATTCTGTTTCCTCCGTGTGCTGAACTTTGCAGCGCAAAAAAATTTTTTTTTGTACGCTGGACCACGCTCTTTTGTCTCCCTTCGTAATATTGAAATGTTTTTGTTTTAATGTTCTTTTTCCGCTTCCTTTTTTTGCAAGGATTGCAAAGCGTGGAAGCGGAAAGACACACGGTGCAACATATATCTCTTCGTGTTTTGATACTTCGCGTTTCTGCAGCGTTTTTAGATGTTCTCAAGTATGTAGCCACTCATCGAAACGACAATACTATTGTGCTATCTCTTAAAGCGTTCTCTACATTCCAGAGCAATCAACGGATTCATTAAGCGCAGTCTGAACGACGCGTAGTTGGTTTCTTTCAGTTTTTTTTATTGTATTTAGGCCCACAGCAGTCCCTGACTACGGAGCTACGGTATGTGTGGAATTTAAAAGTTTTGCTTCAAGAAAAGAAGCAATAGAGATTTCAAAATCCGTAAACACGACGGCGCAGCGCTTGTGCCAGAGGACGCAGAAGCCGTTGCTGTTCGCGGCCGATGTCTACGGTAATTTACTTGGAAAAATAAAACCTCAATGAAGGCAGGTGATATACACAATGACTGGACTATTCACCTCTAACTGCTAGGAAAAAAAGCACACTTAATTAGCGCGCAAACACCAAAAGCAGCGAGCGTTTGCACGCCAACAGCTGGTCAATATGCCGCACGCGCGGCGGCTGGATGCCCTTCGTGCGGTGGTGGCGCCTGTGGTGGCGCGAGCGGGTCCTACATGAAACGAGCGCCGAAGTTTCATGACCAGTAAAGCATTGAAGGACTCTGATTATACTAACAGAAAGCGCTGCCTGAGATTTGAAGCCAACCCTGTCGAAGCCACCGTAAACGCTTTAGAAAATTCAGGCCCACCGAAAGAAACAATCGATTTCAGGCTGTTTCTACAGATTGCAATAACATTAGGCATCTGTAACCACATAGATGAGGACGATGTTCCTATGCCAACTTTTGTGAAACGGAAGTCAATAGTCGACTGCCGTTATAATACTCACACTATCTCTTCAAACAATGGGCGCTATGTCTTAATTTTAGGGCGCACCCAAATTTTAAGAAAAGCTATATTACATCACATTGTAGTTGTAAGACATTCATATTCCAGGTAATTTGAAACTGTAATATGTTTATTTCGTGGTTTTTAAAATACATTTATGAATGATACTCCCAGTTGTGGAGATCTATAAATATCTCTAGTGCAAAAGCAGTTTTTTTTTATTTTTTGGCATCGAACATCATACACACATAATACTGCTATCGCACGTTAACTTACCCTAACCTAGTGAGTCTAATTCCCAAACAAAATATTTATACCGCGAAACTAGCATTGCCATCACACTGCCCGCTCAAAGTACTGCTCAAAAACTTCGTTCCAAAGAACGTCTTCACACCATGTTGTTGGACGTATGTCTAGTACCATTTCAAATACACTATTTTAAAAAATCACTAACGCGATAATTTCACACTATTTTAATGCGAGAAAGAAGATTCATCGGTGTTTTTATAGAAGCCAGAAACTCCCATCATGGATAGATTTGATTGACTGAACAAACTTTACTCAAGACACCAAGCGCGCTGTTAGGGCGCCAGATGAATACAGAAGTTGATACATGCCCTAGTGATGCATATCTATCAAGAACAGAGTCCCACCTAGTCGGAGTAAAAAACAACTTTAGCTTTGCAGTTCTCGAAACAGCTATAGCTTAGTTATTGATTGATTTTGATTGCACGGTTTAACGCGTCGACGCAACGCCGGCGATCAGGCACGCCGTAGTGGAGGGCTCAGGATTAATTTTGACAACCTGGGGAGCTTTAACGTGCGCCGAAATCTCGCGCCCACGGACGTTTTTGCTTTTCGCCTCCATCATAAAAGGGGCCGCCGCGGCCAGGAAGCGAACCCGCGACCTCGTGCTCAGCAGCTATAGCTTAGTTATGGCGAAGAAAAAGTGTGTCGAACTGATGCAAACTTACAATGTCAGAAAGCTTATATTGTTGGACAAATATGCGTGCCTTCATGACCGCGACGCTACGCAATTCCACACTATGGTGAACCCTGTGTCGTGTACTTTCTGTTGATACCTAGAGCTAAAATCGAGCTTTGAATTACCGCTCAGTTGTTCACGGAGGATGCTGAAAGCTACTTGAACGTAGGAACTTACCTTCGCTTCCAAAGAAAGTCATGCGCCATACCGTCAAACACAGGGCCCCTTTAAAAAAGACTCCTGCTCCCATTGACGACTCTTGTCGCGCGACGTAGACAAGTCCGCAACCAAGGCAAAACCTAACTAGCCCGCAGTCAGCGTGTGTTCGGGAAGGGGGCGTCATGCCGGCGTAGCGGCTTCGGTTTCGTTCGCTTTTTCCCCTCAGTTGATCGTACTGCATTACCCGTGCCCTTGCGTAGCGGGTCGAAAGAACTGCTTGCGCGTGGTTGCTTTGTTTTGTGATTATTTTTATTTCGCCGTATGTTCTTGAAGGAGGATACTTTGCTGGACCCTTCAAAAGCTGTTCAGGACGCGTATTTCCAAACGCTTCGCTGCACAGAGCACCCACGTGACATGTCTGTTCGCGCGAAGGAGAACGGTAATTTAACGTGGTGATTGGCGGCGCCCCAAACGTAAAGCGACCTAAAACATACCAAATAACTTTTATCAACAAAAACAAAGCGTAGACGTGAGTTTTAAAAATGGAATTTATAAAAATTAAGCAATGAGAAAAATACTAAGAACTAAACCTGCTGGGGCTCACACCCAAGCCATCAGCGCTAGTATTCAGTACTCTACATCAAGGCCACAGAGCCTTTTTTTTCTTTACTACCTACTGGATACAACAACACAAAACAAAAAGGCATGCATACAAAACACTTTAAGGTAAAAACACAACCCCAACCAATACACGTTGGCCTGTGTGGTTATGTTAAAAGCGCCTCATGGTAACAAGGGTGTCTAGTGTGTGCATCCAGCTGGGTTGCTGTTCCTCCAGTTTGAATTCACCTCTTATGCAGGCAACACTCGCAGTGAAATAATCCTTAGCAGGCCGTCCATTTGGATTTGCATGCCTGACATCCATACGGGGTTTGCATAGGCTATGCAGGCTCAGGAGCATGAACATGTCCAAACGAACACCCTCTTCATTATAGGTACGCAAGAAACGTATACTATACGGTGTGACCGGCACTTCCTTTTTAAGTGTTCACTGGAGAATGTCCCAATGAAACACAGCATCGGAACAATCCAAGAAAATGTGTTCGACTGTTTTCGGCTTATGACAAAAGGCACAGTTGACGTCCCAGGGCACAAAAATTCCCTTTTCTTGCAGCCATGGTTTCTCCGGCAGTGTCCCGGTGTGCAGTCGGAAGAAGAAACTTTTAGTAGATGGTTTAACCGGCATCTTTTTAACTCGCTTTAGGAGATTTCTTGCCGAGACCGCAATGTCTATGGAGAGCCCGAACAGTGGGCTCGTATGAGAAGGCGCTCAAAAGGATATCGCGCGCAGTGACATCACACATCTCACGTGGGTTCTCTGTGCAGCGAAGCGTTTGGAAACACGCGTTCATGACAGGAGTAGAATAATTTTTAAAAACCAAATTGCTGCAGTCATCCTTTTGCTAAGAGTGCATTAATTTCAAATCTTCAGCTCGAACTCAATCTAGATTGAAAGTACGGGGAGACGGTATTAAACTCCAAAATGAACTGACTTTCTTGTTCACTAAACTTAAGTTTTTCTTTTTATACTACTTGATGAAGCACTCGCCTCCTGTTAAAAAACCTATTTTGAGATTTATACTAAATACAGATTTTGGTTTTACCTTGTTTATTTACTTGGCTTTAAACTGGCATGCCTTAGCTAGAGTGGGTTTATTTTTGCATTTTCTGTATAATGGGGGAACATGAAAGAGGTATTGAATAAGTATTGGTTATATGTAGCCTACCATAATAGAGATTCGTAGCTGCTCAGTGCGGAGTTCCGAATGGTCTTTCGTGCGGGTTATATGCCTACTCAAGGGAATTGGCAAATGCCGACAACATGGCGTTGGCCAAGGTACACCTAAATTTCCATACGTTCTTTGAATGATAAAGCTTGCAAGATTGCGTTTCCTTGCCAAACTTTACGGCTTCGTCGCGTGTGTATTATGCTTGTTTCATGATTATGCCATAATACAGTCTCGCAGTTTAATTGTGCATAGTTCCGAACAGTTTTCGAACGGGTGACATACCCAGTGAAGGGATTGGCCGATGACGGTGACAGCTTCTGTTACAAGCTCAGGGCCGATTCACAAATCGCAGTGTCTAGACTGCCG
Organism: Haemaphysalis longicornis; assembly: GCA_013339765.2. NCBI lineage: Eukaryota > Metazoa > Arthropoda > Arachnida > Ixodida > Ixodidae > Haemaphysalis > Haemaphysalis longicornis. Next base: position 13,334,759 of record CM023457.1, read on the forward strand.
TCCGACGGCACTCTAGCTGATCGCTGCAGGCAATGCTACAGTGCTGTCCGACGACATTCGAATATTTAAGACTAGGCTAGCACCGAGCGAAGCGTCGGTCGTTGTAGTAGTAGAGGATTCCGTCTTGACTTATCGATCCCGACGACGGTGTTTCCAGACCGGCTCTTGCCTCTGGTGATTTTTTTTTTTCATCTTTAAATGAACTATAATTGTTTATAACTTAGGTTAGTTTTGGGTGTTTTACGTGATTTCTTTGTGTGCGTTAGGTCATGTTATGTTATGTTTAAGTTAGGTTGCCTAGCCTTACGTTATCTAGAGGGAATGTAGTGTGAGACGCGGCAATTTTGTTACAAATGTCGATTGACGTCGATATAGTGGAGTGTTTATAATACCGTCGGACAGCACTCTAGACACGGCATTCACACTTGTATGCGACGGCAACACACTCCTCTCCCTTCCCTCTCTAGCCGCTCAAGGCATTCAAATCACGTAAGCAGACTTAAGTGCGACCAGTAATTTTTGTTGACCGTCAACAAAAAAAACGCAGGGGGTCAGGCAGCACGCCTTTTCTAATCATAGGAAAAATTAATTAGTTTTATTGATATATGCGTAGAAGTAGTACCAACAGCATTCAGTTTACATTTCATTGTAAGTAATGACTGATACTGCCCGGTGCAGTGAGGCTCAAAAGTGTTAAAACTTGGGCTGATTGGCACATTATCGAAGCAAGTGTCTCCATCTCCAGCATTTTCGCTCAAAATTCTGACCACTCAGGAACCTTATAAAATCACTGTAGTAAAGTGATATCTTGCCTAGAGCAGGGGATCGACATGGATAGTTTCGGAACTTTAAATTTCGTTTGCATTCTTCATTGTGAAAAGTTACTCCCATATATTTTAATGGAGTTGTTTACATGGCTCTGGGATGTAGTACATCCCCGTTCAAAGCTTAAAACTCCGCACGATGCATTAAATAACTTCACAGTAATCACTTCTGAAGGAATAGTGATGATCCGGACAGCTGCCCCTGAGGTTCTTTCTTGTGTCCCGTTCGTCGCGCTATTTTCCCCACTTTGAGCGAGTACCCCTCCCCCCTCCCCCTCCCTAGCCCCTAAAGTAGCTTAACAGAATTATCATAGTGCAAACTGCTAAGGACGAGGAAAATTCCCTTCATGGGCAAAGTATTAACATAATCTTAAGTGGCCTTACCAAGTCTCAACTTAAGTGGCACTGATCAATGCCAATATTCAACCCTGATCAATGCCATTATAGCAGACGTCTGCGCGGCTGCCCAAAGCGGGACCAACTTGTCCTGTCGTCATTCGTGCCCATTTGTGGCAATGAGCTCACATTTACTGGAGTTTTCTGAATGTGCATTCGACACTTAGCTGGTAGACTAGGAAAAGTTGGCAGACATGAAAAGCACCAAAAACTCTATCCACTGCATCACGGCGCATGCATCGATCGATTTTTGCTAACTTACACTACTGTTCCGACGGTTTTCCTGCGATCATTAACATAGTTAAGACTGTGTACACGTCCAATGATGAGCCAAACTTGACCGCGTGGTCACACTGATCCTTACGGGGTGGAGCTGCGGGAATAGCAACACGCCCCGATAGTTTAAGGCACTGTAATAACGCCGGTAGTGTCGTGCCTCATATGAGTCCTTGTTCCCTTCCATGGAGTAGAATGCAACCTGTATTCTTAAACACAAACATAGGCAGTTCACAGCAACAAGGTTAAAGTCATGAGTCCAAATACAAGAAAGAACAGTCTGTCCAGAGCTTGCGCAAACAGTAGCCAACGGCCTTTCGTTTCGCGCACATCGTCAAAGCTTGAGAGTTGATCCGTGTTGTCTGCATGCGACGCTGGCGACACCGGTGCGGGGTCACTCAGGCAGAGAAAACGTTCCCGCTGCGCCGGTGAGCACACGGTGTAAAGCGTCGGGAAGCTTGACGCGGACGCTAGAAGAGCCAACCAGATTCAGGACGATGATGCTTCCACTGCGTTGAGCACTTGCACTATCGCTGCCACTCCAAGAAACAAGCACTGGGGTTTAAAAGAAAAGAGGCAGAATGTATTTCAGTGCCTGTTTTATATAAAACCCTTTGTTGCAAACAAAAAAAGCGCCACTGAGCCTTTTGCGTTCTCGCCTGCTTAAATACTGTCGCTTCAGGCAACTAATTTCGCGCGTGATAACGGGATGGCATACTGGCAATGTGACAGTTGACACATCGTTAGGGGCAAAAGCAAATTGTTTACTCATGTTACGTTAGACGATGTTAAACTTTTTAGAACGGTTGCTTCATTAGTTTCTAGCCAAAATCAAGGTAACTAGACCACTTAAGCCTAGGACAAACCCGGTACGGCCTCCGTTGGGACACGAAGATGAGCGTACATTGTAGTTAAGAAATTGCCTATTTCCCGTCGTATAACTTCCGTCCCCAATCTTTTATTAACTGTTACTATAACTTTAGAGAACACATATTTTGTTAAGCAAAATGCAGCCAAACGATACTTCAAGCGAGCCGTCCTCTATACAGATAAAATGTAGCTCGTTATAGGAGCTTAATGTTTTTTCCTTGTTAAAAAATTGCCCTCCTAGCTCATTTCTGGCGTAGTGTGATCAGCTACAAACGATGAGGTTGGTCCGCATTTTTAGATTCTACAGAGCAGTGGTTCATTATTTGTTCTCTGGTTTTTTTAATAATATAAGCATGGCCCTAAAACCAGTTTTAACTTGGTATGTGTGAATATCCTACAAAAAATCATGAAAGTCATTTTAGGCTACATAAAGCACCCAGAAAACCGAGGTAAAGTATCATCTCCAGCTCATTCAAAGTCCGAAGCTGAAGTTTCTGCGAAGCCTGGAATTAGATTACGAAAACAAGAAATTCAGAGCAAATATCAGCCCTAAACTTCAATCTTTCACTAACTGTCGAATTGTTCCAATTCTAGAAAGGCCCCGACCTTTGCTTGACCGAATGGCATGAGTGTGTCAGCACATTCAGTAGTATAGAAAATTTCCAAGTCTAACGCATTAGTTGTCCTTCACGGATGTCTACACTCATGCAGGGTGACAGAGATTCAACTCAGCCCTCACGCATGTTTGGTGCCTTCACTGATGATGCCATCAGCTCCGAAGTTCTGTGCAGTATAAGCATGATGCACATGATGTTGAGCGATAGGACGGTCAGTCTTCGGTCAGACTCCGGGGGCACCCAGTAGAGAGCCAGCATCACAAGGGCGGATGCGATTGACGGGATGGTGACGGTGTAGTGGTGACGTCCACCCAATCTCCGCAAATAGAAGGAGACGTCCACGAACGACCTGTAATGGTGCACGTAATAAAAAAAAACGCAGTAGAGACGTTCAGGCTCAAAACAACCTATGGTGATTGCAGTAACTCCACGACAAGCGCTAGAGTTGGAAAAACTACGATAGTTTTCTGTGCGTCAACTTGTGTTCGCAATGAGATAACTATCAACTGACAGCATTACCATTAATTGATTTGATTGATTGTAGGGTTTAACGCGCAGACGCTACACCAGCGATGAGACGCGCCGTAGTGGAGGGCTCCGGATTAAGTTTGACCACCTGGGGATCTTAACGCGCGCTGAAATCCAAACACACGGGCGTTTTTTCTTTCGCCTACATCAGAAAAGCTGCCGCCGCAGCCGCGCGGAATCGAACCCGCGTCCTTGCGCTCAGCAGCACAACAGCATTATTATTGTTTCAATGAACAGTTCTAAAATTTGTTGCATTGCAAAGCAGCTCCGAGATACCGCGATTGATTTACCGCAAATTCCTAGAAGAAAGAAAAAAACACCCCACCTACTTATTTGGGCCTGCAAATCTGGATTGTGCGGTTTTCTCTACAGCATGGAGAGCTTTCCAAACCGCGAAGGGGCGGTCCTTGATGCGAATGGTGGATTTACCGAGTTAGCATCAAGGGCATAACTTTGAATATTTGTGTGCTAAAGTGAACGCAAACACGACGGGTTTGAGATAAGCTAGTTTAAACGAATACCTATTAATTCTAAAATCGGGCTGCACCTCGTACTGCGTGGTCCACTGTTGACGAGAATACCTTAAATTTTGGCCTATGCTGTTGAGAACCACTTTTAATTTAAGCACGTTAGCGTGCAGTGCGCAAGGTATCGTGCCTCAAAAAGTTGGTCTTCCGTACGACCCGAGTCCCTCAGTGTGTATGCGTATTCGAGTCTTAACGCCTGTGTGTGGTATTCTTAGAGCTCAGCTTCATACTACTGTTTTCCCTTTACGCTGGAGCGTTCTGTACTATACATGTATAGCATCAAACCTTTCGATACGGTCTATTTTCAAAGCATCTTTTGGTTTGGCCTACAATATAGCCGTGGTCGAGATGCTAAACCCGTACATGCACAAGAAGCAGCTGACCTGACGTTGCTTTATACTTGTCATGCTGTTCTTTAGTACATTGTAAGATGGAAAAAGCGCCTGAAATCAGCGATAATCACTCATCCACTGTACCAGTTTCTCACCCGTTGCATGAGATTAATGTCAGGTAGTCTCCCTGCCATCGTTTCATGCCACCCGAATCAATACTTGTTGCATCAGCATTATCAAACATACCTGTTTAGAGACGTGTGGTTGAAAACAAGGCTTTTGTGATGTTCCACTCGGTACTCTCGCGTCACTTTGGTACTTTCCCCATGCGTTGCCTTCGACCAAGCTTCACCTCGTCGGCGTTGTAGGTGGTCGACGCGATTCGTATGCTGCACACCTGCGAGTCCAGAAAAATTGTGGTTGCATCCTGCTGTTTGCATACATACCAGCCTCCAAAGTTCTTAGTGACATGCCTTCCTGCTTTTATCAGACACACGTTGCATGATTTTCGTGTTGAATAATTTATTTTACTGGTTCGTCAGACCTAGACCTTCGTAAACATAAAGAAATCTAGGGCCATCCCCACTAACGTGAAACCTGGAGAGGAGCGAAGCGTATTTTTGGTGCTTTGGCGTTTTTTTCCAACGGAGATGAAACCGTTGGGGCGTAGAGGTATACTGCTTTGCTGTAAGTCTCGTGTCTTTGAAGCACAAAGTATTCCAGCGTTGGAAAACCCGGAGTATGCCGGTGTGTTCTAATTATAGTACGCGTTTTTCCCACGGAGATGAAACCTTTTCGCGCCAGGCGTTGGAAAACGAGTGTCCCCGGGGTGTTCTTTTAGTACGCGTTACCTTCTACCGCAGGGCGTTGGAAAACGAGTGTCCCGGTGTTTTAGCACCGTGACTACTGATACTACGACTCCCGTTTTTGCTTGCACTGCGTAGACTGGCTTCAAATTAGCACACTTTTCATCGTTTATCCGGTTGAAAAATCGGTAATTATTTTACAAAGCGCGAAAGAAGAAAAACTACCATGCGCGGTTTGCGGCGGCCGCACCAACTAAAGCTGTGACGTTGGGAGGAGCGGGCACCGTGATTGAACGATGCCCAAGGTGTGCAAACAAACAAGTTTCGGTTTCGGTTTTCGGTTCTGTAAAACACAACCGGTGGGCGTTGTTGGATGGGCATTCTCAATAACTCAGTAATCATCGTACCGCGCTTCTGCCATGTTGTCAGCTGTAAAAATGCATAAAGATAAGCCTCCCAGGACGGCTTGGAATCGTAGCATTCACTAGCCGAGACCTACGCAGTGCATGAACGCCCTCCGCGTACCCGTAGCGCCCAAATGCATGCGCTTTTCCCCCATATTTGGAGCTTGCCTCCCTCATGCCTGTATCGTAAAAAGGCGTGTTCGCACCAGGCCAAGGGTCTGTTCATTCTGGCCTGTGCCCACTGCCTGCAAGAGTCGGTGCTTATGGCAACAGCACGCCAACGAGAACTCGCTAGCGCGCCAGTGCCAGCCTGCGCGCGTTTTGTGAACTAGTTCGTGGAGCCATGAACGGTTGCGGCCAAAAAAAAAAAAGGTGAACTCAATATAGAAAACTCGGCGGAAAACGAAAAAGTTAACTTACAAAAAAAGAAAGCACGTACCCGCGGGATTCGAAACTCGTGACTTGCAAAATACTTGCGGTGGCATACCTACCGACCCAGACCACACGGCCACGGAGCGGGCTGCCGCAGCCCTTGGTAATATAGGGTATATATTGTACAACCAGTTTACCACTTTTATTTAGTTTGGCATTTCAAGTAGTTTAGGTGACTATTTGTTGTATTGCGCTCGTGCAGTAAGCGTCGCCCGAGTTTCCACAATAGCTCACGTCTAGCAATTGCATTTCGTAGACGGAAAAGCGTTCGCAGATGCGTAGTCGTGCTGCTGACCGCTGTGCTTGTTCGCCCAGCGCAAAAAAGTGCTTCCCGCACCCTAGTTTTACGCTGTACGGTAAAAATATCAGTTGATTTTATTTCTTTAGTACCTATATTGACTTCGCTGACTCTTCTCCCGCCTTCAAAAGGCCTTATATTTTCCTACTGGCGTACCAGTCAGCGAAGCGTCGCATGTGCGCTTGTGCAGCGCTTGTGTGAAGCGACCTTGACTTGGAGCTAGATACAGTGTACAAACTAACCAAGTAAAGAAAGGCAGATTCTTCCATTCACAAACGTGTCCTGGCTTCGTTTCAACTGAGCGAACGAATTGCGACGACCCGTCGGCGGCCGGCGGACGAAACGCTGGGCCGACTGACTCTGTCTGAAGGCCGGGGAGCCGTGCAGTAGCGCAGCCAATTGCGAGCTCGGCTCCTCGCGACGTCACACGAAAACGCCGCAGAAAATGGGCGAGCGTAAAGAGAGGAGGACAGCATTTTCGAATTAATTTTTCTACTAAATAAAATCGCGTAAACGCACCCAGGGTGGTCGAAACATGGCCTGGGGACTCCGGACTACAATTTGCGCAAGTAATCCCGCAATGTTTACATATCACTTCAGTGTCCCTTTAAGGGAGCCATGAAGAGAAAATACAACTTTGTGTAATTTGAAAGAACTAGGATTCAGTATCTCACTCAGCTCCATTACAGCCCCAAAAGATGTTTTTTTAACGAAAAAAAGCAAGAGGTATTTAAAAACTTTCAAATTTTGCGCCACAGTGACGTGTTATGAGCAAGAATGACGTCATACGGGCCAACAATAAAACATAATTTTCAGTGCGTTAACTACACGCTAGCATTCAATAGATGCGGTCAAATGGAACTAGAGGCCCCATTACAGACGTCCAGTCATGTGTCGTCGCGACAGGTCAGTTAGGCGGCCGCCAATCGCACAAACAAGGTTCCATGACATCATAGAAAAGTTGCGGAAAATTGGCTAGGGGGTCGCGACTGCTTCACACGTTTTCTTTAACATCTCCGTTATTTGTTCGAAGATTGCGATGATATTGGTATCATTGTTATCGGGACTAAGCAGTCTTTCTAATAAACCCAACTTGTATTTTGTCTTCATGGCTCCTTTAAGGGGCTTCGCCCCTAAAATGAGGGTTTTTATTAGGCCTCATGCGTGACATATACTTTATATTCCATGGAACAATTCGCTCAAGTAACAAAAGCCAACCACGCACTTATTGTATGACAACCGATTCGGCTGTCTAGCTTTTATGCGCAGCACAATTGTTGTGCAAAAATTCAACTTGAGAACAAGCCCCCAACAAAGAATTCAAACATTCAGTCATTGACAACTGAAAGGCGATCAGAAATATGTACCGCAACACAAAATAGCGCGATTTCTTTACATGCAGATTAAATTGACGCATGGCTTATTCGGGAAATGTCGCTGTCCAAGTAGACAAACAGCGCGCCATTATTTCAACTCCTCAAACAGTGCTTTTAAATTTTGCGTGCTCTGGTTCGTATTGTCATTGTGCTCGCATTTCGTTTCTTCATGACTGTATATGGATGCTGTGTGGAGAAGCCTTTTTTTCCCGCGCGCTTCCAGCAAGGTTAGACAAAAAATACAACAATAAAGGCAGGAGAGGATACGCCAGTGATGTGCTTCGGGGTCCTCTAGAAGGCCCTCGCGGGATTTCTTATGAGCACCAGCAGTCCAGATTGCGTAATCTAACGTATATAAATCGTTTAACAAATTCACCGGCGTTTCTTGCAACAATACCGAATTCCGTTCAAACATGCCAATTTCCCTTTCATCATGCCACAGACTTGGGTATTTAGGCTGTGAGAACCCCTGGATAATCCGTAGGTCGATCGTATTTTATGTCATTTCAGACAGAACAAAGCAGTCAACTATACGCATAATACCGCTACAACTACGAGTGAGAAGGTCAACTGGCGTCTAATCACATTACAGTCTACCGTGGCATAATTGCTGTATTGAGTGTGGCAGCCACGCAGCGTGCATGGTGTTTATTCTGCTTGATACCTTCTCGAACCAAATGAACGCCTTGGGCTTGCGCTAAACACGTAAAGAAGTTGTGCGTGACTATAACTGCAGCCACAACTAAGACTGAAAAATTCTTTTCAGTCTTGAGTGATGCCCTGGAAAATTAAGCTGTCCACTGTGACTGCCGGTTACTGACCATATGCTGCTCCCGAAGCCTAGTTGCTTAATTTATCTTTTTATAATAAGGTTAGCATAGCCAGTTTGGTTCTATGAACGCTGTCAAAGATCACTACTTGTTTTCGCAAGACAGGAATCACTTTTGTTCCAACGTTACTTCTGGTAGTTTCATCAAATTTCGCAGGAGATATGCCACTTTATCACATGATTTTTCAACCTACTTTTTGAAGTATCGCATGCAACACGGGTTAACATGCTACATTGGTCCAGATCTTCTCTCAGTATATGAGCGATATGTACGTATAGTAATATTTGATATACTCCAAAACAGTTAGTCACGGCACAGAAAAAAAATTCAAGCGACACATTTCAGTCCTAGATTTGGTAATAACTGGCACGGTTGTGAATCAAATGACCGTCTACGGGAAGTTATTATCAAAACTAAGTTTCTTCTCAATGAGAAGCTGGTGTCTTTTTTTCCTCGCTATTGCAAAAACATACCACAACGTAGCTACCCTGGTAGATCAGAAGCTTAATGTTTTACCTGTTCATCGTTGGGGAAAAGGCTCAAGTCAACAGCGCAAGCAGCTTTCACGCTGAATGCTGGGCACACCCAGATTTGACCATCGGGATGAAGCACGGCACAGTATCTTCCATGTAGTCGAGATCTTGTCCTCGTCTGCAGGCCAAATGGATCACAGTCATTGCAGTGAAGCCCGTTTACGCAAGTTTTACTGCTGTAATGAATAAAGACCAACATTTATTGCGCCAAAGTTGCTGCATCTGAGCGGCGCATGCCAATAATTGGATGAACACGCAGGGAAAGCCGGGCATGAACTGCAGTCTACCGGCGGCCTCCAGGTAGCTTAAAGCATTTCAAGTTCCCTTACGTGCAAACGGCATTGTGAGATGGCTATGTTGCTTAATTTTTACATCATTAACGGGGTACTGACACGAAACTTTCGTGTTATGTTCTTTTCGCCGGGTGCCTACCAGCCCACTAATCACAGAATGGCACACTACACGATCGATCGCAGCGTAACCAATCATTTACGGCGTAGTTTATTCTTGTCAGTCATTTTCACTTTCGACAAAACAACGCCGAGCGGCTGCATCCCCACGACGTCACCATTCTTATCACACCGCCGCCGGTGGACGCGCGCGCGAGCAAGCGCCCAGACCGGCCGAGGTCTTCACCATCCCCACGCGCCCGGGCAGCATGACGTCAGGCCCAAAACCATGACGTGTACACACGGCGTAGCAGTGCGCGCCAACCCCAGCCAGAGCGTCGGCCACGTCACGGTAGCCCCGACGTCCGCAGTTTGGGGTAAGGAGTACATGATGTCATGCTGGCCCGCTCTGGGCTTTCTCGCGCGGGCAAAGATTAAAATCCATTATACTGAACTGTTACTGTTGAAACTTGCTGGGAGATATTTACCGATAAAAAGACGCTCCCCTCCGTTTTCTTTCCGCGGACGCACGGCCGGGCTACAGCGACATGGTTAATTGAAAACAGTGCGTTAAACCAGCGCCATCTCTCGCCCCCGCAGCGGATCCTCCCGCGGCGAAGTGCGAGGAGGTGGCGCCGCTCGTCGGCACCCCAGCAAAGAAAGAACTGAAACTAAAGCGTGGCAAACTGTTCGCATGGCGACGCAGTGAAACATCTCCCTCGCGAGGGGCACGATCAAATGCAGAGCATTTCCGAGGCGCACGACGTTAAGTAGTTTGCGTTACGTTAATGTTGTTGCACTTGTGGCAACTGCTGACGAGAGAGCGCTCGTCAGCAGTAATTTTGAATGAGTCAAACGATATAAGGCGCGTTCGTAGCGTCCCATTCTGTGTCGGCTTTGTGGCGCAGTGGGTAGAGCTACCATGTACATTGCGTTCCGCCCGCAGGGTCGATGGATCGAAAACCTGGCGCCGGATAGTATTTTCTTTTATATAGTGTAGGGGGGAGGGTGCAGGACAACGACGGTGCGGACTACGACGGGACAACGCGGGGGACCATCGTGAGTTACTGAAATGCTCTGCATTAAAAGGAAGCATTTACATAGTTATCCTCAGCTTTGAAACTTCGTGTCACTACTCCTTTAAAGGTCTGTGAGTGCGCACTTAGAATAAGTAGCTCGTGCGTTTGAAGGGAGCACCTATGTCCGTCTGCCACCGGCGAGGATAACTCCGGACAGGCGTTTTAGACCCTACCGCTGCGGGCTCTAAATAGTATAGCGAAGTATAAGCCATACACGGGGATTAAGGTTACAATTTACCCGATGTACTTTTTTACGCTTTCAATCTTGGTTGTGAACGAATGTTAGCCGTGGATACAAACTTATAATTGCTTTGCTGGTGCTCAATTAAATTCCGCTTTCACGGGTCCGTGTGTGGGCTACAGTTACCTTCTTAATATGTTTAGCATCTATGGTTTTAAAAAAGTTCTGTTAAAGAGATGTCAACGTCTGTATGGTATCGCCTGGGGTTCTTCATACACATGCCAGATATCTTGACTGATAAGTTTGGCAGCGTCGCGGGGTACGGCATTACAACTGCAAGCCAAGCCACCTCCCCTCCAAAAAAAAGGAGAAGAAATGGTTCTTCTCACCCAAATTCTTTCTGGAGTATTTGGGCCTTGTTATTTTTTATACGCGTTATACTTAGCTATAGTTCCAACTTTCACTACCCTGAAACAGAACAAGTTATTTTGTAAGTACACTCCTTCGCGATATTACTCCCTCCCCCAAGGATGCTTTTATATTATTTCCGGAAAACGAATTTATAACACAAATAAGGTCGTGGCCCACCCTGAAAACTGGCAAAAAGAAGGTAGCTTCATATTCAACCAAACAATTCCCACACAGGCTGGTGGCGACGTATTACTCAGCCAATATAAGCTACCCTATTAAGCGAAGAGTGAGTGAGTGGAGTGAAAACTTATTTAGACGAGCTTCAGGCGCTGATGGCTGGGTCGCCCGCCCGTGGGATCTCCCTCTACGTCCGGGAAGCCCTGGTCCGCGCTGGCTGCCCTGGCCTTTCAAACAGGCTACGCTGGATTGAGAGGTCACTGCTGGCCAGTTGGGCCGCCCACTGCTCGTACGTGGGGTGGCGGATTTGGGTAAGGGATGGGTTTTTTGACACTCCCATACCATGTGGTACAGGGTGCCAGGCTGAGGACAGAATTACAAGGTAGCTAGGGTACATGAGTAGAGGGTGGGGTATACAGTAAAAGCCCCGCTTATATCGAACACGGATTATCGAATTATTGCCTATATCGAACCCTTGTATAATTCTGGTAAAAAATTACATGCATTAAAACTCTTTAGATCAAACGCGATTTTGCTCACAATGGATATATCGAACTCTCCCGAAGCGGGATTTTTCGCTCTCCTTCGGCATGCGTCACGCTTTCCCGCAATACAATCGGCGCGCAGCGGTGGCGCGGGTGTCCCTTGCGACTCCCGCGAGAGCTCGGGCTAGTACACTGTACTCGGGCGCGTCCAAACCGAGCCGTGGCAGAGTGGACCAGCTCCACGCATGCATGCCGTTGGAGCCGAAAGCGCCACATTGAGGCGCTGCGGGTTGCGGTGTCCACCGAACTTCAAAGTCCGCGCCACTCGCTGCGCGCGCTTGCTCGGTTCGCTAAGTTTGCCGTTATTCTCTTGTATCCATGCTTGTCTCCGCTCTGTCGAAGACGCCGAGGACTCCGTACCGCTTCCGACCACGAGCGAAGCCGTCGCTGACGTGGCCCTGCTACGGCGATACTGCAGTAGCCATTGAGGGCAGCGGTCGTGTGCTTGTCGACTGTTTAGATACCGTGGAGCAAGCAGCCACCAGCAACGCGTTGTGCTCCACGAAGCAGGCCACACTCACGCAGTTCTTCGCCCCAATAAAGTATTGTTTTAATTCTGAGAAAGTGTCGTATCAATAGTGAACTGCAGGGTGGTAAGAGCTCGGCGTTAGCTCGTGACTTCCGACGGCAAGATTGCTCTCATAGAAGCTTTTTTCCTTCAGCTTTCTAAGATCGAAATTTTTGCTTATATCGAACTATTTTACAATCCTCGCGCTGTTCGATATAAGCGGGCTTACTGTATAGCAAGTTAAGTGGGGTGGGGATATAATTCGTTCGAAGTCGAAGAGATAAATTTTTTCACTTACGCATTGACGATGTCCACTTTGGCCACCAGACCTCGGTCAGTTTGGCGGTAATGATGGAAAAGTACGATTATATCTTCCGCGTTCCACGTGAGTCGATGGTCATACCAGTTCTGAAACATCGGAGCGAAATTTCACGCCATGGCCCAAGGCAGGAAAAGGCAGACAATGCCGGGACAACGGCAAGACTTACACATGATCGCGTTATCGCCGAGACGCAATTTTTACCTCTGTTAGAAGATATATTTAGTTGTGTAAATTAAGAGAATCTCACAGGACATTTTTTTAGCGATGATGTCTATGGCTAGGGTTTAGCAGATTATCTCCATCAACACAGCTATGTATACAAGAATCGCATGGGAGCGTAGACCCACCTTGCGGCGCCCACTCAAATCCCCGGAATCGTAAAACATTGGTTCCACCTTTAGCGGTATCTAAAAAATTCGAAAAAGAGTTATAAAACGTACCTACAGCCTTCATATTTTTATATTAAACGGCTTTAGTGCCCCTAAAAGATGTCCTTCCCAGCAGTGCATTAGAATTAGAGATTATCGCTGTAAGTTTGGTTTTCCACATTGTGTGTTGTACAATGAAGCTTGGCCATCTACGGAATGGAGTAGCGATTACAGAAAACAGCTCAACTCTCGTATTATCGAGAGTATCCCAAACAAATTATATGAGATTAGGCACTAAGACGACTCCACCATACACGCCGAGTTTAGTTACTTGTCCATAATTAGCTCACACTAAGTTGTAAACGCTATACAGAATTACTGTCTGCTGTCCGAACATGGCCATCTACGGAGGGAGTATGGCTACAGAAAACGGCTGTAAGTGTTGTTTTACCTGAACTATCCGGAAAGAAATTATGGGACAATTAGCCGCTAAGATGACTCTAACATTACGCACCACAAGGTTCGCTGGTCTTTTTTTTTTCACGGAGTGGGAGAGTACTGAATTTTTTGTTGCACTCTAGGAAAAACAATGTGCCGTTTGCCGTGTATGACAATTTTAGTAAGATGCAAAAATAGCACTTGTACTGCGTAGTCAGTTTGAAAACTGAATGTTTATTTATTTATCATGCTTCTCAATTTGTACGCTCTAGATAAGCTCTGCAACGGCGCGCAAAAGAAACGCGTAGCGACAAGATTGCCCAAGAAGGAAAATGGGGAATTATTTGGTACTATCACGAGCAGATTCGACATCGTGTGGGACGTGTAACTCTGAGACAGAGTCAACCGAGGAATTTTCTTATATACCAAACGTAAAAAGGAGAGAGCCGAGAAGCGCTGAAATAAAAGCCCATTACAATTACCGTCCATTTGTCCCTTCGTCCATCCGTTTGTCGGTGTGTTGCGGACGGGTGAGCATGGGGGCGAGTTAGGTAGGTGGTTTTGTTCCGTGTCTGCGCGTGTGAACGCGTGCGTGTACGCTCTGCATCTTTAGTGGTTAAGCACCATGCACAAAGAACACGTGAAAGAGCTGTCTAGCGCTTAACAAAAGCATCAGCTCACCGAGGCAAAACCAGAGCTTGAGAGTAAACCAGCCATCTTCAAGAGCCTGAAAAAAGGGCAAATTTAATCTCATGCTGAATATGGTGGTGTGGGTCCGACGGGACACAGTTACCCCCAATCAGAACTGTTGACGAGCGATTACCGCCTTTCACCATAAACGACGATACGTCCCGTTAAGCGTGGAAACCATTGTGAAAAATTATAATCGAAAACACCCGCGAATTGGACGGTCTTGATAAGGAAAAGACAATAAAATATAGAAATATGGCTACTCTTTACAAGTATTTTGCCGTAGGCAACAGCAGTAGTAAAAATTAGGCCACTGTTACGGTAGCCTTTAGAGTACCATTTAACTCATGCGGAACGAAAGGAGTCATTGGACACTTTTTTTTTTCGAATAAAAGCTGATAGTCACGTTACTAATAGCGATGACATAACTGAATTTTATTATGGTATGATAGAACCGTGCTTTCAGCTTGAAGTTTCCCGCAAAAATTCGATATTTAGCGACTTTCCACATGTTATAAATTCTCGTACACTCCCATCGTTTTTTTCCCTTTCTTTCAAATGCAAGCGAAGGAGGCGAAATCAAAACCTTACAACGTGTGTGATGTCCGGAAAAATGATTGCAATATGAACAGCAGTGGGCTCAGAGGTGTTGTTCACGGGTCTAGCAGTTGCGTCGTACCCGCTGTCTCGCAACAGCCGCCTCTTGAGCAGCTCCAGTCGGGATACATATCTGTCTTCAGAATCGGATAGCTGGTAGTTAAAAAAGAAACAAAGAAACATACAAACATTATGTAGCCAGCGTCACCTTTTTCGACTCACAGAGTGAAATATTTTTATTTCAGCTTGTAGACCATCTATTGTGTAGACAACTGATTGGGGGATCCGCTACGGCCAACTAGAAGATTCCGTTTTAAGATAAAGCATTAGTTTATTATAAAGGTTTGAAAATCCTGCATGTCTAGCCACAAAATTGGCGACTTCTTAAAGAATAAAAAAACACGTAAATGAACGCTGGAAATGCGGCCAATATTGCTCTGAGACGCTCTAAAAAATAAATAATTTCTCTGAAAAAAAAAACGTGCACTAAATTTGAGTCTGAGCGAGATTCGAACCAGGGGCCTCGTAAATGCGAGAAAGCATAGAACCCCCGTATCACCACAGCTGGGGATCTAGATGACTTAAGGTGTACGTAATGAATGGGTTGTTTCAGGGTGTGAACACAGAACTAGCAATTAGGCGAAAAAGGAAGTCCATTCTCCTGCCAGTCGTGCTGACAGGGGTGGCTGCCCAAGCCACCGAGTTGTAGAAAACATTGAAGTACTCTGGCTATAGTACGTAGAGAGAAGAAAAAGACGCAGATGGAAAAAAATTCCCTCGCACTTCCCCGAGGGGGAGAGTGTGTAAGTGCGAATGCACGGTTGTGATTGCGCGATTACGGTGGATATCGTGATCTTGGAGTTCACTGAGCGGAGAGAGGAGGAAACAGCGGCTTGAGCAGCGCGCGCCCATCTCCCCCCGTTGCTGAACTGATTCAAAAGAAATGTCACAGCTTTTCATATCACTGGCTTAATGCACTGGGCTTGAGAACATGAAAAGACATTTGCAAAAACAGGAACAATGTTACGACGGGAGACAAAAGAAGCGTACAAAAAGTGGAGCACACGGAGGCGCAAAAAGCGAGCTAGCGATGAAGATGGAATGAAACACAAGTAGCATGCAGTGTGACGGCACCATCAATAAAATGAGCGGCGTTTGCACATGCATTACCCGAACATCGAAGAAACAATCCCTACCCTTTTCATCATAGAGGGGCAAACTGAAACGCCTGGTTCGGCCACGCGCGGTTCGAACCCTAGCATGTTTCAAGGACTCATGCTGGCTTGCAAACATTTGTATATGAATCCGGCTTTAAACGACTCTGTTATTTACTTTTGATTCTGAAATCTATGAAATCTCGATCTTTTTTGGCGTTCTTCGCTTAAATCATAACAAACTAACTTTCATAGAGAGTCTCGCGTTTTTTTTTATTACAAGAGGTGTTACGGGCAGGGGGGGGAGAGAGGGGGGGGAGGGGTGCGGTGGAGGGCTAATACGACTGGGACAAACTACCAAATTATCTGAGACGACTGTCGAGCTTATTTCATTAGCATTCGTCCCAGAGCCCCCTACCGACCGTGTCGCAGACATCGGACGTACTGGTTTTGTTTGTGTTTTAAGGATTAGTCTTAAATCTCTGTTTCAAGCACGCGCGTTGTAAGGTTGAGAGAATATGGGATCCAGAAAAGTTAAACTTGCTAGAGTAGGAGACTCGTGCTGTTACAACTACTGACCGAACAGTAAGTAGGGGTATGCTTATTGCCGTGGATGTTTCAAAACGTCAATAATCGGCTGCCGACTTGCGCTAAAAAAATTCCAGGGCCGTCTCCACTAACATGAAACTTGGGGAGGGGCGAAGCATGCAGTATGTAAGCGTATTTGGCGCTTTGGCGTTTTTGCCACAACTGATATGAAACCGGAAAGGGGGGGGGGGGGGGGTAGAGGTATACGGGTTTGCTGTAAAAGTCTCGCGTCTTTGAAGCACGAAGCGCTCTATCGCGAAGCGTGAACGAGTATCGCAGTGTTTTTTTAGTACGCGTTACGAAGCGTAACCAGCGCGAGGCGTAAAAGTGTGTCCCGGTGGTATTTTTTGTTTGTTTGTTTCGTTTTTTTGTTTTTTAGTGCGCGTTAAGTTCTAGCGTGAGGCATAAACGAGTTCCCTCGGTGTTTAAGTATCGTGGCTTCGTGAGAAGGCGATCACGACAATGACAGGAGACGCCACCGCCCCAGCACCTAACGGGCTTGGCCCGTAAAATCATCAGCGATATAAGCCTAGCGTAGTCCCTGGTTTCAGTTAATATAGTGCGTGCGGATTATTTTCTAAGTATTTTTACCCAGTGTTAGGTCTTTCTTTTCATGATCGTCCATTTGTTCTTTTCCTTTGTACCATTTTCTTCGGCAGCTGAGAGACGCCATCTGAAGCTATACACTCGCAGATGTGTTGGGTGGCATTTGACCGTATTGCAAGCACGTCTTTCCTGACAGCCACTTGGGATCGGTTCGGCTATGCTTTTAAAGCGAAGCTTGCTATGGCTCACTGATGGCGTCCGTGCGCACACAAACGCATTGCAGAAAAGCCACTTTTATCTAACAACGATGGCGATCGTGATAGAAGTGAAGAGAAAAAAAAAATAAAAGCCACCTTGCACTAAACTCGACCAGCTCCATATAAGCCACTCAGAACCATTTAACCTGTGTATGTATATGGCGGTCTTCGGCAGAAGACTAAATAAAACACAAAATAACGTATACAAGTGATTTATTGTATAGTACCCTCTTAAGTCTCGAAAACTTCATCGTCCGCCACCGCAAAGCCTTCTTCTTGCGCTCCCTCGCCGTTAAAGACCTGCACTACTACTTCCTTCTTGATTCTTCTGGGCGATTGCATTCTCGCCTGGCAGCGCGGCGCGATTCCTGATAAGCCGCCTCTTTTCGAGGGTCCGTATCTTTTTTTGCTTGCCTTATTCCCCATGTGTGCGGTACATAGTCGGATAGAGTTCTGCCGCCGCCACCCGGCGCTCCTAGTTATGAGCGCAGGTGGCTTCTCCAGCAACGCGGAGCGAGTGACGTTAGAAGCACGCGGCAGTCTTTTTGTTAGGGGTCACTTTTTGATCAATCCCTCGTGATTATATGCTCTCTCTTCCTTCAAATTCTTAAGTTTCTAATTCACAGTGATGTGCAGCGGACACATTAGCTCTCTTACGCCCGATTCCTGGCCGATCTCCAACGTGGGGTACGAGGCGCCAGGCGCTCTCAGAGGACGCACGCTCACGGGAACTCGCTATTTTCTTGTCATTTTCTGTTCATTGACGGCGTAACCAAGATATTAAATAGCTATTCGGTTTAAAAAGATTCCCATGGTCGGAATTGGACCTGTTGTCCCTCTCGTTGTGAAGCCGCCGTCCATCCGACTGCACCATTCCGACTCTGGTCTAAGGCGCGTTTGGATTTGGAGTAGGGTGTCTGAACGTGCAAAATTAAAAGGAAAAAGCCATGCACTACTCTGTCTAATTGACGACGACGGTTTAAACGCGAACCTTTCTTCATGCAAAATCAAATAGCGAAGGGGTCAAGGTCATAGCCGCTGCGATCAAAAGTCCCAAATTGCCTGCAAGTTAAAGTCACAGCTCCAACGAGTCAAAATCCAAACCGAGCTAAGGAAGTAGGCTTCTATTACAGGGCGCAGCGGTCGCTTTTTCGATGGCAGGCGAACGCAAAAACGCCCGAGCTGAATTCGAGATTTCGGCGCATGGTAAGGATCCTAGGGTGGCTCAAAATATCCGGAGCACTCCTACTACGGCACGCCTCCCCTCATAACGTGTGTAGTTTCGGCACGTTAAACCCCATAACCGATCAAAGTCTGAAAATCTAGCGAGTCGCAGTCCAAATTCAAAGGACAACCAAGGAAGCCCATCACGGCAAAGCTTCGCGTTCAAACAATTGCCATCGTTAGAGGAGTGCATTGTTTTAGCAGAGGCTTACCGTTTTATATCTGTAAAGCTGGGGGAAAGAAGAAAAACAGAGGGAAATCTCTGCCCACAACTGTCGGAACTCCTGCAATGACGCTCTGCTGCTTCGGCTTGGGTTTGGATGATCCCACAGTTACAAAATGCTCGCTTGTAAAAGTTATCATAAATGTTAGCTCTGGGTTTGTTAAATCGCAGTTTATTCCTGATCTACACCAGTAGGGGGGCAAAAAAAGAGTGAGTGAGGGGCATTGATTGCAGGTAGCTATTTTTGGAAACTTGAAACAGTTGGCACATTAACCAATGTCACTGAAAGTAGGAGTACCTTCGTGAGAGCGATGCTATGCAGGTCCAGCCTATGCATACCTGTGCCAAGTCCTTTCTGTCCGGGGTTTAGAGTTAAATACTGCTTCAAATTAACGTTAAGTTATTGCCAGGGGGTACAAAATAAGTCCCAAAGATAATTGCGTTTTGAACACATGCACTTACCTTCGGTTCCGGCGACTGTGATGCGCCCTATGATGAAACACAGGGCTGCTAGAGAAATTAATCGTGTTCCCATTGACGTTTCTGCTACCGCTAACACGACAAGCACGCAACAACGGTAAAAGCAAAGCGTGAGCCAGCGAACCGCGTGTGTTCGAAGAAGGGGGCGTCATGCTCGCGTGGTTACTTCGGTTTCCGTCGCTGTTCCTCCTCAGCTGGCCGTACTGTATTACCGCTGACGCTGAATAGCGTATCAGAAAAGCTGCTCTTGCGCGATAGTTTTCGGCCCTAGCTCTTGGAGGGAGAAAATTTGTGGAGCATTCAAACGGTATTCCATACAAGGAGTAAAGATATAAAAAATACTAGAAGGTGCGCAAACACGTAACTTGCATCTCAATTCATCTCTGCTTAATGGGGCAAGGAGGCGGCGTTAACTTCTAACATTCTATATAAATGCTCTTTACTGAATTCTTCTCTTTTGCACCCCCCCCCCTCCCAAGAGCGGTGATTATTATTTTTATTTGAAACTAAACATAATGCCCATATCAAAACGACACAAAGAGGGTCTCGCCCAAAATAGACGTAGCACTGGAGTAACGGGAGTAGTACGAACAGCTCACAAGGTAGGATGCGAAGTCTGCGAAGGCCACCCACAGGCAAGTACACTACAGGGAACTTCGATAACGTAGCTCGAACTACCACCCACCAACACCTTCATCCTATCTCCACTTGGTAGAGCTGGCTTGTTACAATGCTCTCGCATAGGGAGAAAAAGTATGGGGGCCTCACTCAGACCATCAGCTTAATTTAATGAGGGAAATTAAGGTGAAGTTCTTCTGTCTGTTTTTGGCTCAACAATGTACTTAGTTGGAACATGGACTTCCTTCACTGGAACCTTTCGTTAACTGTTTCACTTCGTAGAATGCCGCCACGCGGTCTGGGCATGCGAGTGAGTGCGTGTGTATTTTGGGGATTAGAATATCTTACTAATAGCGTAAATTTTATGCCGCTTGTCTTCAGAGTGAGTCCTTTGCAGCCAAATTGTTTTATTTATTCTAAATCCTGTCCTGAAGAAATTATCTCCATTTACGTATTATAACGATACAGGTGTTACGTGCGCCAAATCTGCATTTTGTGTAAATAAAGGGCGTTACGCGGTTCGCCGTTTTCCGTATTTGTTTATATTCTTCTTGTTCTTTTCTTAGTTTTTCGAAGTTCTGTTCCACCAATTACCTCCATCTACGCTACCGTAATGATTACAGGTGGAACTTTCGCGAAATATGCATTATTGTGGAAATGCACGGCGTTACACGGTTCGCCATTTTCCGTATTTTGTATTTTATTATTTTTTGTATTTCTAAAGCTCGATAGACCAGTTATGTCCATTTACGCTATTATAACGATTACAGGTGGAACTTCAACTATGTCTGCATTTTTGTGGAAAGCAGGGCGTTACGCGGTCCTGCCTGTGGGGGTACTCGGCAAAGAATGCTACGCATTAAAATCATGCACCCCTCCGTCTAAGTACGACAATGGTTGAACGCGAAGCTTTCTGGATTCCTTGGTTGGCCCCTCCCGCAATAACCGCAGCAACTCTCGAATATGCAGTCTGCAGGCCTAACGTTTGGCATGGGCACAGAATAGGTACCTGCTGCTTGGCGTACAGCTTTTTCGAGTGGGTGCCGGTTCAAGGTGTTAAACCTTGAAGATGTGACGTCAGGCGTAACGTCCGGATACCTCAATATGTGACATTAGGCCTAACGTCCTGCGGATAACAGCCTTACGGCATGCACAGCAACGTCATTCTCATCGTACGTCGAGCTGTGGGTACCGGCTGCCGACACGTTCACCTCAGGACATGACGTTAGGCCTCTGTTCGTGGCGCCGTCACACGCCTGCGTCACGTCCTCCCTCTCCTGTGCATCAACCTGTAACAAAGGGTCCCTACCAGAGCTCTCGCCAAGCTTCGCAACAAAGAGTTTTAATTGTTCTACGCTTCACCCACAATCATGATCATCGTCCGGGAAAGCTGTCTTTCCTGCAGTGCGTCTTCCGCCTATGGACATATATCAGTGAGAGGCTAACAGCTTCGCTGTAATATTGCTTGCTACACTCAAGAAGCTGTGTATTTTTAATTCAAAGAACACTGCAAATACCACTTATGTACTGATGTGTTTGCCTCAAAATCTGTTTAATGTTTTCTTTTTGTTGAACAATGTTGACGTGTATAAAACATGTTTCCACATTTAGTGGTTTGGAAATTTTTTGCCTATGCAAACTTTTTGTTCAAGAATTCTGTCAAGTTTTGGCGATGTCCATTTTTAAATCAGATACCGGGCCAAATTATTTTGTATTAATCACACAGGGGGAGAGTATCGGCTGGGTGGCTCAAGTCAAAGGACAGTTCCGACAGACCAATTGTCGCGTTTAAATAGCCCAGGGAGGCGACACGGAAGGTTGACGAAGGTATATGGACACAGAAAAGCGTTGTCCGTCCCCTTTTCCTTCATCCGTCGTTTCCTTTCCGCCTTATAAACCTTGCGTTCTATTTTCTTTAACACTAACAGGGGGTGACAGTTTTATTGAGTAATCAAGTAAAAGGTATTTTTTTCCGTATGTGATATTGGACAGCCTGATTAACAAATTACCACCTCGGAGCAGCGGCTACACCAGGGGAATCCGAAACAGAACAAATAATATAATATGGGCAGAACTATGCAAATGACGGACAGATCAGATCTCGTTTTTTGTCGCTCGTTTAGGATAATCACAAGAAGTTACTTTACTGCTGGACATGGGTGTAATAAAATATGCGCACTGTTTAGAGTACGTCCTAGGAACACAAAACTGAAAACTAAAGTTACGCCCGGCGAAACTTTCGGCATGTTCTGAGTTACCTTGGTTTGAACCTGTAAGTGAAGATGGAGGTACTGTTCTGGCGTATTCCACAATGAAAAATTAGTCTTACCTGGAAATTTAATCCATGATAGACGTAAAGTGAAGCAAAAAAGTTTTCCAGCTTGACGGTACCAAATACAGTCACGTTCTATGTAAATTGCGTAGCAGTGGCATTGTACGATACGTGATGTCAAGTTCGGAAACAACACGGATGTTTCTGCTCTACAAAGAAAACACAAAAATACAAAAAAACAACAAAAAACGCCTTAACACAACGCGGCACTTGGCCATCGAACGTGGACAGGTATATTCACGCTAAAAGTATAGTCCCTTATCCGAAGGGCTATAGAAGGCGCACTGACGCATTGTTCTTGTAGCCCTCGCTATTTCAGCAGCTTCAATAATCTCCCGTACCTCCTTGTTGTTGTACCTAGCAAAGATACGGGTGCGTGCAAAATCGTAGGGTACAGCAGCTAGCCAATGGCAATGAGAGTCAAGGTGACCACTGACAGTTCGGTTCACGTTGCAGTCATGCTCGCGAAGCCTGTCATTCGTGCATCGACCTGTCTGGCCCGCGCTACTCTCTATCGCAGACCAGGAGTATTCAATATACTACGCACTGATTACACTCGACAAACTGATTCTTGTGCTTTATCGAGCAGGTGTGAGGTTCCCTCGGGCCCCCACTGACACGCCTGCACTGGCGCCTGTAACTGATAAGTTCAGAGAACACCACGCTTACGTTTCCACGGCGTTCCAATCCTTTTTGAGGCGGTGGACACGTTGTGAATGTATGGTATGAGGACTACCCCCTTCTTTCCTTTTTCGTACCACCACCAACGTACAATTCGCTCTTTGTTCAAATGCTTTTCGAGGCGCTTTGCGACGGACACGACCTGATGGGAAGAATACCCCGCTGCCGACAGGCGGTCACGTGCTGATGAAGGCTGGAATGCATAGAATGATGACATTGATCTTTTAACAGCATCACCCAAGCGGTGGCTAACACCGCCCTTTTACCGATGTTTGAGTCTGCAGACCTGTACGGCAGCAGCGGTTTGTTCACTAAAGGCTCATTACTTCCACTAGACATTGTGATAGAAAACATGGGCCTCAGATCCAAAAAACCTGATTGAAGCCATGCAACCAACAATGTACATGTACAATCAAACACGTACAAACAAAGTGGCCAACTGGTTCTTAGCAGCGAAGCCACTCGTGCTTAACCGGGCGTTCACTATGGCAACCCCGTGACGAGCAATAACACCGGGGGAGAGGGTGTGGAGAGAGCCGCAATTTTCCCCCTTAACACGCCATTTCACCTCTCTAAGTAGTAGTAGTAGAAAACTTTATTATAAAGTCAGGCTATCTAGCTCTCAGAGGGTGGTGCCCTTAGTCCAGGGCCCCATTTGCTGCTGCGATCCGTCTTGCCCGGTCGATCAGTCCGCGCCACACGCGCAACTCACCCGTGAGGAAACCTCTCTAAGGGGCGCTGCGGTATGCGCGAGACTCGTGCACGCACGTCGCGACTGGAGTTCGTGATAAAACTTCACAAGTTTCTACTCGCGAGTACAGTGCTCATTCGCGAGAGTACTACGCGCGAGTGCATGTACTCATGTCTGCATTCACTCGTCACGTACTCCCTTTTTCTTTCTGTACTCACTCATCATTTAGTCACTTTTTTGTCTTATTCTGCACTCACTCATGATCGTACACACTCGGGAGTTTGAGCGCAAATTAGTACGAATACGGGTGCTCACGAGGGAGTACATCGACCTAACTAAGTTGACCTTACGCCGAACTTCGCTTCAATTACCATTTCGGGCTCTACTTTTTCACTGTGATATACGTAAGACGTAACTTCAACTTCATTTACAAGGTTACGCCGCACGTAACTCTAAACATTGGCCTAGTGTTCCCTCGGACGTAACTTTCATTTTCAACCTTGGGTTCCGCCGGACGTAACTCTGGCCACTGGTTCGAAAGTTCCGTCGGGCGTAACTTTAGTATTTTCCATTTTGGGTTCCGTCGGACGTAACTCGAGGCACTGAAGTAAAACATATTAACCCCCTCCGTGGTGAGATCGTA
This sequence comes from Haemaphysalis longicornis, assembly GCA_013339765.2. Classification (NCBI taxonomy): domain Eukaryota; kingdom Metazoa; phylum Arthropoda; class Arachnida; order Ixodida; family Ixodidae; genus Haemaphysalis; species Haemaphysalis longicornis. The sequence goes on from CM023457.1 coordinate 13,358,950, forward strand.
AATATATTACCCCACCGAGCGTTTCCCTTTTTTCTAAGTTCAATGTGGGAGTTTTAAAAGGGGCGTGCATCTGTAGACTTGACTTGGCTCAGCCTTCCAAAATGGCAATGCCCCTTTACTCTCTTAACCTACTTCCTCCTTTCGCGCGTGCGCATAAATGCCTTCATTTCAAGATTCAGCGTCGCGGGCTATGGGATTCTACTTTTAAATCGAACCTTTACTGTCCTCACTGATGTCTTCGTACGCCAATACGCTACGCAGGAAAGCCAACTTTCTTTGGCGATGAGGATGAATGATGGTGGGTGAAGTGAAAGAAAAAAAATTGGCCGCGTATATCTGCTTCTTTCTTTGTAAATGTCGACGCAAAGACGATAGTCGACTGACTCCTCTGGCAAGTAAATGCTCTCCTTCTCTTTCCCGCTCACTTCTCAACCTGTTCCTCTCCCGTCTCCTTCCTACAGGTTCGCTCAAGTCAATTTAAATTTACCGCGTTCTACTGCTCCAAGTCTGGTGCCTCGATGCCAGCGCTGCCGTACGGCGGAGAACGCGCGTGAATCGAGGCGCCCAATTACAACGTTTATAGAACTACGTTGCCCTACTCCACGAGTGTTCCAAGCGGAACGCGAACCCTATCTAGTGGAACCTTTCGTGGCTGTTGCCATTTGGTTTTTTTTTCCCGCTAGGTAACGCGGCAACAGAAGGCGAGGTTTTTTGCAGTAGATGTAGTATTTTATTTGCTATCGCAAAAAGGAGGCATCCGTAATTTCTTTAATAAAGGAACACTGCAAATATCACTCATGTATTGCTTTCTGCCTTATATTTATAATTACTTGTTTTCGTTCAACAATATTGACAAGTATGAACATTGCCACCGGACTTAGACGTTTACTGTGGCTGTGAGTATATAAGACCATTGCGCAGAATCCGTGTTGCTTTGGCCGGCTGGCTGAATAAAGTGACAGACAGACAGACAGACAGACAGACAGACAGACAGACACACCAAAATTTTCATTTTAAAGTAGCCCAAGAAAGGCTATCGTCTTTAAAAATGCTTCCCCTGGCCAGAATCGAACCTGGGTCCCTCGCATATAGTGAAGCCGGCGTCGTATCTGATTGCTCAATTTCGACATGGTCGAAGCGAAACGCCAAGCAGCACGCACCGATTTGCGCCGTACACCCCAAACCAAACCTTAGCCCTACGGAGTGCGCACCCGAGAGTTGCTGTGGGGATTCTAGAAAAATAGTGGTACCTCCAGGGTAATACATACTCGCAGTGCGGGATTGGTCAACCAAAGAATCCATCCCGAGAAAGCTTCGCGTTCAACCATCGTCATCATTAGATGGATGGGTGTATGATTTTTTTATTATTATTATGCCTGTCGTGTAAGCGGAAATTAAAAAAACCTTCTTTTCTTGTAGCGCCAAAAACTAGAGCACAAAAATGTGCATTTTAGTATTTTTTGACGCTTACATTAAAAAGTTGAGACAAAAATTGCTAGAAACGTTATTAGCTCACCATATAGTTTGTTTGGCAAATGATTTCGGACATCAGATCCGATCACGACAAATAAAATTAATTTTTGCACTACTTTTCTAAGACAACACGTAAAAATTAACAAGACAGTCGCTCCTCCACGTTAAGTGATATAAGTACCATCTTTTATTGAACAACCCTTGAGACAACAACAATAAAGCCTGTATTTTAGTTTAGCCTTGAAGGCTATTTCTGTCTAAAGAAAGCCGCAACCACCATACCACTGAAAGAGAGTTCAAACAAACTTCGTTCCTCGTACAGACTTTTCTCAAGGCAGAAATTCTTCTCACATTTTTCAAAACGCCCAAGTCAAATTCAGGTCGTCATAATTTTCGTAGTGGCGCTGCTGTGAAGTGTGCTGTCAGTAGGAAGAGAACGCATTCAAATATCAATCACCACAACAAATTATTCGCCAATTTTATGATTATCTACAGCAGACAACAGCAATAGTCGACACAATATACGACTAAAATACCCCGCCTTTTTGTTCTTAACGGGCACGTTCGTGCTTCAAAGCGAGGGAAGTACTACTTGGAAAACTAATTATTGTTTTTTTTATTTTTCGAGGGCAAAATAATTACCGTACACTGTTTAGTATTACACCGCTTCACCCCTAAGCTCGTTTTTTTTTTTAATATACAATGATCTCTCGTTATAATGAACTCGCTTTGCTAGAAATATCGCTTTATTCGAAACTTTCTTGTGGCCCCAACCCAAACGCTGGCATTTTAGGCCGCATTACACGAAGCGCACAAAGAGCGTGGACATGCTTAGAGCGAAGTGGGGAGCGGAGGCGTCGCCGAGCGGCGACGACCCAGCGGCGAGTCAGGCGGTCAATATGGCGGGTTAACAAGCTGGTGTGTCCCCGGTGGTTTCCGTCAGCCGGTTATGCTCGATTTACGCCATCTGACTTATGACAAACACTCAAAGTGCGTGGCCGTGTGACTGAATTTTGTTCCTAGACATTGGTCAATGGCTTGGACGCGACGGTGCGCGAACACTGACACTCGAAGCGTAGAATTAGAAGTGCCGTCGAGAGCGGGGCGCGGCGAAAAACTCTTGTTTTGCAAACTTCATGGCTGCACGGCTCGAAAATATTTTACTAGTCATGCAAATCTCCTGAAAAAGCCCTACTGTGAAGCTCCTAGTGCAAAACCAGTCAGTTACCATGATTGTTACGCTGTGTACACACAATGAGCGGTCAATTGTTTTTTGAGCTAAACAAACACAACCTCAGATTGGAGCCGTTTTGAATTTGCGCCGCTTTCCAACGCGAAACTCTCGCAGCGTTCCGTGACGCCCCCCAGCCTTTATATTATAGAAGCGGCCACTGCCTTTCCCTCCTCATTCGCTCTGAAGCCGGGGGCGCGGCGTTCACTGCGGCGTTCACCAGTCACTGCTTGGTCAAATTGGAGCGGGGGTTGCTCGCTTTTACCGCGTCGGCAACATGTAGTTTCTGTGATATTATAGAAAACCTAAGTATTGCTTCACTGTGCCGGGCCAGCCCGAGCCGTCAGGACGGCCCGGCCCGTCCGAAGCATTTACATTTCGGCCCGAGTCCGGCCCGGGCCCGGGTAAAAAGTAAGTCGGGTGGCCCGAGCCCGTGCACACCTCTACTCTGTACCGCATCGTCTTCCAAAGGGACATTGGCTGCTGTGTAAGGAGGTGTCGCGAATTCTCTTAGCTTCCTTTCACGAGAAGACAGAACTGGCAGGCTCGTGATGAAGTGGCCGTAATATTGACTCATTAGGTGGCGCCCGGGCGGAACTATTGCCGGCACATCTTGCCAGGCTAACACCGCCTGGTTCCCACACAACAACCACCACCACCAGTTGGCTAGTGATTGTGTAAATGCAAGAACTTTTTGGACTGTATTTGCTTCTTTAGCCACTTTGCCATCGGCTTTTTACACAACACATTAAAGAAGCAACGTGGAAAACTGGGTCTGTTGGTTCATGATTTAGGGATTCAAAACCAGCCAATAGACGGAGACACAAGGAAAGAAACAGACAGGACGATGCTGGACTAACAACTGAATTTTATGAAGAAAACAAGAACCTCCCCAACCACAAGCTGCGCATGGGCAGAACTCAACAAGTGATACTTATCGCTTCGTACATGACTAAAGATAAACTTCGCGACAATGCATAAAATCGAACAACACGCAAACAAGAAAGTATCACAGATTACCCGCCAAGAAAAGAAAATTCCTTGTCAGAAAGGCTTAAAGATGCAACGCTTATGCAGCGCTGCTGTCCCGCAGTCCTTGTTTTGTAGTATGGCATGACCAGACGGTATGCCGTCCAAACATCGACTTCATCAGTCCTAATATAGAAAGCCTCTAAAATCTCACGCTCAAACTTGGTCCGCCCAAGTCCTAAGATTGCAATTTTATCAAACATGGGTGTGCAGGGACTATCGCGACAATCGCGACAATGGGTTGCCAAATGGGCACCGTCTGAAGAGTTAAGAGAAGCACAGTGCTCCCTAGTCCTGTCGTTTATACATCGCCCTGTTTGGCCGATGTATACTTTGCCGCACGTCAAGGGAATCTGATAAACAACGCCCCTGGTGTACGGAACATACTTGGTGGCATTCCTGGTTGTGCACTGGCTTTCCGTTTATCGCCCTGCTCTCTCGAGAACACAAACCAGAGCTTGCGTGGGGCTGAAAACACAATTGTTTACGCCATGCCTTTTCGCTACATTTTTCACGTTGTGCGACACTTTGTGCAGGTACGGCATCACTTCTAATTTCTTCTATAATAGAGAAAAAGCACTATCTGTTTCGGCCGCCTAATGACGCAATCGAACCCGTTTAAGCCTGCGGTCGCGCTTAGGATGAAGCATCAAATCGTTCAAAATGATGTTTTCATTTTTTTTTGTTTCACCGAAAAAAAGACCTGTAGCTAGAGACGGCGATTTTCAGATCGTAGCACAGCGACGATGTCTGAATAATGTCTATTTATTCAGAATTCTGTAACGCACGCATTCCTCGCATTTATAAAAAATAGGTTTTACACAGGGCCACTACATGTTTAGAAGCAAATGTTTTTTAAATCGTCAAACCATAAGGACTGAGATTAATTATAAAATTTCTCATGAATGTTGTCATACTGTAAGCAAAAATGTCCGTGCAGGTGAGAGCATTTTCGTATTTATCTGCTTCCAGTACAACGAAAACATGGTTTGTTCACCACTGTTCCCTAGTGAAGGAAATTAGTAATAAAGTTATAATGTGTTAGCGGTATTGGAGCGGGGCGAAATGACTTTCGTACATTCTACCCCCTGTTCGTCGACGTGATAGCGTAGCACCATGGCACAAAACCTGCAAGATTTTTTCCCTCTCATTAACTCACCTTAAACGTTGAAACGTTGTAAAAGAGCTCGTTCGTCTGAAAGAACACAATAACGCTGTAAACGTTTGCTGCCATTCACATACCAGGCAGGGCGTGAATAAAAATGGCTGCGTTCAGACGCTCTGTGCCCAAACTGAGCATGCATATCACACAGACTTCAGGTGGAAGAATTTTTTTGTTTAGTATATTTGCTCAGGAGATAACATTATGATTTGAATTTACGAAATTCTTGCGTTTAAATCTCGTGCAGTGCTACGTGGCATCATCAGTGTTTTCACCGTGTGGGACGCACTCCTTATGTTGACACAGCGGTGCGATGTATATTTGTATGCAATACAAGATTTAAAAAAAAAACAGGAACACTTGTTTTTTTGCTCTATAGCCAACCAAAGGAGACCTTTTAGCGGAAACAGAATACAAATGAAAACTGAAAGAATCGACATCAATTCGGTGGTAGTTACTAAATCGGCTCGAGGGTGCGTATGAGCAGTGCGGTAAAGTTACTGGACGGAAAAAAATACGCGCTCATCCGCAATCGTGCAGGGTGGCCTAGCAACCATGTGCTGTGCATACAACGCATGAAGCACCACCCTCACGTCCAGCTCTACGCATACAGGGACATCCCGCTTCTACAGCAGAGCACATGGTATGCTCATGCGGCGCCATTCGAATCCGATAAAAAAAAACGAGATTTGTTTCAGCATGTTAACCTGATGTATATAGGGAGAATACACCGTCGTACTGCTGACCATTGTTGCATATTTTCCTTATAAATGCCGCAGGCAAACAGGTAACACCAAAAACGGTAACATATTAACACCGATTCAGCTATGCATATAATTCCAATTCATGAAATCGAGGCTTCGACGGACGCCGTCTGGTCGGGAATGACACTGAAGTACATAATATAGAATACGCCGACCACCAGATAAAATAAAACAATGACGTTTCGGCGTTTGTTCGGAGTGTGAACAAGGCTCCCGTTCGGGGTGCCGAAACGTCATTGTTTTATTTTCTCTGGTGGTCGGCGTATTCTTTATTATGTACTTCAATTCCAATTCATATATTGTAGTTTAGGTAAATCTACGACAGTTGTGGTTATCAAGTCCTTTATTATTAGTCACTCGTTTTATATACTGGGTAAACGTACCAAGAATTTAAATACTCACATGATTGCACAGGGCGTTCCCTAGGTCTTCGAGACTAATATTTTCAGATTGTTGGTATTGTAAAAGTTTTGGGCAGTCGGGACATTCCTAGGAAAAGGTATTTAAAGCATCTACATTAATATAATATATTTTTGAACATGTCTTCGTGAATGAGAGTTGAAACGTTGAGAATGTATTAAAACAAACTGCAAGAATGAAGTTTACCTCTGTAATGCAAGTCAAACAAGCGCATAGGGCAAATAAGATACTGCCTTGCTTATAAATGACCAGCTTTAACGCAAATCATGAGCCACTCCACTCTGTGACGCGGGATGGCCAACTGGGCTTTTTAGAAAAAGCACACGACATAGCTGAACACAAAATCAGGCAAACAGGATGATAAAATTAAATTTATCTTGCGCGTTGACGGTGGTCATTCTTTACTAATCTACTAATCTACTGAAGATGTATGTTCAAGTAGTGAGGCATAAGCTGAGTTCAAATCGTGTTTCCAATTGTGTGCGATTTCTGTGGACGTTCATTTTCAAACGCCTCGCCCTAGAATGCCTCACGCTTCAAAGACACGTGACTTTTTGTTCTCGGGCATTCAAAATGTATGAAACAGAAAAATAAGCTTCGCTAAAAATCTGCATGCCTTATGTATGGTATTCATGCGTCAGTATTCATAACATTAGTCATTCCTGTTTTGTCCCTTTTGCGCGTTCCACTTTTTGACCGTAATGATAAGAGGCACACTGATGCGAGCTTTGGAACAAACTGCATGCAAACTCACAGCCAAACAGCGTTGTTCAGAACGTTTCAAGGCTCCGTATTCTTCCGTCGATACTGTCATAAGGGATCACTTGCAGCACTCATAGAAAGCAAGGCGTTCATGTTACTTGTACGTAGACGGCACGCAGAGCACAAACGTACCAACTAAAACCATCATTCGGGACCACGCAATCGTGACCAGACTTGCTCGCGAGCGATGGCAATCTACTGACGGCCGATTTGCATGCTACTTACTCTGTGCGGGGCCTCATTTAAACGCCAATACTCTTTTCTTTATTTGATTCCGTGCAATATCACTATACACCCACCGACAGACGGGCTTAGCATAAGACGTCCTCATATGCGTTCTAGCCCTCGCGCATATAAAAAAAATCATTCGCAGTTTGCACGACTTGTGCAAGGCTGTCGAAACAGCGAAGCTGGCTGCCCCACCTAGCTTATTCCTGTCCGGGTAAGTATATGCGTGGTTATGCTTGGAGACTCGGCCGAGTTTTCTGCGTGGTGTCGTCGTTAGCCGCACAAAGAGCAATGAACACTCGGTCATTAGTGTATGTACAATGGGGGCGAGCTCACAACTCCGGATCTAGAGGCAACTCACCGACGTTTCTCCGCCGCTTCACCGGTGCGAAAAATCGGGATTCGGCCGATGTCGTCGCATCCGTTCTCGAAAAGCGGTGAGGCGGCTTTCGCGCCGCACTTCCTTTTCTTCGGCAGTGACGCTCTTTTTCTGTTTTCTGTCTCTTCATTCTCTCCCTTCTTGGGAGACCAGGCTGTTGCACCTCACCGGATTTCTGAACTTCCCGCTGTAAGATTTATTTACTGGCAGGGCCGGTCATTTTCTACAGGCGTTTTTTACATCTTTCCAAAAAGCTGCTTAGCACGCGCTAGAACCGGCGGAAACCGGCTTCGCGAGCTCGGCATCTGTAGCGGAAGGTTTTCTGTGATTCCCACTTGAGGCACGAACGCAGGTGAACTGGCGAGGAGACGAGCACGCAAGAGATCACGCCACGACACTGGGCAGAGTGTTCTCGAAGGTCCAGTGGATACCGGCGCGCGCGATGGCGTCATAGCTAGGAGAGGCTTGGCTCCGCCTACGCAGCTGCGCGAAAGTCGTGCAGGGCGTCTCGCGACAGAGGAGTTTCTTTTTTTTTTTTTTTTGCGAACGCCAACGAACCTAGCTCAAGCCTAAACAGCTATTCTGTTTAAACTTACGTGTAGGAGCCAGCGTAATCTGTCAATGTGCCCGGAATAGGCGCCGACCTCAGATCGTACGCGCTAAGACATCGTCCAAT